>CM037593.1:105439131-105979131 GCA_021018995.1 Chloranthus sessilifolius
GAATTAGCAGCAGTTATATTCGCCTTGAATATCTGGAGACATTACCTCTACGGTGAGATATTCGATATATTCACCGATCACAAGAGTCTCAAGTACCTATTCACTCAAAAGGACTTGAATATGAGGCAGCGACGATGGATGGAGTTCTTGAAGGACTATGATTGCTCGATTCAGTACCATTCAGGAAAGGCGAACGTCATTGTTGATGCTCTTAGTAGGAAGTTTTCAGCACAGTTGTCACATCTTGTCAGCTGGATACAGAGATGGAAGCTTTTGGAAGATATGGCCTTAGGCAGCTCGCGGTTCGATGTGAAAGGCTCGGGAGCATTGATAGCTACACTTGTACTTTGCCCTACACTCTTCGAGAATATCAGGAAGCTTCAGATGACCGATGATGAGCTGATGGCGATCAGACGAGATGTGGAGAGTGGAAGCAAGAAGGATTTCTCCATTCGAGCAGATGGGACCTTATTGTTTCGAGACCGTGTATGCGTACCGACAAGTATTGAGCTTCGAGACATCATTCTGGAAGAGGCTCACAAATCCATGTATGCCATACATCCTGGTAGCACCAAGATGTATCAGGACTTGATGAAGAGTTTCTGATGGCGAGGTTTGAAGCGCGACGTCGCTGAGTACGTATCGCGATGCTTGGTTTGTCAGCAGGTTAAGGTTGATCATCAAAATCCTGCGGGCTTATTGCAACCTTTACCTGCGCCTAAGTGGAAATGGGAAGCTATTTCGATGGACTTCATCTTGGGTTTGCCGAAAATACTGAGAAAGAACAATGCTATTTGGGTCATTGTCGATTAGCTAACCAAGTCTACTCATTTCCTACTGTATAATACTACATATACCGCCAGTAGACTTGCAGAGTTATATCTTAAGGAGATTGTTCGACTGCATGGGATACTAGCTAGTATTTTGTCAGACAGAGATCCATTGTTTACTTCACATTTTTAGCAGCGGTTTCAAGAGGGATGGGTTCTCGTCTCGACTTCAGTTCAACATTTCACCCACAGACGGATGGTCAGACTGAGCGAGTGAATCAGATCATAGAGGACATGCTGAGAGCTTGCATGTTGGATTTTCACAGGTCATGGGACCAACACTTACCTCTGATCGAGTTCGCTTACAACAATAGCTTTCAAGCTAGCATCGGTATGGCTCCATTCGAGGCTTTATATGGACGACGGTGCAGATTACCGTTGAACTAGGAAGAAGTGGGTGACAAGATAATTATTGAACCTAAGATAATCAAGCGTACAACCGAGACGGTTCGGTTGATTCGTGAGAGACTACATGTAGCTCAGAGTCGTCAGAAGAGCTACGCCGATCTCAAACGGAGACACGTGGATTTTCAGGTAGCCTTGAATACATTAATGTGCATTTAGTCACTTGATATGTATTCCGCGTTGAAATTGTCGCTAACAATTTCTTTACAAGTCGGCGATAATATTTTTGTTCGAATTTCGCCTACGAAAGGCGTTATGCGATTCAGAAAAAGGGGGAAACTGAGTCCTCGGTACATTGGGCTTTTTGAGATATTAGGCCGAGTCGGAGAGGTTGCATACCGAGTGGCACTACCGCCGCAATTGTCGAGCATGCACAACATCTTCCATGTGTCTATGCTGTGTCGATATATACACGACCCGACTCACGTACTTGATTACCAACCCATCGAGCTTCGGGATGGTTTGACAGTGATTGAGGACCCGATTCAGATTTTGGATCGCAAGGAGCAGATCCTACACACGAAGCGGATTCCTTTGGTTCTCGTCCGATGGAGGAATCATACACCGAAAGAAGCCACCTGACAGCGAGAAGCTGAGCTCTGGGACCAATTTTCGAGCCTATTCGGTTAAATTTCTGGGAAATCGTGTGTTGACTGTATAATATTTTGAATCTTTTGATGTCCTTGTTATATTTTGAATAATATGTCCGGTTTTTTACCATTCAATGTTTTTCTTCATTATGTGTTGCCTAAATTTTTGTCGCCTATTTAATAGTCCCTAGTTTATGGAAATCGGAAAATTTTGGGACTTGGACCAAACCAGGGGATGTTCCTCCCTAATAACCTTGTGAAATAAATTGGGCCAAATTTTTAGGCTACTTCATTAAATTTTATAAGATAAATTCGGCTTTGATACTTGCGTCACAGTCGGGTTCCATAATTGCAATGAACTGGGCTCAAGGAGGTCCGTTTGGACCGAAGGTAACAGACCAAAATTCTAAAATTTTGTTTTTTCTAAGGCTTTTTGCACTTGATAAAATCGAGGGTCAAAAATGCAATTCGAGGGTCGAAGTTTCATGAACAGTACCCAAAATTTTTGAGGCAGACTTTTGGGCCTGGCAACATTTTGGCGAAATCGAGGGTCGATTTCAAAATCGAGGGTCAAATTGAAATTCGACCGTCGAATTTGAAATCGATGGTCGAATTTATCGACTTACGTTGGGGTCTGTTTTTGGGGTTTGGCATTTCGGGCTTGTGCAAACAGAGGAAAGGCTTGGGGTTTTCGAGAGTTTTGGGTTTTTGGAGCTTTTGTTGCTATTCCTGGCCGGATTCAAGTGGATTTCCCTAAGATTTCACAAGGGATTCGACTTTCTTGCTTTGGAGATCACTTTTGGGCATTTCACGAGGGTAAACCCTCCTTATTTTGTATTTTGGTGCCTTATTTTCTTTCATCTTTAGGGTTATTGTTTTTTTTTTTTTTTTATTAATGGGACCTAAGAAATCCACCCCGGCCCGAAATCCAACATCCAAACGACCAGCTTCAAAGGGTGCGTCTTCGATCCAGCCACCACCACAATCCGATCAGCCACCCCCACAGCCGATTCCTCCACCTATGCCCCCTCAAATTAGGGAGCAGCCCAATGAATTTTGGAGCATTAAGGGGTTCGCTACTTAGTGAGTTTTTCACCCTGAACTGTTTGATCAACAACCGACAACTCAGTTGGCATTAGACTACTTAGAAAAAGCTCATTTAACCTCGTTGTGTACAGCCTTTAGTGACCACTTCTATCCTCATTTGGTGCGCTTATTTTATCAACACATGCGCCGTGAGGATGGGAAGAAAATCTATACCTCGATTGACGGGCGCGATTATGCCTTTGACCTTGAGAACATTGTCGTGGCAATGCGCTGCCCTACCGCACATTCTAAGACTATGGGATTGGGTCCCCCTTTTCCTAAACCTGTCCCAGTCCAGGAGGTCATGGCACAAATGACCCAGGGCAGTCATGGATCTGGTAAGGCTATCACTAGGTCACAGATGTCCGACAGTATGTGGATGTTGGACATGATCTTGAAGGCAGCCCTGTACCCTTTTGGTCACAAATCAGAGCGTCGAGGTCCCATCCAGTAGATATTATTTGCGGCTTTTAAAGAGCATTGGTTTAGTGCACCTGAAATAATTTTTAAGGGAATTGTTAAGGCTAGAGAGAAAATGGGCAAACAAGTTAAGAAACCGAAAAAGGGCATTCCATATGCTCGTTTAATTTCGGTAATGATTGAGATTTATTGAGCGAGCCCAGCATATGACATTCCCCCTACTGAGCCGAAGTCCACGGATGGTCTAAAGCTGTATAATCTAGTCAATTGGGGTCAGACCTACAACCGACTCGTCAAGGCTCCTAAGGTGCGATGGTACCAGATGAAGATGAGGACGAGGATCCAATGCACGTTGCCCCAAAGCCTGATGTTCCTGCACCCGATCAGCCCCCACAGAGCGACGTACTCACGCTATCGAAGTTTACTGGCCAGATGACTGTCGTGAGCCAGCAGATACAGGAGCTCACCCAGCATGCCAGCTCCATGCATCGCGAGTTAGATGTTCATGGAGGGGATCTTACCTACTTGATGCAACATGCCTTCCCCACCGACTATGCCACTTATATGGCCGACATCTGAGCCTCCGTTCATCACCCTTCGACATCGGGCCGGTCCCAGCATGCCTACAGATGCGGGTGTTGATGGTTCGGACGATGACGCTGATGATGGGGACGGTGACCAGGTTCAGGCTGGTCCAGCTGCTGCGGGAGAGTTTTAGCTTTGCTGTTGGGTTGTTATGTTGTTTTGCATATTTTGGGGCATGTACTTATTTCATTACTGCATGGATTATCTTAGAACCTGGTGGTTCTAATTTTCGCTATCTCTTATATATTTTTTTATTTTGCGATTTTGATATGATAGTTAGTTTTGTTTAGTTTTGTACATTTTCTTTTTCACTATGGATTTTGTCACATTTCGATATATGGTTCTTACATCTAGCTCATAATCATCTTTGGCTTTGTTTTTGCACTTCTGAATTTTGTTATGTGGGCTTCTACTGTCAATTCTATTCTGTTTTCATATGGTGGGATTGTGTTATTTCTTCTGGATTCTGCTTTTGTTTCGGCTTTGCATTATGCATTCATCTTGGTTTGTTTTCATGAGTCATAGTGAAACGGTTTCCTGGTACGTGACACTCGGGGTGTAGGCATCCATGTACGGATGCAACCCACTATGGCTCATCAGGTGCCATATGTAGTACATCCAGGTTACTACGGATCCCATCCCTTGACTTGCGTGCCCTGCAAGACGAGCGCACTGTGACCCATGTTTACTTTTGGTTTCGTTTTGTGGTGTGTGTTGTGTTACATTTTCGAAGACGAAAATTCCTAAGGAGGGGAGAATGTAATATCCCTGATATTTTTGACTTATTTTTTGATTACCTCGGTAAGCGTGCCCAAAAATATTACGAGATTTTTCTGAGTTTTTGGATAACTAAGGGTATGATTAGAATAATGGCCAAAGGATTTTGTCTCGTGACGTGTGGAAGTCATGTTATCAATGACTTACACTATAAACTAGGTGTTTGTGTTTCATGCCGGATTTAAGTTCTTGTTAAGTGGATAGGATTACAAATAGAAAAATCTAGATATTTTAGTTCTTTTGTTTTTGTATTATAAGAGAGGCTTTGAAGAGAAGTTACACTTCTCTCTCTCACGGTTGAATATAATAATTTCAAGCTTTACCCCTCACCTTGATATTAGATCCTAGATCTTGGATGTTTGTAAATCCCTCGCCCCATCCCAACCGTTGATAAGCCTCGTATTAAAATTCTGATCGGTTTGAGCTATTGGAAGAGAAGAATAGGGGAGAGGATGTTTCTGTGTGGATCTGACCTGTGCATTGAAGAAAGGTTTAAGTGGACTGATTAGGAGGCTCTGGTCTAATTAAACCTTCATGCTTGATTCCGATGCGTGTTTTGGTGCAATAGAAAAAACGGTTTAAACTTCAAGAGGTAGGATTTTAAACCTCCTCAAATTTAAATACTGTTAGTCTTGCTTTAAATAGGTTTATATTGCTTCATGTGAGTTTGAGAAACTATGGTTGAGGGAATGAAAAAGGGTTCGGAGATCCAAATTTAACAACCACAAACTTGGAGATATTTGAGGGTCGAATTTGGAATTCGACCATCGAATTAAAAATCGAGGGTCAAAATGGAGATTTTTAAACCTTATGCAATTTTTGAAATTCAAGGGTCGAATTTTGCCCTGTTTCAGGCCTTTGAAAATTTGTCGGAATTTTTCTTAGCAAGCTTTCGGGTTTGACTTTTTGACCAATATTAACACTGGTAGTGTTAATCTTTGTAGGTTTTGAAATGGTGAGTCCTGTGTGAGGACTGCCTGACTTGTTTTGGACCGTTTTTGTTGAGGTAGAGGAACCCTACACCTAATTTGCATTCTATTATAAGTATAGGTTGTTTGATATAGAGCATAATTTTTGAAATATATGTTTAATACAGCATGAATGAGAACTTTGAATTGTGATACAAATAAGCATTTGGAAAACTTTGTTATGAATAAGAACTCAGAAATTTGAACTATAGAACTTCAGAACCTCATTTATTTTTGAATGTGAACTTTGAATCAGAACTCCGAAAAATCAGTAAATATGTTATGTAAACAAGTTTTGATATAAGTTAGCATTTGCATTTGATTTGAGGGACATACGAACGAAACCCTAGATTCTACCAACCGTGTTGACGGTATTTATTTTGGCGCAAGTTTCCCTCATAGCGTAGGGGCTTATTGCACTTCAGAAAATGGGTTCATGGACGACGATGGTCAATAGGGTTTCCTATCGGTGACTTAATCCGCTCTCATGCTATATGTAATTTGGGAGATAAAATTAAGTTATAAATTTAAGACAAGAAGCATGCCTAATTCAGAAATTTGAAAACATCAGATGAATTGTATTAGTTTTTGACTTCATGGTTAGAATTGGAAATGTGATTTGCAAAGCATCTTTTAAAAACCATGATTGATCCGATTTCTGTCTTTGAAAACCTTTACTTATAATGAAATGCAAATAGGCATGTTTCCTCTATTGGGCTTTGTTGTTAGCTCACCCTCGACTATACGTCACAGGTGCTGAGACTGACCTAAGATTTGAGGATCTGGATCTGGAGGACTCCGATTATATTCCTGAGGAGGAATTGGAGACGCCTGCAAAGGAGTTTTTCCCCTGATTCCTAGTTTATCTTTTTGGTACTTTTTTTTAGAATTATTCTTTGAATATGGGCCCTAGGCCTTTGCTTTTGTCTTTTTGATATCACTCGAGGAACCATTATTAGGAACCACTATTTTAGGTGTTGGATTGGCCATCACCGATGGTTCTTCTTGGTTCCTCAGGGTGATATAATATTTTGTTAAACTTTTGTCTTTGCTTACTCTATGCCTTGCCTCTGTTTTTAGTTTTATGTTATGTTGTCGGCCTCTGTTTGTTTCGGCTTATTGAGAAATCAATAAGTTGATGAACCGGCCTTTCCTATACCTTAGGGATTGGAAAAGTCGGGTCATCACATTATCAGTCTAAGTAAGACTCATTAGAGGCCTGTAGGATCCAAATATGATAGATAATGATATCAGCCAAGTTATAGTCTGATAATAGTGATATACGAATAACTATTTTTCATGACTGAGTCTGATATGAGTCATTTACTGACTCTTATAAGTTAAGGTTAGACTAATGTAAGATTTGTAGCTTATAAGAGATCGGCACCTCTATCTACACAAAAAATAGATTAGACATGAAATAATATTTTTTGACCTAATCGAATCATGGATCCATAACTCAATAGATTCAATTTCAAATGAAGTAAAATAGAAAAAGGGAAAAAAAATTTAATAAAATGAAAAAATTTAAACTAAAAAATGATGAATATAATCGAATAACAGAAAACTAAATAATCATCTAAACAGTCTATGACCCAGAGATTCAACCAAAGGATTTTTCTTCTTCATTTTTTCCCTTTTTCCCTTTTTTCTTGGTTGGCTCTACTTCATTTCCAACAAACCAAAATCATAATCATAAACCCTAAAGATTATACTTCATTTCCAACAAATTAAAATCATAACTCTAAACCTTAAAGATTTGAGTTTTACAAATGGAAACAAACCAAAATCGTAACCCTAAAGATTAGAGTTTTACAAATGAAAAATATATAAAAATTGACCTTTATGAGTTTCTCTGCAATGGCTGACGACAAAAATGCAGTTCTTCTCCTCAATGACGACGAGAATTGGCGACGAAAATGCAGCTCTTCTCTACCTCTGTAATGGCCAACGACAAGCTATTCTCCTCAACGGCGACGAGAAACGCAGAACCGGCGACGAGTGTGAGTGCCTTAAGAGGGTAGGAGGGTTTGAAACAAAGATGAAAAGAATGAAAATCCAAAACCCGCTTCGTTTTCTTCTTTTAAAATGAAGGACTTTTTGGTTATTTCCATTGTTTTTAAGTAATGGCATATTGGTCATTTCCTATTTCTTAAATGTTGGCAATCAACCTAGTTAAATACCCACGTGTTCTTTTTGTTTAAGTTAAAACCCAGAAACTAAAAAGTTTGAGGGTCTTGGACCCTGCTAGGTCATTTCATCAACTTGGGACCCCGGTGGGTAACTAAGGGATAGTTGGGACCCCGGTGGGTATTTTTCTCTTCTTTTAAATCAGACAGGACATTATTTTTTCAACCCAATCTTTTACTCGGTGCATCTTTAGACCATGGACATACCATCAAACCATCAATATTTATTTTCACATGGCATATATCCCACAAAATACTCTAAAATTACATTTGAGGATGATGTGTCACATAATTTTTGAGTTAATGTTTTTTGGATATATGTCATGTGGAATAAAAAATTGACCGTTTGATGGTACGCTCATGATCTAAAGATCCATCGTGTGGAACATTGGATGAAAATTAATCTCCCTCGTCTGATTCAAAGCAATCAACGAATTTTCAACGTAAGCGCCCTCCGCAATTTGGTAGGCGAGAATAGCGTTATCAAAATAAATTTTTGGGGACTAATATATAATTTGAGTTATGGCAAATGAAATTTAAATTTTTTCCTAAAGATTGCAAAAAGTTTGTGTGCATCTATAAATTTCATTAATTAATTAGTAAGTAAAGGAAAAAGTGGTGTGTGATACAAGGATCAAAATTCCGGATTTCGTTTCGGTTTCAGGGGAGACTGAAACTGAAATTTTGGATCGAAATTTTCAACACCATACATACAAAAATACCGAAAATTAAAGTTATCATTTCGGTTTCAGTGGAGACCGAAACCGAAATTTCAGACATTTCGGCTGAAATTTTGAACCGTGGTGCGATAGACACCTTCCTTATTGAAGAGTGGGTAACTTGGAATTAGGCACTGCCCCTTCAACAGACTTGGAAAGTGAAGGAACCGGCCATAATTACTTACACCCATTGTAAATTCTCCAACATTTTGAAAAAAGTCACGAATAATTCACGATTTTTTGAAAAACAAACAAAGTTATAATTCGTCGCGATTTTTTTTTTTAAATTGTGAATTTCAAAAATTATTCACAATTTAAAATAATTATTCACGAATTTCTCTAATTTTTTCAAACTTTTTACAAATTTTTAATTAATATATTTCTACAATTTTTCCTATTTATTTTTTTGAATTTGACGACTTTTTCCCAACTGATTTATTTCTAGACTTGTCACTATGCTTATACCTCCTGACCAAATAATAAATGATTAAAGATGATGCCCTAGTTAATGAAGGGATTTCTAATGCATTTACCATTAAATTACCTCATATGATTATATTTGTAATCTTATTTATGTTAGACGAAAAATAATATGTTAGGCAAAATTTAATCTTCAATCAAGAATTTAGGTGTACCTTATTTGAGAGAATATTCACCAATAAAGTTAGAGAAGCCGCCTCTGTGGAATTCCTTGAGGACAATTCTACCTCGCTTCTATCTCCCTCTAAGTGATGGGCACGATTGCATTGAGTGGAGATGAAGAGGGGACGTTGTCCTCTTTTATAGCATGCCCTTGAATCCTTACCCATCAAGGATTCAAGGGAGAGGTGTATCACTAGAAGATAAGGATTGGCTTACCACAAACCAATAAAGTTAAAACCAACTCCTTAAGTTGCGTGGAGTGGAATCACGTAACAAGGAAATCTCAAAGTCTTTAGTCAATCATGTTTTAATTAGAATAGGAAAAGGATAACGTTATTGTGTGGGTCACAAATACCCAACAATCTTCCACTTGAACCACACAATAACTTCAATAATAAGATATATATATATTTTTTGATAAAACAAAAGAAAACAAAAGAAACGTCATGATTGACTTAGTTCAAAATCGGATGGCCATCCTTTAAAGTTTTGTAAAAAATATTGACTTCTAAGATTTCGATGTAACAGACATTCTCCCAAGTTCAATAACAATCTTAATGTCGGATCATGAATGCCAATAATGTATCATTTCTTCAAATCTCATTATGACAGTTTCATGGTCAAGACACTAATATCATCAATAAACTAGAGAGCTCATTGTGGTTTTAGTGATACCAGAAAATATACACTTTAATGCAACTTCTTGTGTATATTTCCTCATTCGTCCTGTTTCATATCCTAAGGTATGTTGTCCTGATATATTACGACATACGTCATGTGAAAACTATCACCCACCTATCAGGACAAAAGCTATACAATCGTGTTGCCTAATCACGATAGCTCAAGCAACCTTATTTGAGCACTTATGCTCTCAGGCAATAACATTGCATATACACAAATCATGATAATAATGATAATGGTACCAAAATAAAGCATTAATAAAATGAAGCATAATATATGCAATAAAGATATCATAAAATAAGATAAAATATTGTGAAAACAGAAGCTCCCACTCAAATAAAGTCCTCAAAAGACTCTAATATTCTCAATCTGGTCACCTCAAGTTAAATGAATATACTGATCATTAGTGAATTTGATATTGTCTGTTATTCTTAACTCCCACTAAATGTCTCATAAAATAATTCTAATAAGTCTAACATTAGCAATAAAATTTGTCCTCAATAAATAAAATTTGTTCAAAATTCCTCCTCAATATCAAAGAATAGCTTTTTATTCAACCTAGGGCTCTTCCTGCTGATTAGCCCCTCCTTGCTGCTTCTGCTGATTAGCCTCTCTTTGCTGTTTCTTCATAATATTTTTTCATAAGTAGCAATCTTTCTTGATATGGCCTTTCTTCTTGCAGAAATGACAACCATCATCATTGTTTACCGTAACTGCCTTGAGCTTGGAGTCTTTCTTAATTCCTTTGCCATTGCGAAAGCTTTGATTCTGACCCTTCTTTTTGAAATTCTTCTTATAAGCTGGCTTGTAAGCCGGATTATAGGGATGATTGTGGTCAAAATTAGCAGACTCGACTTTGTTTCCACGAAGCCTCTCTTCTTCGATTACGCACATGGAGATCAATTGATTTAAGTCCCATTTATCTTTCTGAGCGTTGTAATTCACTTTAAAGGTATCAAATTACTTAGGAAGGAAAGCAACAGCTAGATGCACTACAGCATCTTCTTCGATTGTAATTCCTTGTTCTTTAAGTTTCATAGCCAACATGGACATTTTGAGAATAAATTCTCGCACACTCCCATTTTCATCATATCGCATATTGACCAATTGCACTAAGTAGCCATACTGTAATGACTTTATTGTTCCAACGAACTAGTCTTGGATGATTTTTAACAATTCTTTAGCTGTTTCGGTAGCTTTAATACCACCTCTAATAGGTTCAGTAATTGAAGCGCGTATGATCATCATCGTCATACAATTTGCCTTATCCCAACGAGCATATTGGGCTTTTTGAATATCAGTGGCGTTGGACGATAAAGTTGGCTTGTCCTCCGAGAGAACAAAGTCATAGTCCATATATCCAAGGGTCAAATCAAGACCCATTCGCCAGGTGTTATAATTGGTGCCATTAAGTTTTTCAATACTGGTCATCTGTTGATGTAAAATTGATCCGTCCATAGCTGATATGAAAAGGAATAACTATCAGCACATTGTTCAATTAG
The DNA here is from genome assembly GCA_021018995.1 of Chloranthus sessilifolius. Lineage (NCBI taxonomy): Eukaryota > Viridiplantae > Streptophyta > Magnoliopsida > Chloranthales > Chloranthaceae > Chloranthus > Chloranthus sessilifolius. The sequence continues at coordinate 105,450,526 of CM037593.1, forward strand.
AACTTTACATAATTTGAGTTCATACCTGGGGTCAAGGTCGAATCAATCAGAGTGTATTAATCATGTGCAAAACCATCCATTCTGAGGGACAGACATGACTCATTGTCTCAGCATCACCTTAGGGCAGAAGCTTTGACCTATTGTATGTCTCCCTAGTTCGTGTCCGTAAACACGCATAGACCTAGTCATTTGTGTTTTGGTTTGATCGAAGCTAATCATCAGCTTAAGCCAGAAGCGTCGCTCTTCTCTCACCTAGACACGCATAACTATTCTATCCATTCCCCTTTCGTGAGTTTTCTAAGTCAGCTTTGGCCAGAAGTAGTAACTCACGAAAGTGAATGCTCTGGCAATCTTAATGAGACGAGTGTCTCAAAATTTAAGGATAACGTAACCTCCATAGACCGGTCACCTTTGGGCAGACTACACACCTACTTTGGCAACGTTTCCCTGAACGACTGCTTTACCGGTCTTTCTAAACCCCTTTATAGGAAGAACCTATCTCAAGGCATTCTATCATGTCATTGGTTTAAGGTTTCATGCCCTAAATACGTTCATTACTAAGTTTTAGGGAAAGTAGAGTTATAAAGTGAAGGTGCACATGCATTAATTATAAACAATGACATGATAGTGTAAGAGTGTTCATACAGAATGTTTAAAAAAAAAAGTTCAACTATGTATTTGGAATACAAATATATTTATTAACCTTTGACTGGACTTTTCATGTTTAAAACAGTGTTAAACAGTCCCATAAACTATTCCAAAGGGTAGATCTCGTCAAGTAGACCAAAATCGACTGGTCATATGCGCAAAACAGAGTTGTATAACTCAAGATATCGCATTTGAAAGTTTTGGTCGAAAAAGGTTGAATATGGTGGTCGAAACAAGTTCTGAGTTTTAAATATTTATTTGCAGCCGGCGGAAGTAGTGCAGTATAGGGGATGCAAACAAGAACTTATTTGAAGTGGTTTGGGTCGGGGTGAGTACACGGGCCATGGGCCGGGGTCAACGGGCCGGATCAGTGGGTCGGGTCGTAAACCGGGTCAATAGGTTGGGTCATGGGCCGGGTCAACTGGGTAGGGTCATTGGGCCGGGTACGGACCTGACCCGGTCCGAGAAGCCAACCCTAAACCCTTTTACTGTTCATCTTCCCAAAAAAAAAAATTTTTTTTTTTTTAATTTATTTATTTATTTTATTTTATTTTTTCGCACTAGTTGCAGAAGCAACAGTAACCGCCCATATGGGCTTTGCCGCTGACCTCCACCGATGACCTTGGCCGACGGTCCGGTCGTCCGTCGGCCGTGGCCGGCGACGTCGGCCGGTCGATCCGATGGCCGTGACCGTCGGCATAAAGGACTGGTTTTTTTTTTTTTGTTTTTTTTTTTTGAAAAAAAAATACTGTAAACAACAGCCGACCTGCCGCCCCATTCTGGTCACCGGACCCAACGGTCTGATGTGCCGTCCGGTCGGCCTCATCGCCGTGGCGGCGAACCTTGTCCGATGGTGAATATTGGCGCCGACCTAAAAAATCTTTTTTTTTTTTGAAAATTAAATATGTCGTAACCAGGCTCTGATACCAATTGTTAGATGAAAAATAATATGTTAGGCAAAATTTAATCTTTTTTTTTTTTTTTTGAAAATTAAATATACCGTAACCAGTCTCTGATACCAATTGTTAGACGAAAAATAATATGTTAGGCAAAATTTAATCTTCAATCAAGAATTTAGGCGTACCTTATTTGAGAGAATATTCGCCAATAAAGTTAGAGGAGCCGCCTCTGTAGAATTCCTTGAGGACAATTCTACCTCGCTTCTATCTCCCTCTAAGTGATGGGCACGATTGCATTGAGTGGAGATGAAGAGGGGACGTTGTCCTCTTTTATAGCATGCCCTTGAATCCTAACTCATCAAGGATTCAAGGGAGAGGTGTATCACTAGAGGATAAGGATTGGCTTACCATAAACCAATAAAGTTAAAACCAACTCCTTAAGTTGTGTGGAGTGGAATCACGTAACAAGGAAATCTCAAAGTCTTTAGTCAATCATGTTTTAATTAGAATAGGAAAAGGATAACGTTATTGTGTGGGTCACAAATACCCAATAATTTATACATCATTCTCAGGATAATTATGTAACACAGTGCAATCAATTTGTGGCAGTTTGCCTCTTCTATATTTCTAATCCATCTTTTCTTATTTATTTTTTATTTTAAACTTGTTTCTCAGGATAAATATGTGACACACTCTAAATACAATTTGTGACAGTTTAGCTTACTCTATATTTCTATCTTCTTCTCTCTTTTATTTTTTTTCTTATTTTATAAAATTGCCACAAATTGATTTTACAATGCATTACATACTTATCTTGAGCAATCATATGAGGTGATTTACAATTGATTTAGATAATTGAATCCCCTTAACTTAGAATGTAAACGTTGAGAACATCTATCTTAAACTTAGAATGTGAAATATATCCTTATATCACTCCCATAGAGGCTTTGATGAGAGATTAGAAAGAGCCAGTGGAAAATACATCCCCTAACCAATGTGAAAAAACATCCATATGCATAAAAGGCTGCTCATAATAACAGCAAAAAGTCACTTTTCATTAATGTAGAAGGGACAACATGTAGAGAATGTAAGTTTTGTGAAAAAGAAATTGCTAATCATAATACATGGAGAAAATATAATAGCGGATGAAATGCAAAAGCAATGTCAAGACCATGATCAGCTTGAACACACAAAGCCGATCATGGCTCTGATCCCATGTGAAAATTATAAACTAAGAAAAAAATAAAAGAAAGAAGAAAAGATAAAAATATAGAACAAGCAAAATACCACAAATTAATTCCAATGTGTTACATATGAATAAATAAGATTACAAATATAACCACCAAAGAGGCATTAGCCCAGTTGGTACCCTCCCTCCACTGTTAGTTAACCCTCACCACTGTAGTTGGTGCCCCCTCGCACTGCTCCACAACTATCATATGTGTATGTGTGTCTGTTCCTTGATTCTCGAGGTTGTCTCGGCCAAATGACCGTCTAAAAAATAAAATAAAAAAAGATTACAAAAATCACAGATGACTTTTTGGGATGTGTGTCAATTGGAGTCATCATGCCTACCATTTGATGTAACACCTTTGATCTAAAGATCTACGATCTTGGAGATTGGAACGAAAAAATATTTTCATGTTCTTCAAAGCAATCAATGCCCCTTAAAATGAACAACAATCATATAAATCTTTAAAATCAGTTCTAGCCTTTCATTTAAAAGGGCATTGACTACTTTGAATTATATTTATCACCATAGAACTGTAGACAATGGGCCTACCATTGCCCTTCAAATGTGTTGTGTGATTAGAGGACTATGATGTAAAGATTTATGATACCGAAGACTATTTTGAAAAAGCATTTCTATCGTGTAATTCAAAACAATCAAGCCCTTTAAACTTAAAGGATAAATTGATTTTAGGGTGCATTTGCGAACAATCATTTGAGGGCTTGGATTTGGATTGGATAGGCCAATTCCAAATCCACTGTTTGGGTTGAGAAAAAATAGGGATTTGAAATTATGCGTAAGGGTTCTTATTTCAAATCCAAATCTCTCACATCTTGTGAAGAAAAAAGGCCATCAACTCATCTCCTTTGAAAGTGTAAATCTTCTCCGAAACCGTGGACAAAGGTCATAAAAAAAAAATTGGAGATTTCAGATATGTGGTTTAGCGTTTTAGATATGAAAAAAACCATCAGTTGGGGAACTTACGGCTCTTTAGGCCTCTCTAGCTCTTTTTCTCTCTCCAACACACTCTCTCTCTCTCTCTCTCTTCCAGTTCCTTCTCTCTTTCACTAGAGTATAGAATTTAGGTAGCAGTATTGGCAAATGAAGATTCTTTTGGCGCAACTAATGGTTCCACCATTGACTGCCTTGAATAAGATGATGATCATCATTTTTTGTCCAAATCTTTCAAAAAATAAATCCTGAGATCATGACCCACCTATCAAACAGTCATTTTTTTTTATTATTATTATTATTATTATTATTATTATTATTATTATATATAGGGAGCTAGGAAGGTACTCCAAGTGGAGTACCCTCACTGTAGGTTACCATCCACATGGGGGTTCATGTGGCAGTCAAACAATGTTCTTAAAGGCATTTGGCAGGTTCGTGCCGTAACCCAAGATCTGAGTGGCCCCGAAATGTCTATATATATATATATATATATATATATATATATATATATATATATATACTAGTCATATGCATGTGCTTCGCACGTCACATAATTTTGTATTCTCACAAACGAAATTGGAAGACATGTCTTTTGGATCAATTTTTTTTAGTTGTGTGCCACATGAAATGAAATTCTAACGGTGTGATAGGATGTGCATTATTTCATAGTTCATGGGAGTGTAAGTTTTGGATGCCAAGCAACCTCTATGGTCTGAATTTAACAAATAAGTTAGTACTTTTTTTTATGGTCCCAAATAGAGCTCCAAAAGACAATGTTATACAGTGTACAAATTTTTGGTAGACAATTTTGCAAGCAGCTTATGTGGCTCAATGTGACTGGCTGCATACATACCGGGGCCCTAGCACTCCAACCAGTCATGTCACGCCACATAAGTTGTCTACAAAAATTGTCTCACTGTTTATAATTTTCCGAGCTTTAAATGAGTAAATTTGAAAGACTAGTTAATGTTTATGACCCAATATGTGCAAATGACTTGATCGACCTCACTTATAAAGCAAGAGGAAGGAAATAACTACGAGACACCCTTTACTTTAAAGGAACAACATCCCTTGTAGTTTCCTCCAAGCCACAGGTTCTGATCCAAATCAGCTCATGCCTACTCATTTGACTGAAAACGATCTCCATCATTTGACTGAAAGCAGCAATTTCAATGTGCAAAGCTTGGTTTTGATGAATGATATATCGGGTTGTAAACATTGGTACCTTTTAGAAAGGGAATCAATTCTATAACTGTTTAAACAAGAAGCTTGCATCTATACTTCAAAGTCATTTTTAAGCTAGGTTTTTTTTTTATATTATTTTTTATTCCCGTTCCACCACCTCCTGCACGATTCAACTCCAGCCATCTGATAGCCCTACGGATCCTCAAAAACCGGTCGGTTTCATAGTTTGAGGCGGTTTTCGTAATGAACCGCACTTTTTACGACACCAAATTGCGGTTCCGGTCAGATTTTCAAAAAACTGATCCCTATCCACAACCTCTATATCCTCTTCATGTAGAATAAAATTAAGATATTTTTTCAATTTAAGAAGCCATGGAATTTAAACATTTTCCAACTCACAAACCAAAATTTATAGCATACATAATATAAATAACTAACTCGTCAAGTAACCACTTGCAACCAAGGAACATTAGTCAATTGTTCACTCAAATTAAAGCCCCGTCACCGAACTCACTGACATGAAACCAGCCTGCAAAAGTGTAGAAAACGGTTAGCTTATTCAAAACCAACAAAGCTAGATTCATTGGAGAACCATGAAAATTTTAAATTCTAAAAAGCTTAAAAACTTCAAATTCAAATACTTTAATGTTGTTGGTAGATGTATGCATGTAGTTATTATTTTTTCCTACTATTAGATGTGAACTGCTCATTCAACAAGCTTTAGATGAGATGCTACTGTTATGATTTCGAATGCTCGAAAGAAGGGGAAACGGGGCCTTACCGGTTTTTCATGTATGCCTAATTGAGCACCAGTTATGACTTCAAGCATCTCTTCCAAAGTCCCACACCCACCTGATTGAGAATATGGTTAGTTCATCTACCAAACAACTAATAAAACAGTAGTATTATCTAGTATTAGATAGTAACATTTATGAGCATATTTTAGCATCTTTGAAGAAGTGATTTTCAGGTATGAACCAATCATACCAGATTTCAGATGTTGATGTATAAGGTGGTGCTGATGATGTGTTTATGGATTTGATGTTGATGTATAAGAAGGGGATTTTGGGTGTGAGACAGTAAGATGTGGAGCTCGTCATTGTGAACAGCATACCATTGGGAAGAGTACCATCTTGTATACGGGGCTGAGTACCATCTTGTATACGGGGCTCTAATTCAACCATGGTTCAGAATTTCAGACAAAACCTATTGCTATTTAGCGGCTAGTACAAATGGTATCATCCCACACCGATACGCATTGTCTGACACATATCCGTTTTATATAACTATTCAACAGATTTAAGCCTCCGTGCACTTTATAAAAGCATGCTCTTAAATGATTTCGTAGCTAGAAGGTTGTAAGAGTTTTCTCTCTTCAACCACATCAAAAAAGAAATAATGAGACATAGTGGTAGAACCCATCGTTCAAAATCACCCGCCAGCTCTAAAACTGATTAAATTTGTTTTTATTAGTTTCTAATTGAAGTGAAACATGCCAACAATGGTGTTTTAGGGAGCTTTAAACCACCAAAATGGCCGATATGGCATAATGATCTATCTCTCGGTAGGGCCCTACTCTCCCGACTGTCATTTAAACACCAAAATGGTATTTAAATCATCTTACACCATCAATGGTTTAAGATGTGGGTGATCCATATTGTCTAAATGAAAATTAAATTTACCCCAAAATGCACGCATCTGCATTAGATAATTTGATCAGGTTAAGCTTTTGATGGATTTTACGAAAGATTGGTATATATGTAGCTTATTAAGTGCATTTTCTTACCGGCTTCACTTGCATGTAGTTCAATCTATATAATTTTGTCAGAAGAAAAATAAACCACAAAAAGACATGGATAAGGCCAGCGATATATACCTATTTGATGACATATCTTTCAGTACAACCGTGAATTCAAGGTTGTTTTGGGGAAGAGCACCTACGGTAAATAGGCTCTTCTCACCATCATATGCAAAATCTTTTCCAACAAGCTCACCGCTATAGGTTTGCTGTACTCGGTCAATTACCTTCCTACCAATGCCCTACCCATCAACTGGGAGACCGTCTTCATAAAATAGGGCCACCTGCATTGGGGAAATAAAAACAAATAAACAGCCTTTCTTTCATAAATGAAATAGCATCAAAAGGAAAGCGAAAAACAAGAAACATACACTGTAATGAAAAAAGGATCTGTCCACATTTGCAACATTGACTTTAAAATGATTGGTGTATAACTGTGTCGTCATTCCTTTCCGTCCAGGACCAAGCCTGGACATTGGGACTAAACGAAGTTGAAACTGTACAAAACATCAACTGGGTGACAAAGAATCATGGACATGGTGCCTAATTTTATTATTCCATTATCTATGGCTCATTGGTTGTAAGTAGCTCTAAAGTTCCATTTATTCTTATATTATAACTTCTTATTCTGACTCCTCATCATGCTTTAGGTATTAATGTTTGCTTGGGTTTAACATCTGCATCAAAACTAATTTATTGTCATTGTTGGGCATAGGTGATGAAGTAGATAAGCAATAGAGAACAAGAGTGTTGTGATAGTGAAATTGTCCTCCACATCTTCCTCAAGATCCTCATTGGGTCTTACTTGGTGTTCCTCTACTGGAAAATTTTCTATGTCCATGACGGTATTAGCAAACTCAATGCCTGGTAGAGAAGGCCCGGAAGGAGCACCATCCCTTGCTGTTAATGGGCAGATCAGGGAACTCCTCCAAGTTCAACGTCTACTTCAGCAAGAGGATGGGGTTCAACTAAGTCCCATATGTCGTTTTTTTCTATAGAGAAAATCTTATCATTTGTCATCCCCATATCATTATCCTTTGTTGGAGGGAGGAGTTCATGTAATTGATATATATATATCTATATATATATATATATTGGTCTTTGTATTGAGGACTTTATTTTTATATGGTCGAAGAAAATGTTAAAATGCATTGGAACGTACTATTTCCTTAGACAAGGGGAAAAAATAAGCAGTTCATGGGCATTTTTAAATTGATACTGCTGCATTTAATGTTGATTCAAATGTGGATCTATTTTTTTAATCTTCATCAAACTCTAAAGAAAATATGTTCTACTAATCCTATGGCGTTTCATGGGAATTATGGTTCAAGATGGTCGGGACATGATGATGTGGAGGAGGATAATACAAGTCAGCGCGCGCGTTCCTTTTTGTTGTGCATACTCAGTTTCTGAAATTGCTGTAACTATGTTCTAGGGGTGAGGTGTAATAATAAATTGTATAGTAGTAGGAATTTTCCACTAAAGTGACTACTCCAACTTAAGAATCATGTGCTTCCTCGGTAATCATGCCTTGAAAAAAAAAAATTGCTAGTTTTTCCAAAAGGTGAAAGGTGAAGTCAAGGTACAGTCCTCACAGTATAAGTTTAAGCCTCAAGGGTGAGGTGTAAGTGTCACAAATTATAATAAACATTTATTTAATACTTCCGAAAAATTATGATAACAAAGAAATACTAAGAAATTAAGAAAATGATAAAATGAGATCACCGCTGAAAAAAATTATGCTTTCTCAAGCTATGGACATTAACTTCGAAGCAAACTCATTCTAAAAGAACAGCTGAAATAGATATTATTGCTTTACCTCAGAAATCGATGAGGTTCATTAGGTAACTGAAATTGAGATTTTTGGGTTGTCTCTCCTACTTCACAGGCTTGCAAATGTTGGCTTGCTGATTGAAAGAAACCAAAAACAAAATATAGGCATGTTAGGAACAAAATATACTTGCAAGAGACGGTAAAAATACTTCAGTTATATATATATATATATATATATATATATATATATATATATAAAGAGAGAGAGAGAGAGAGAAACACATATCAGCATTTGTTATTAAGGGCTAATTTGCATCACACACCTTTCCAATCATGATAGCAATTTTCATTGATTAGGATATTTCCCAACACAAATCGGATTGCTTCTTCCAACAACTGAAGTGGATCCCTTTAGTTCCTGAACTACAACATGCAATGACTTCTGGTTTTCCAAAAAAATGTGATTGTTTGGATGTGATGAAGAGCACTTGGCATGCTGCTCAAACTCATAAGCATCGAGGACCTGTAGACCATTTTTTTTATTAGAATGATCAAGATAATCAAGGCCAATATTTTTATGGAGATAGACCCATTATAATTACAGCCAACTTACTTCGGTATAATTAAATGTTGAACAGCTGCATAAATACCCATTATCTTGTACGATCCCAGAATGCTCAATTTGACAAGTAGAACACAATTAACGAACTAACATGATAATATAAAGGATGCATTGCAAATGATCAGCTCTTTACAGATTGGGAGTTGACCCCCCAATTTGTGGACAAGTGGCATATAATTTCAGCAAGCAATTCATGTAAATGGTAGCTTATATTGGAACCTACCACAGACCCAAAGATCACACTCATTAGAGGATTTGAACCATCTGATCCATGCACTCATTAAAGGATTTGAACCATCTGATCCATGCACTCTAATATGGACAGGTTTGTGTATTTTCAACGGATGATAGTAAAGTGTACTGATCAGATAGTTCCAAAGCTCTTATAGGCTTGATTCTTTTTTGACTGAGACATGTGGCAGTGATGGGCCGCTAGTTGAACTAAATGACAAAAGAAGTGTATCACATGGTGAAAAAGTGGGTTGTCATGGCCCTAATCAGTCTAAATGCAGTCAGCAGAGGTGGTCTCTATGAAATATTTTTAAATAAAATGTACCTTTCGCTACTGAAATATATACTTCACAGGAGCCTTCCAGAAGGCCAGTGGCTAGCAACTTCTTCACATTTGTTATAAAAAATTTGAACCAACCTTTTGGGACTTTTTTGGTTCCGCCTTTCCAAAAAAATTCAATTTATACTCTTTCATTTTTTTTATAGGCGAAGTTAAACTAAAAGAAGAATCATCTTCTTCAGAATCCTCCTTAGTATCCACTGCACTTTCTATGATTGAATTCCCCGAATTGGCGGGTAGGATGATGCCAGATCAAAATTGGCTGGCAGTTTCAGCTCCAGATCCCAATAACCGGTCGGTTAGTGGACTCGAAGTGGTTTGAAATATTGAAGCATTCCCCAAAACAAGTGCCCCTAAGGTTGATCGATTGTTCAATATTTCTACCGTAGGTTTCTTGTTGAGTTACGCCTCTGTTTCAATGTCATTTAAATCCCATGGATGAGAACGCTTCAAGTTAGCTCTTGAAGAAGGCCGATATGCCATATCTCCATCCATTGATGCTGTTAAATAAACAGGCACCTTTTGCCATCAAGCGCCCTTTCTCTGAAAATATAAAAAAATAACACAAATTTTATTCTTGAAAATACCAAAAATAATCAAAATTTTACTCTATTCTGGTTTACCCAACCTCCCTCACCCCAAAACCACCACCACTAAAAAACAGATCTACAAAATTATTACAAAAAAAATTACTTATCCCCAAAAAACTTCATGAACACAACATCAATCATGAAAGAACAAATTGAAAAAAAACAACACAAAAACTCATCAATAATCCCTAAACAATATATTCTACAGAAAGATAGAATAATAGATAGATGGATAATAGAATTCAACAACCTTTCAATAATCACTATCAAAACCCTACTTTATTCTAGTATACCCGTAACTCCCTGACCCCAAAACCAGCACCAAAAACAAAAATCAGCCTACAAAATTATTACCGATAAAATCAATTATCCACAAAAAAATTCATGAACAAAAAATAAATCATGAAAGAACAAAAACAATACTAATAACTCATCAACAAACCCTAAACAATATATATCCTACAAACAGATAGAAAAATGGATAATAGATAATACAATTCAACAAACCTTTGAATAATCACTATTAAAAGTTTTGTTGATATAACAGAAACTCCTCTTAGCAGGGAAAGAATCAGCCAAGACCGCTTTAATTTTTAATATTTTTAAAACCTTTTTTTGAAGATTTATCAGATTTTGGAGAGCTGCAGAATTTGAAGGTATAATCTAATTCATTGATAAAAGGCAGTTTTTGAAAAATACAAAAATTAAAATGAATTAGAAGTCCTTTCTAGTGCTTGAAAGGAAGCATGCTTGCATGCACCTCAATGTGAAAGAGAGCTTGAAGTCTCACCAATCCTTTCATTGTCCTCCTAACCCGGAAATCTCAAAAAGAAGAAATATGAAAGAAATTGAAAAGACTTATGATCTTTTTTCTTCTATCAATGATACAAATTTTCAATTTTATCATAGAAATTCAAACATGAAGAAACTTTTAACAATCTAGCCCAAAAGGGGGGGGTGAGATTATTATAAAATTCAATTTTATCAATTCGCATCTTGTTTATCACAATAAGCAGCTTCAAAATAATAACACAAAATAATAACAATAAGAAAAATCTTTCTAGCCTAACAAATAAAATTTTCCCAAAAAGATAAATCAAGATTATAAGTAGAAAAATGTAAATTGGAAAGAACCAAAGGAAAGGATTTAATTAATTTATGAACAAAAAAAACTTAAACGTGAATAAGCTAGATAATTTTACACAACTAAAAATAAAAATATAAACTATAACAAAAACAGATATAAATGTAAAAATTCACAAGCAAATCTTTGCACATACCCGCCAGGTATTTTATCAATTGAATATTTGATCTAATATCCACCAGCCATTTTATCAAGCCTACATTAACAAAAAAAAAAATGGCCTACAAATCTGAACATTAACATCAACAATTTCATGCAAGGAAAAAAAACCAGGGTATTCATAAAAGCCAAAAAAAATTAGGTGCATAATAAATAAATTAAAGGGTACTATTATTTACACCTCATGAAACTGTGACGTCACCTCATCTCCTCCAAATCCAATCAGCATGCATTAACTGCTTTGAATCAGACATGGAGATCATTTTTCGTCCCTCAAAATCCTATATTATAGTCCTACTGTGACAGCCCGGATTTCGGCACCCCGAAACCCGTGCCATCAGCACGATCATCTTGACCATGCCCCTCAGCTAAGCACAGAACATTGGCATATCAAGCATAAATTGAAATAATAAAGGAGCTGCGGAATTTAAATCTATATTAAGTAATTCTCCAAAAGACAGTTCTACCCTCATGCCTCTGCATGAATGGAGAACCGACCCGAACCATCGATGATAGCAATCATCACGGATGGTTCGCCCCAAAAGAATAATCCCAACTCAATATATACATGGTTTAACCAAAACAAGGCTTGACATACCAAGCCGTACCAATCTCTCTCACAAAGCCCTCAAAGTGGCACAACGGAGTCCTCTAGAAGAAGTCCTCAGGAGGTGGCTCCAACTCTTCACCGGCCGTAAGGTCCGACTCACCGGGGTCAACGTCTCCTGAAGCCTCGGCAGCTGCTAGTAGTGGACCTGCGACGTATAGTCTATAGGGTGAGCTACATCCTAGCTCAATAGGGAACAAACACGGTTGAACATATAAATTATAACTCACATATATTCCATGATATGCCATGCATGATGTGTCTATGCAGTTATTGATGAAAATAGTTAAAAAGCATTTCATTTTACTGTTCATTACTTATGTTTTCATTTATTCATGAATGATGCTGAAAAGGCCTAAAGCAAAACTTAAACTTTCAACTTAAGTAATCCCCGAGCAATATAGCATCGAGCCCCGATGAGATACCCTTCATCATCATCTATATAGACACTTTTAACATATTCCCTGGGAATACAATATATAGTACCCAAGCCCCTTTCCCCTGGGGATTGGTGGCGGGGTTTCACTTGTCTCAATTCAACACCCCTGGGGTGTGCTTACTATGTACGGATAAGCCTCCGCACTGGCCTACGGTTTCGCCGCCGTATCGATCACGGATATCCTGCCGTGTCAGTCGTGGATATCCCGCCACATCGGTGGGGTAACCTATCAAACCTCAAATAACAAAAATATCGGTGCCTTACATATAGTTATTCACCGTGTAAGTGTGCTATCTTATATCAGTTAGGCCCTATCAAACATGATTCAATCTTGGATACATCCCTGGGATGTATCCATTCACTTGCATCACACCTGATGCTCTTATCTCTTCACTTCATCATCCCCTGGGGATGGCTCATTATAATTCCTCTTATGGATGTCACACACACACACTTTTTCACAATTCTTAAGCAATAAAACATTTGAATTTAATTTCTATATCACTACATACATGCTCTTGTAAAATAAAAAACATGTTCAAGGTGTTCCCTACCTCAAGTCTTCGTTTGCTCAACGCATCAAGGTCCCACGTGGCTCCTTGTGCACTAGTTCACACGTACCACCTATGGTACCACATAACAAGTGAAACACATCACTAAAGATGCAATAAAGGAAGTCCAAGACCCTCCATGAAGCTTAGAGTCAAACTCCAAAGTCAACATAATTTATCTCAGATGATTAATCGAACTCCAAAATCGATTAATCGAACCTGATTCGATTAATCGATTTTCAAAATCGATTAATCGAATTCTAATTCGATTAATCGAAATTCTCTTTTCATCCAAGTCGATTCTCAATTCGAGTAATCGAGTTCCTAAAATCGATTAATCGATCCCAAATCGATTAATCGAAAATTGAAATTGATTAATCGAAATCCCATTTCGATTAGTCGATTTTCCCTAAGTCATTTCCTCCAGCCCCCCTTGGGTCCACTAGAGGTTCCCAGTCGATTAATCGATACCCAAATCGATTAATCGAAATCCAAAGTCGATTAATCGAACTCCAATTCGATTAATCAGTGAAAATCTCTGACTTTTCAACTTCCTGGCCAATTTCGATTAATCGAAACCCAATTTCGATTAATCGAAATTGTCAGATTCAGCCCATTTCGAGCTGTTCTTCTCAATCTTTTTCCACACTTTTTCCTCTATTTTTCTAAACCATTATCCTATGATTTAAACCATTTTCAACTACAATTTAGCCTCTACGATCTATGCATTTTATTCACAAAAATTTACCTTGAATAAATCTCAAATTGATTTCAAATCAAGTGGTTGGAAGGCTAGGGTTCCAGCTTTGCTTCTAGCGGATCCCTCGCGTCCGAATCAAGCGTTTGCTCGAATCTCCCTTCCTCAACTAGCATTTACTCCTTGTATTAATCACTCTCTTTACTCCTCTCCCTCTCTTCTTTACTTTTCTCTCAACAACCAAAACTTTTGATTTTAGGGCTATTAAACCCTTTTATCTCCCCCCATAGCTTGTGTGTTGAGCACATGCACCTCAATAGGTGTATGTGACTTCAGATTCACAACACACACCACATAGCTACACAAACCATCTCATCTCATTCGCTCATCACACTCTATGCTAACTATTCAACTCCTAATTGGTCAAACCTGTGACCGATCGGATACGGATCCCGAGGTCATAGTTTAGCGTGATTTTTCGAGCTATTACACCTTGTGTCTTTAGCAATGAACAAACTTAATTCGTGAGCAACAAATATATGTGAAATGGTAAAAAAAGACCAGGAAAACCCTTTTTGACAGTTCCCCAAACACTTGGAGGAAGATGACTATTTTTTACATTTCCCCAAACACCTTGAGGAAATTTGCATGAGTAAGCTTTTGTAATAAATACTACAAATACTACCAACTCTTTAGGCCAGGTAATGATTGCTAGCGATCTATTAATCACATGGATATCTGTGTTACTTACCTCTCCAATAAGATAGGCCACACATCTTTTGTCGACGAGCAACTCAACTTTCGTCTATAAAAGTGCAATTGAATCAGATCAAACCAAATCATAGATGAGCCGAATGAGATGCATTGGCAGGCTATGGGTTAATGCAGAAGCAAACCTTTTTTATACACTCACAAAGGAAGTCATCAATCAGTACATGTTTCAATTTTAAAGAATATTCCACTATAGTTTCAAATTTACATAGCATAATAAAATATCATATATATCAAGGAAAAGATTAAACGACTGCTCTACATCATGAATCCATCATAAGTAAAAGAAATCTATGCTATGACATTTTGTTAAACATGTTACATGCAAGTTGAAACACTCAATGCCTTGGAAATATCAAGAAAAATGATTAAACATATTTCTTTGGGTGATGAAAGTATTGAAAGTATTGAATATCTATATTATCAATCAGTCAATGTTTCAATTTCAAAGAACATTCCACTATAGTTTCAAATTTACATAGCATATTAAAATATCATATATATCAAGGAAAAGATTAAACAACTGCTCTACATCATGAATCCATCATAAGTAAAGGAAATCTATGCTATGACATTTTGTCAAACATATTATATGCAAGTTGAAACACTCGATACCTTGAAAATATCAAGAAAAATGATTAAACATATTGCTTTGGGTGATGAAAGTATTGAATATCTATATTATGACAATTCATCAAACATCTTCCATGCAGCTTAAAACATGAGCATACATTGGAACCTGATGAAATAAATTAAGAATATTAGTTTTAAAGGAAAAAATCAAAAAATTAAGCACAAAAAAAATCCTAACAAAAAAATAACTCTCATTCTAAATGATTAAATGTGAGGACCCAAAAACTCTAAGAAAGCTCTAACAAAATAGAAGCCAAAAATAAAACCCTAAAAAAAGGGCATAGAAAAACTAATTTATAAAAAATAAAAATTTGAAGCAAAGAAACAAAAACCTTAATCAAATTAAAGTAATTTTAGAAACAAACCCCCCATACAAAAAACAATGGAAGCGAAAAATAAAACCCTAACAACAGGGCATAGAAAACCTAATTTATAAAAAATAATGCTTTGAAGCCAAGAAACAAAAACCCTAATCAAATAAAAGTAATTCTATAAACAAATACCCCACACAAAAAACAATAGTTTCAAATTTATATAGCATAATAAAATATCATATATATCAAGGAAAAGATTAAACGACTGCTCTACATCATGAATCCATCATAAGTAAAGGAAATCTATGCTATGACATTTTGTCAAACATGCAAGTTGAAACACTCAATGCCTTGGAAATACCAAGAAAAATGATTAAACATATTGCTTTAGGTGATGAAAGTATTGAATATCTATATTATGACAATTCCTTACATGCAACTTGAAACATGAGCATACCTTGGAACCTGATTATGTAAATTAGGAATATTGGTTTTAAAGAAAAAATCAAAATATTAAGCACAAAAATAATCCTAACAAAAAAAAACCCTCATTCTAAATGATTGAATGTGAGGACCCAAAAACTCTAAGAAGGCTCTAACAAAATAGAAGCCAAAAATAAAACCTTAACAAAAGGGCATAGAAAACCTAATTTATAAAAAATAAAAATTTGAATCAAATAAACAAAAATCCTAATCAAATAAAAGTAATTTTAGAAATAAATCCCCCACACAAAAAACAATAGAAGCCAAAAATAGAACCTAACAAAAGGGCATAGAACGATGGACCCAAGACCTATTCCTTTCGGTGGTTTGGCACAACATTTATGATGCAGGGTGCCGTGACACATCCAAACCCGCTTCGACACTTTGCATTCTGGACCAGCACCTGGACAACAAGGCCCTCCTTCAAACAAAGTTTAAACGGAACACTCTGCTCCCGCCCACTAGCCAATCAACGGTAGAGGGCACATCCTATGCTACGTCTTCGTTGTTCGAGGATCTCCCATCTTCTTCGTCTGATTCGTCGAACGAGGACATTCTGCCGATCAGATCTCTCCATCGAGATGCTAAGGGTGGATGGGTTCAATGTTCTTTTACCCAGCCAAAGGACGCCAGCTCCATGGCGACATCTCTCCACAGCGGTGATGAGAATTTCGACAGCTTCGTTTGCTCGAATGAGGTGGATAGTTTGATTCGGGTAGGCCGCGAACTCGGGATGTCATTCCGGGGGGGCTGATGAATCCCTCAGGGAGGTGTTCAACTCTATTCTCTCACAAAAAAACGTGTCGGCTAAGAAGAGAGAACTTGCCAGATTGTAGTGGGGAATGTCGGACGGAAGGGGATCAGGTGGCATCTAGTGCCCATGGATCGCCAATTGGGCGGGCTGCGAGTCTTGTCTTGATGAAGTTGTTTTCTTGGAATGTGAGAGGGATTTGCGGCCTGAGGAAACAGGCTGCGGTTAAAAACGTGATCACTGTGAATAATCCGGCGGTGATCACGCTTCAGGAAACTAAGTGGGGATGTTGCGATCACAGCAAGGTCGCGTCGGTGGTTGGAGGAAATCGGTGGAGATGGATCGGGGTTGACTCCATTAGGGCTGTCGCGGGAATTCTGATTGCATAGAATCACTTATTGTTCGAGAAGATGGGTAGTTTCTCAGCTTCGGTGGTGCTACGAAATCAGGATTCAGGGAAGGTGTGGACATTTTTAGGTATATATGGACCCACCGATGATGGTCAAAGAGGAGATTTCTGGTTTGAATTGACTGCTATTGCACCTAGGTGGGACTTCCCACATTGTTGGGGGGGAGATTTTAACGCCATTAGATGGCCCCATGAGAAACAAGGAGGACCGCCGGATCCAACAGTCATGCGGGATTTTAACACTTTCATCAACGACAAGGAGCTCATCGACCTTCCACTCGCGGGTCGGATATTCACATGGTCTAGCCTTCAAGAGGTGCCGTCTCTTTCCCGCATCGACAGATTTCTTGTGTCATGTGAGTGGCTCGATATTTTTCCAACCGCAAGGCTAGTTGGGCTTGCCAGGGCAGTGTCGGATCATCGCCCTATGTTGCTGCATTGCAAACCTCACAAAAAGGGGGCTTCTCCCTTCCGCTTCAAAAATATGTGGCTTCTTGAAGATGGATTCAAGTTGGCAGTCCCTTCGTGGTGGAATGAATCGACGCCGTCGGGGACGGCTACCTTTCGCTTCATCTCTAAGCTGCGATGGCTCAAACGTCGCATCAAAGAGTGGAACAAGGAGGTGTTTGGGCTAGTCCACATTGCAAAAGAGGAGCTGCTGCGATGATTACGAGAGTTGGAAGATCTTAAAGAAGTTCAAGTTTTGATGGAGATCGAAAGAGAAGAAAGATTGAGGAAGAAAACCAAATTCAGTGATAAATGTTTGGCCGAGGAAGTATGTTGGAGACAGAAATCTAAGGTGCAGTGGCTCGAAGCTGGGGACAGCAACACAAAATTCTTTCATGCGGTGGCCAACGCTAGAAATAAGGTCAATTTTCTAGGCCAGATTTCTGTGGAGAGTGAGACCTTTGCAGAGCCGGATCAGATCAAGAACCAAATTCTCGATTTCTATAAGAACCTGTATACCGATGAGGGTAGGGCAAGGCCGGAGCTGGATGGGCTGATGTTTAACACCATCTTGGAGGAGGACAAAAATGATATAGAACGTCCTTTCAGCGAGGCCGAGGTACGACGGGCCATCAAACATGGTGGTAAAAACAAAGCACCTGGGCCGGATGGTTTCACTTTAGAGTTTTACCGCCAATTTTGGCCTACCATCAGGGTAGAACTCATGGAGGTGATCAGCGAGTTTCATGCAAATAGTTTCATTGGCCGGTGCCTCAATTCCACCTTCATCACGCTCATCCCTAAAAAAGATGGAGTCGATGACCTTTCAGATTTTCGCCCGATCTGTCTGCTCAATTGCTTGTATAAGATTATATCAAAAGTCCTTGCCAATCAATTAAAACCTCTAATGGCCAAAGTCATTTCTGCCAATCAAGGGGCCTTCGTGCAAGGGAGGCAATTTCTGGACCTTGTGGCGGTTGCTCAAGAGGTGATCCACTATGCACACCAAGAGCGCAACCCCACTGCCCTTTGGAAGGTAGACATGGAGAAAGCTTATGACCGAGTGAACTGGAGATGCTTAGACTACATGCTTCGAAGACTTGGGTTTGGGAATAGATGGAGGGGTTGGATGCGGGCGTGCTACTCTTCAGCATGGTTTTCGGTCCTAATCAATGGGACACCGGTGGGTTATTTTCAAAGCTCAAGAGGTATCAGGCAGGGAGATCCTCTCTCCCCATTTCTATTCAATATGGTGGGCGAGGCGTTGGCTGGGCTCATGCTTCGGGCAAGACAGTTGTAGCTGATTTTCGGTATCCAAGTTGGCTCTCATGGTCGGTTCATCTCGCACCTGCAGTATGCGGACGACACCATCTTTTTCAGTAAGGCGGAAGTGGATGAGTTCAAGTCTCTATCGACAGTTTTATCTATCTATGAGGCGGTGTCGAGTTAGCGGATCAACCTTCACAAGTCTGCAATTACTGGGATCGGGATTGGGGATGAGGTTCTAGCAGAGCTAGCAGGGACTGTAAATTGCGGGGTGGATAAGCTGCCTATTCGATACCTGGGGCTCCCTCTTGGCCTACGAAAACCCTCTACCAAGGAATGGGAACCCATCATTCGAAGGTTTGAGCTAAAGATGTCCTCGTGAAAGGAAAAACTTCTCAGCAGTGGGGGTCGACTACTATTGGTGAAATCGGTTTCATCTAGCCTCCCAATCTTTTTTATGTCAATGTACAAATGCCCAATAGGGGTCATTCACAGACTCGAACAAATCCAAAGGAACTTTTTATGGGAGGGATCGGGCATGGATAAACGATACCACCTCGTGAATTGGGAGACTTGCCAGCTGCCGATCAGATGTGGTGGCCTCGGGATTCGGGTTCTTCGTTGGGTTAATATAACATTGTTGGGAAAATGGTTCTGGAGGGCTGGCGTGGACGGTGAGAGAGATAGCCTATGGCGGAATGTTTTGGCGGAAAAATACGGGCAACTTGATGGCAACTGGGGGATCAACGTCGCGTTTACCAATAACCTCTCAACATGGTGGAAAGATGTTTGCGGAACTTGGGGTTACTACTCCAGATGGACGCGTTAGAGCTGGGGGGATGGCACTAGAATTCGGTTCTGGAAAGATGCATGGACTGAGAATAGGCCCCTTAAAGATTCATTTGCGGCAGTTTTTAATATCTCAAGACACCCTCTCGGATTGTTGACCGACTTCTTCTCTGAATCGAGGGAGGAGGAAGTGTTGTGGAATATAATTACCACCCATCGACGTTTGAGGGACGAGGAGTTGTACCCTTTCATGCGGTTATTGGCCCTCCTATACGAGCTAAGTCGAAATTCTTTGAGAAGGGATACTCGGGTTTGGACCCCTAGTAATAATGGGATTTTCAGCGTTCGATCGTACTATCGAATGTTAGCGAACCGTCCCTTAGTTAAATTTGATGGGGTAGGGGTGTGGAAGAAGGGTATTCCATTAAAGGTAAAGTTTTTTACGTAGACGTTATTCAAAGACAAAATTCTCACGATCGATCAGCTGATCCAGAGGGGAAAAGAGCTTCAAAACCGTTGTGCTATGTGTCTGCAAGAGGAGGAGACCGCGGCCCATCTCTTCTTGCATTGTTGGTTGGCCCATAAGATTTGGAGGGTCATCCTCAAGTCCTTTCATATGCACTGGGTTGCCCCTGCGTCTCCGTATCAATAGTTCTTGGCATGGGAGATGGTCAAGCTGGAGGGGGAGTCAAGAGATTTCTGGAAGGTTGGCTTCTTCGCGATCATCTAGAGCATATGGAGTGAACAGAATGCTCACATTTTCAACAGAAAACGTCGGCCGGTGGGGATGATCCTCAAATATGTCAAGGAACTTATGTATTTATGGGTTCGTAGAGGGAGAGTTGACGTAGGAAGGCATGAGACTCCTTGGGATCCGGGCTAGGATTTTGGGATCTGCTCTGCAGGACTGCCGCTTGTATTTTTGAGTTTGTTCTTTTGTCTTTTTTGCCCCAGTTCCTCTCTATAGAGGTTGGTGGCTTCTTTGGTCAGTGTCTGTGTAGTCTTGATTGTCAGCTTCTTGCTGCATTCTAATACAATTTCTTTATTTATCGATAAAAAAAAAATAAAAGGGCATAGAAAACCTAATTTATAAAAAATAAAAATTTGAAGCAAATAAATAAAAACCCTAATCAAATAAAAGTAATTCTAGAAACAAACCCCCACACAAAAAACAATCAATAAACAAAACCCTAATCAATTAAACAGAAAGAATAAAAAAAATTCAAAGAAGTCCAATGACAAAGATTGGAACTAACCTAAGATGGATATCTTGGACGTGATTTGAGAAATCTCCGATTCCAAAAATGCCATTACCGTTCTCTCTCTCTCTCTCTCTCTCTCTCTCTCTCTCTCTCTCTCTCTCTCTCTCTCTCAGTCTCTTTGTTTTCATCAAAACGTGTGAGAAGATAAAAGGGGCGCTAACTTACACAGGCCTACGGGTTTTGCTATCCTGCGCTTAGTGTAATGATTAGCACCTTTGTATAAGAAGTTTTCACATAAAACTTAAATTAGTGTAAGTACTAAAAGGCTGCAACAATCTATCTTTCAGAAGCATCAAGAAACGTTAAAAAAAATTAGTATCAAGTGACACTATAAAGTACGCACACAGAATTAATGCCCTTCTACTTTAATTTTGAAATTGAGAGAATGAATAGTAAATTAACGTAAAAGGACAAACTTATTTTTTAATTTCCAAAAATATCTAACTTATAAGAGTAGGAATACATTTAAAAAATTGAGGGTATTTACGACATTTTAAAAGTTGGCTCAACGAAATTCTTAAACACCCAATTCTCTTTATATAGAGTGTTATACATACTTTCATTCAACGTAAAATGTATATAACATTCAAATCCACTGATAAACATGTTTCTTTGGGCTAAGACATGTTTCAGTGATAGATTGCCACTTGGACAATTTAAATTGATCACAAATGTTCATCACATGGCATAATGATAATTACACTTCAACAATGGGAGATTAAAAGTCTTAACTTTAGTGGTATAAGATCATTTTTTAAACACCATTCTGGTGTTTAAATATTGGTGAGGAGCCATTACCCCTAGATATAAGGGCTTTAAAGTTTAAGGGCCTTCAACGGATTGGATTGGACAGGTTGGGTGGTTTCCAAATAAAAAATAACATATGTCTGATCCTTTGATAACTCAATCCGATCCGATAAAAACCTGTTAATTTATAAATCACCTCGACTTTAAAATGCCCAAGCAGCCGTCGGAGTCGCCTTAGTGAGTGCCACAAACCTGGTAGTGGTGGTAGTAATAGTGAGTGGTGGTGTGGACGAGGTTGTGCTGGTGGTGGGGTGAGGTGGCACTGGTTGTGGTGGTGGGTTGTTGGTGAGGAGCAGTGGTGGTGGGGTGGAGGAGGTAGTGGTGATAGTGGTGGTGTGATGGTTGTGAGGTGGAGGAGGTTGTATTGGTCATGGTGGTGGTGGTGATGTTAGGATATGATGGACATGGTGGTATTGCACTAGAAGAGGTTGTGGTGGTGGTGATGTTGGGGATGTGGTGGTGGTGAGGTGGAAGATTGTGATGGTGGTGAGGATGTTGGAGAAGTAATCGACGCGGTGGTAGTGAGGTGGAGGTGGTTGTTGTGGTGGTTGTAAGGTGAAGGTTGTATTGGGGATGGTGGTAATGACAACAATGGTGGTGCTAATAACATTGGTTGTTGACAATAATAGAAGTGGTGGTGATGTGAGGTTAAGTTTTATAATGAAGATAAATTTGTCTCAAATTTTGATAAGAAAATTCCACCTATTTTGGCAGAAGAAAAAACATTCTCATTGAGTCGAAATGGATACTATTTTATCAACCAGAGATCCAAAGGTACCCTAAGAATCTAAATAAAGTACAAGAGCCCTAAACTGCTCACGGCACACTGACCAATTTGACTACATGAACACCTGTGAAATCTGTGCATTTTGTTTACTGCTGACCATAGCAAGGATCAAAATTTCAGGTTTCATTTTGATTTCGGAGGAGACCAAAATCGAAACTTTGAACTGAAATCTTAGCCGAAAATTTGAATTTCGGCCGATAATTTTGATCCCATACAAAAATATGATCGGAATTTCAGTCTAAATTATCATTTCGGTGAGGCCCAAAACCGATAATTTGGACCGAAATTTTGGTCAAATTTTGATCCATAGTAGACAGATTGATCCGTGTAACATCGAGACCACATACAGCCCTTTTACCTAATAAAACCTAGACTGTAGTTGGTATTAGTTAGCCGACCGCCTGCACTGCTTAGATCAATCTATTATAACGGAAGGAAACACACAGATACGTCTTAGCCCCAAACCTGTTAGGGTACCTCTGTGTGCACCAACGCATTCTCTGAAAGCAAGCACACCCCAGATCCCTTGAAAACTATTGATTGCTTTAGATCAGATGATGGAGAACAAGGTGAAACATGATCTACATCATCTGATTTGAAGCAATCAATGATTTTAAAGGAATCTGAAACGTAGGCACTTTCAGAGAATGTGTGGGTACAAATAGAGGTACCCAATCTGTTATAGGTCTAAAGCATACTTTCACTTATTTGGGTGCAATATACTACTCCAGGCTCGACTATTTTGACACGATAAGATTGACCCGAGCGCATCACTAGTAGTGCTTGAGGTCAGGTTCGGGTTTAGGAATAAGTCAACAAGAAGATAATTCAAAAACACTTGAAAATAATCTGAGAAAAAAATATAAAAAATATAAAAAATAAGAATAAAAGGTATCAAATAATATAAAGCATAAAATGTGGCGATTTATTTTTACACATAATTCACATTTTATTGGCGGTTTTTTTCAAAAAGTCGAACAATTTGGTACATTGCATCCAATGACCATTTAAAATCTTCCAATTTGGTGATCAATACATGCTTGTCCCCGACGCATTTCAGAATCTCGAAAGCAGCTGAACATTTTACACCCATCATCTATAAAATTAATTCATTAATTATCACAAATTAAAAAAAAAAAAACCTTTTTATTTATTGGTCGGCTCGAACCTGTTACCTTGGGGTTAAAAAAAAGAAAAGAAAAAAGAAAACATATTGTATTCAGCATCTTGCTTCACATGATAATAACCCTACATTAATAGAGTTAACAAAACTAATACAGCGATGACTTTTCTGTGTATGATGGAAGATTGCCACAAGAATGATCACAATTCTGATATGGTGTGCCCCTTTAACTGGTTTGTGAAAATTTCAAAAACATTGTCAAGCTAAACTTTCTGAAGCTTAAAATAAACAAAATAAAATATCCATGTACAATTTAAGAGGCCCGGGTTGGCTTTTCCATTACGTTGGACATGTCCACCACAGAGCAATATTTTAATTCACAACATAACCTGCAAAACCCGTGAAGGAGAAACAGTAAAACAGAAAAAAATCCCATGAGAGATGGCAAATATACAGCAAAAGCAGTAGACTTTTATTCACAGGAACGAAACGGGTGAGGTCCCGAGTTTTGTTAGTTACAAGTCCAGGCACGATGAAGGCACAAAGTGGTTGGCTTCAAAGGACTCGAAGCTGCGCTAGGAAAGTAGCACAAAGATGGAGGAAAAGAAACTGTGGACCATTAACCCTCTGTAGATCAAGCAGATATTTCTCCTCTTTTGTCTTGTAAAGCTGTCAGAAAAATAAAACCAGTATCATCAAATATTACAATCCATATATGAACGTGTCTAACATGATATTACTTGATTTATTTGCCTATCTTTGCAAAAATGGAGACAGTATATACAGAGAATGACTACCTTCCGAGGTGTTAAATAGTTATGAAGGCCGTGAAGCATTTTTTTTTATAAAAAAATCGGTAAACCAAAAATTAAATTAATAGCCAGTGAGCAGCTGGAAAGCAAAACAAAGGGCACTGCACTTTGTTTTGGAGAAAAGAAAGAAAAAAGGGAAAGCCAAAAACTAGGAGGCAGAGCGCCCCGGACTAGCCAAAGTCCAAAAACTCAAGTCTCTCCGAGCCCCCTTCCTTGTCCAACCCGACCCATGAAGCATTTTGCAATCACTGAATCCTGTCAAAAGCTGACTTTCTATAGATTTCGAGACCCCCTAAGGTTATTTCAGATGATGGCCTCTGTTTGGCAACAGGTAAAAGTCGAAATTTGCATGTAAAATTCCGGATTTTACTTAAAATCGTCTTTTTCCACCGTTTGGGAGAGGATGTGAGCCCCACAATCCATTGAAAATATTTCAATTTTTACCTAAAATGTTTTCCATAAAAATTCTGTTGAAAACTTTTTTAGCCCACGACTGGGGCTAAAATTTGGCGTCAAGCATCTCTCTCTCTCTCTCTCTCTCTCTCTCTCTCTCTCTCTCTCTCTCTCTCTGCAATTAAAATGGGGAAAGCTGAAACCAACAGGTTCTGTTTACTCTTGCCTTCGGAAAGTAAATTTTTTTTGTACTTTCCATGGGCTTTGCCAAACAGGCCCTATTGTTCTTACTTGCTTTTATTGATTTTTCGCTTCCCATGCAGAGCATGGGAGTTTGCTAATATGTATCACAATGCTAATATGATCATGAATAAGAAACAAGTCACCACTTGGTATAAGTTTTGCAAAATAAACAGATGGGTACCGATATTTGCAACCAAATATTTGGTCTCCGGAACTACAGTTTTGCATGTAAAAACTGTTGACTGCCTTGAACTAGACGATGGAGATCGTTTGTCGGCCCAATCTTCCATGAAACTGATCTTTGGATCATTTCTCACCTATCAGATGGTCAGATGTTGATTCTATGTGGCACACATCCCAATAATGACCTGAGAACCACTTCTCATGATCAATCATTTTGGGGATGTGTGCCACATGGATCAACATCTGAACATCCAATATGTGAACCATGATCTAAAGATCAATTGTGTGAAAGATTGGGCCGAAAAATCGATCTCCATTGTGTGATTCAAGCAGTCAATGCTTTTCACGTCCGAAAACACTGGTTGTGGAAACTGAATCTTTAGTTGCAAATACCAATTCCCTAAACAAATATGCAGGCACAAGTAACTGGATTATAAGGCAGCATACCAGTACGAGGAAAACCAAAAAAAAAGAACGAACAATGATCTTATAAAGAGGCACTGAATCATATACGATAGGAAGAATGGGAATCTTCTAGTTCACTGAATCAATGTCTTCCAAAGAATCAGGAGAGGAGTAGCAACATTTGTGGTTAATAAATTGATCTTAATTAGGACCATCTCCCCTGGTTCACTAAGGTAATTAACCTTAGGAGCTAGTGAAGTCATCACTTTATAATGAAGGCGATAAATTAGAGCAATGGTCTCTGATCCAGATATAAAATTGTACCCTTTAGTCTGAAGATTGAGAGTACAAGCATGTAATAGATTGGTAAAGATAAAGTCAGATTTGGATAAACATTAAAATATATAGGACCATGACATAGGCTGATCTCTCCTGCAACCATTAGAGAAGGATGTCAGTCAAAGCATCAAGTATCTCTAAGAGTAGTCCGTAGACTGTTATTGTTACCCAATAATGTTAAGGGTTTAAAGGCAACTTGAATTCATCCTACATGTAGGAATCTAAATTTATGAAGATCTGTTTGTAGATATTTATTCGATAAAAGTTGAAGGCCTTCACGGTCTTCATTTAAACTGAGAGTTTGTTCAGTTGTCTTGATTGACATATCGCTGGACCAATTAGCCCAACCATATTTATAAATAATTTTTGGATTAATTGATGAGATTGTCCATCTGTTCATTTGGTCTTGAACATCAGACCATCGAGCAAGTTCATTATTTTTAATTATTTTTTTATTTTAAAAATTAAAATTGATATTGGAAATTACCAATAAGTAATTGAATTTGATTTTTTTTTATTTTTGAGAATTGAAATTGGAAATGGAAAATTGAAATTAGAAGTTACCAATAAGAGTGTAAGAGTGTAATTACATATGCGAACAGTAAAATCGGAATAGTAATATTATAGCAAATAGTAACTCGAAATACTATTCATATACAGATTAAATACTATTCATCGTCTTCTCCAGATCTATATGGACAGTACTCAGATCGACAGATTTACCACAAACTTAATCGTCTGTCAACGATTTACAAGGACCAAAACGGCAACGCAATCCACTGCTTTACAGCCTACGTCCCAACGCGGATTTTTTCATGACCTGTAAGCGCAGTAATAAATATCTAGGTTTTCCTATGTACCCATATAAATCAAAGAAGATAAACAAGGTTTAATATGTATATAGATAGGGTTAAAAACACTATATACCATCTCTTATAATTCCGATATTGCATACCCATTATATGTAATTACTATGGATTTAGCCGGAAAACATCGCTCTGATACTAAATATCAAAGTAAGGGAAAAGCGTGGAAGAAGAAAAGAAACTATAAACACACTATCCTATCTCATATAATGCGTAAAGAAAAGGAATGAGACAACATATACTATTTTACACTTATATAACACTATGTAACAATTATACACACATTTATTTCAACTACTAATGATAACAAGGGAAAGAAAGCTTACCGATATGGAAGGCTTTCTCCGATACACACTTGCAGAAAGAAAATTTAAAATTTAGATTATTTTTCGGTGTTTTGGACATACCCCAAGCTACCGCTTAAATAGATGAGTTCAAACTTGAAATGGTTGAAGTCCGTAACAGGAAAGGACATGTGTGCTAGATTCGGTGGTTGCATTCGCTTCGTCCCTTAATAATTGAGTTCTGACGTCATTGCGTGCGTCATTGGTTGCATAATTGCTCTCAAGCACCATTGTCTGCGTCATTTGGAGACATAGAACCAGAAGACAAGCGATGGATGTCCGATCCATGGGCAATAAAAGATCGTTATTGTGACGACCCGAAAATTAAATTTCCGAACCGGTCCGACTCGGTGTGCATGTCAGATAGGTCACGCAGCTGACAGTACAAGTTTTTAGAAGTGAGTTAGATTATGAGAATACGTCTTTTGAGTGAAAAGAGAGTATATGATGAAATGACAGTTAGATGTGTGACCGTACACCGACATGCGGTGTATCGGCTTAGCACCCAAGTAAGACCCTTAAGTATAAAAGTCAAGGGATAAGAGGAATTCATTTCCTTTGGTTGTTGAGTAAGAGAGAAGAGAGGAAGAGAGCTCTAACCCTTCTTCTTCCCAACTACTAGAGAGTAAGGAGAAGTGTGCGCAAGCTTGGAGCTTCAACTTGAGGTGCGTGGATCACGATCAACGTGAAACCCCCCAAAATTCCAACCTAGAAACCCTCGTATGGGCAAAGTCTTGTAGATCAAGGAAACGACTTCAAAGAGGTGAGCATAATTGTGTTTTTAAGTGATTATGCATTGTTAGAACTTTGTGTGTTAGTGTGCGTGAAAATCGATGAGATTCATCGAGGTTTTGGAGAAAAACGACGCTAGGAAGAAGAAGCCCGTATGGCTGAGAATCTGTCAAAATTGATCGATCGAAATTGGAATCGATCGATCGATTTTGACAGGACAGAAATAGGGGAGTTTTATGAAGAAAACCGATCGATCGATTTTGGAAACAGATCGATCAATTTGTGAATCGATCGATCGATTTGGTGACCGATCGATCGATTTGAGAACCGATCAATTGGAGTGTGATGCGAAGATGTGTTAGTTTCTGAGTGAACCGATAGATTGATTTGGGAATCGATTGATCGATTTGGAAACCGATCGATCGATCTATGAACCGATCGATCGATCTGTGAACCGATCGATCGAGTGTGGGACTGAATATAGAAACAGAGATGTGTGTGTTTTTCTGAAGAAACCGATCGATCAAATTGGGATTCGATCAATCGATTTGGTCAAATTCTGGCATTTGTCTGTTTTGAAGAAAGCGACTTGGGAGACTTTGAGACTTCCTTTTCTTCGTCACTTTTGATGAGTAAAACATAAATTTGATGTGTTTTAGGTTAAGATCAAGAGTGTGATGTGAGGGGTACCTTGACAAAGAATGACCCTCGTTTTGGCTTCAAGTTGAGGTAGGAAAAATCTTATAACATGTGCATTTGATACAACTAGCATAGATATTGTGATATAATGATTATGAGTGTGTGTGAATCATGAATTTTGTCTTCTAGCATGCATCAGCTTTGTATACAGATTCAAGTATGAAAATGTGTGTGTGTGTGTTAACTATGTCAGATGTGTACGTGTGTGTGTTTGAACTTCGGATTTCCAAACTCCAAACCTAGCTATAAATTACCACATTTCACGCTGATAACTATAAGTTAGAATTCACACTTTGATTTAAGGTTCATGTGGAACGAATCCCTTATGCTCTGAGACGGCGGGATATCCGCTCATTCCTTACCGATTTGCGGTAAACTTCGTCCGGCACAAGTATCCCTCATACAAAAGGGCTTGGGTATCATGAAAATAGTTCATTAAACGACGATGGTTGGGATTCCCATCGGTATATGTGTAGCTCTCGATGCTATATATATGCTCGAGATTGTATTTAAGTGTTCAGCTTAAGTTTTTCTCATTTTATGTGAAAAAGATTTGGAAATCATATGTTCAAACTTGAAACTTGCATTTAAGATAAATTCTATTTAGTTTCAAATGCCTTTTAAATTGCTAGTCTTTCAGTTATCAACATGTTCGATATGTCATGAGATATATGTGTGATGTGATGATAAGCATGTTATTGATGTTTTCCCTACTGAGCTTAGACTGTAAACTCACCCTTCGACTATACGTCACAGGCACAAGTGTTGAGGCTGGTACTGAGGATCTTGAGCTTGAAGATTCGGAGTACGTTCCGGAGGAGTCAGAGCCTCCGCCTGAGGAGTTTTTCCCTTAGGGGAATTTGGCTGTGCATTTTGGGATTTTGTGAGTTTAGGGCTTGGTTTAGAATGAGAAATATGTAATTAAATTCTTAGAACATTATTTTGTGAACCATGATTTGGTGATGGTCAGCCATCACCGGTGACTCGTTTCGGTTCTTTTCTCCATGTGGTTGCACATGGGTTTTGAACCGTCATTTTGATATACTTTGATTATAAAAATGGAGATTTGTTTTGCTGAATATGATGACTCTATCTATTAGTTAGAGATGTCTGCTTTGTGTGTGGATGTACCAAGTGTTCCATTTAGGGATCGTCCTTAGCGGCGATCCACGCGGTTAGGAAATTCGGGTTGTCACAGTTATCTCGATCAAATATCCTATCTTGCATTAGACGGCAAATCCGATATTATTGCAGAAGCAATTTTAACAACCACTGGTTCAGTGGCATTCTCTCATCATTTGGAGAATAATCGACCAGATAGCCCAATATTATACAGAAAGGTTATCATCCATAAAATCATGAAACCCTCAATTTGGGGTTCGACCTAAATAAATCCAGAAAATTAGTTTCTGGACATACATATAATTATTGGGATTATATTCAATCCTTCACAATAGACTTTTATTATATGAATCCCAAACAAAAGCACTCTTGGTTCATAAAAATGTGTCTTGATCTACTCCAGATAGGAATAACAAATTGGCTTTATAATTGGTGGACTGAATTCGGTCCTACAAGTGATATTCTTCCTGTTAATATTTTGGCACCTTATCAACCATGGGTAATTAATCATCCATATTTAAATTCCGACACCAATAGTGCATCCAAAGTCTCCCTTCAATTCTTCACTGAATTTGGCATCCCTTGGATTTTTATGTGGAACCTTAAAATTAAACATCATTCTCCTGTACCCCTATTACAACGAACCTTTTAGGTTCGATGGTGGGATAAATTTCCAATCAATGAAATCATTGAAGCTATCAATATTAGTACTTCTCATTATAAAAAATTACAAATCAGTAAAAATTCTTCTTCATCAAGCAATCCCTTTGAACTATTTCAAGAAATTCTAAGAAAACAACACCCATCCATATTAGATGAGGATCTTAAAATAAAATGAGTCGAAACTATGAAGACACAATTTCTCCAAGTATTTGGCAAATCTATCGCATCAGATAATCCTATGTCTCCGGAGGACGATAATAACTCATTCTTAGCCCTTGCCGACGAATCTCAAGAAGACACGCCAGAAGCATCCTTAGGTGACTATTGGGATGCAATAATTCATCAAATCAAGACCAAGAAATGATACAGGCATCTGTCATCATTTAAGATTCGTAATAATAGCTAGAGGTCAATCAGTAGGCCAGTTTGGTTCCCCATGGAAAATAATTTGCATTCATCCACTACAGCACAAGTGCCAGCTGTCTCCAAATGATGCATGCAATGGCGTCCGAGTTCAATCATGCAACCAATGATGCACACAATGACGTCAGAACTCAATTAAGGGACGAAGCAACTACAACCACTGAATCCAGCACACATGTCCTTTCCTGTTATGGACGCCAACCATTTTAAGTCTGAATTCATCTATTTAAGCAGTAGCTTGAGGCATGTCCAAAGCACCAAAAAATAATCTAAATTCTAAATTTTCTTTCTGCAAGTGTGTATCGGAGAAAGCCTTCCATATCGGTAAGCTTTTTTTCCTTTGTAATCATTAGTAGTTGAAATAAATGTGTATATAGTTGTTACAAAGTTGTTAAATAGTACTATCTAATAGTATAAAATAGTGTATGTTATCCAATCCCCTTCCTTTTCCTTACGCAGCATTATATGAGATAGGATAGTGTGTTTATAGTTTCTTTTCTTCTTCCACATTTTCCCCCTACTTCGATATTTGGTATCAAAGTCATGTTTTCCGGCTAAATCCATGGTAATTACATATGGCGGGTATGTAATGTCGGAATTATACAAGATAGTATGTAGTGCTTTTAACCCTATCTATATGCATATTAAACTCGGTTTATTTTCTTCCTTGATTTATATGGGTACATAGGAATACCTAGAATGTTGAACTGTCACAGAGAACGCATGCATTAGATCTACTTAAAGATGCTGGACTGTTGAACTGTCAGCCTGCCACTTCACCCATGGATCCTAAACTTTCCTTGCATTAGAAAGAAGGGGTGCTTCTTTTTTATCCTCATGCAAAGAGGTCCCTCAAATCCTATCCAGGACGAGGATTTCTCTATCGAACTCATGGACATCCTCACATACCAGGTTATATAGATGCTGACTGGATTGGTGCTGTCACTGATAGAAGATATACTTTGGGGTATTGTGCTTTCCTTGGAGGGAATCTTGTGGCTCGAAAGAGTAAGAAACAACCTATTGTTTCTCGCTCTAGTGCTGAGGCAGAATATCTTGCTATTACTCATTATGCTTATGAGATTTTGTGGCTGAGATCTCTTCTCACCGAGCTTTGTTTCCCTATTGTCAGTTCTATGCCCCTTCACTGTGATAATGAAGCTGCCAAAAAGATAGCATCTAATTCTGTGTTAAATGAAAGGACTAAGCACGTGGAGGTTGATATACATTTTGTCAGAGAAAAAGTTTGGGATAACTCTCTCGAACTTATTGATGTTGAGTCTTCACAACAACTCCCTGGTGTCTTTACCAAACCCCTTGGTCCTACGGTGTTACAAGATATTGGTGTGTCAGTAGCATATTTAGTGTTATTTGCTTTAGTTATGGTGTGTTTTTATTTATTATTGGTGTGTATTCACCTAATATAAAAGTTAATGAGGGTCTTATTTCTAAACCTAATATATCAGAATCGTATAAAACTACAAAATGTTGGACTACAGAAAATTATAAAATCATTTTTTTTTCCAGAAATTCTGTAATTCTACAATTCTGCAAGTATGTATGATTATAGAAAACTATAAAATCATAATTTTTCCTTTTGATTATATTGTTTCTATTTGTTATATATACTTTTTTACTTTTTTTTCTTTATTATAAGTTTTAAATTTTAAATTCAAAAAAATCATGTGGCTTAGGCCTTGCCTAGACGTGCTTTTCACTATTTAGAATGCTAACTAAAATTAAAGCTAAAATTTCTAAAAATTATAAAATTTCCAAAATGCCTTACATATCCCAAAACACTAGAACCTCTTAACTAAAATTTAGGCCACATATTAGAGCCCAAAACAGTACCTATTATGCCTTCAAAGGTTTCAAAAAGACCTTAGGAATGAACTACTGAACTGCCCAAATGGCTATTGTGTGCAAAAGTATACTTTTCTCGATGTTACTGCATCAGGTTGTCAGATAGATGGTTATTGGTAGCACGTGCAACATCCTTTGGCAAACAACATTGCCTAAAAGAATATGAAACAATGACAGAAACTAAACAGTATTCAGAATAACCGCTTAAAATCCAATATGCATGTAATGTAACTGAACATTGGGGGGCTTTATTAACACCCACGGAATGAGGGCACCAACCTAACAAACTATTGATCACTTTGAATCAGACGATGGAGATCGTTGTTCGCCCCAATCATCCATACAAGGGATCTGGAGACCATGAGCACACATCATGCTCAAACATGATTTTAGGGCCATTTTTTTGGAATCTGTGCCATGTGGAATAAAGAACTAACCGTCTGATGGTATGCCTATGATTTCAAGATCCCTCGTGCGGAAGATTGGGGCAAAAACGATCCCCATTGTCTGATTCAAAGCAGTGAATGGTTTTTAGCGTAGGTGGCTTCCAAGATTCTGTGGGTGTTTATAAAGCTACCCCTGAACATTTTTCCAATATAAAGATCCATGAAATTCTCAGTCATCTCTATCAATGAAAACACAAACACTCTAAACAATACCAAATATAGAGATTTAAAACATAATCGAATTGGAAGGATTATTGGTTGTTTCCAGAAAATGTAGTTCTTTTAAAAAATTTCTTCATAAATACTGATCAAGTAAGCTATTCCATACATGGATGAAGGAAGAACATAGCATACCTGCACTTCAAATTTGATCACACTTGACGACCTGACACCAATGCCGTCATTTTCAACGATGGCAGAGTCATCACCAAACAAAAGACTAGAATGCATCGAATTACTAATCCCACTTTCAGGATGGCCTGGAAAGCCAGGAAACCATCTGCATTTCATGTTGTAATGTCCAATCTTTTTCCAGCCCACATTCAATTCTTGCAAAGCTTTGAGAACTTCTGTCATTATCTCGCGAGGGTGAGCTGGAGACTGTCAAAATTATGAAAAAAAAGGTGAGATTACGATTAAGGAAATTAAAAATCCAGGCAATTAAATTAGAGTTATATTAGGTACACAACCCGTTTACTACAGGCAGTACACTAACCAATCGCAGTCCGTCTGCATGGTTAAAAGTGTACCTACACAGATTTTGCAGATGTTAGAAATATGCATCCCAAGGTTTATCCGTGCAGACGAACTGAGCTTTGGTCAGTGTATCCCCAGCAGTACACGACCCGCATACCTGATACAAACTCCTTAAATTAAAGGCACTTTGGAAAAACATACCTGATTTCAATCAGTTTTAGGAAAGCATGCCTGCGTTTATTAGTTTTAGGAAAATTAATAAAAACATGCTCATTCGTTCGTGGGCTCCACGTGGCACCCCTCTGGGATCGGGTGCCATGGTAACTTGTCCAAAGATGATCAGGTACCACTCAAAATGTTTGGGTATAATCCGATGCTTATCCACCGTTGAAAATGTAGTCAAAGATGCTCAAATTCAATGCATGGGTGTTACCCTATCTTTGACCTATCAAATAAAGGGCAAAAAGTTCTTTAAAAAGTTAATTTTAAAAAATAAAAATTCACATTCCATGTGGCTGATTAACCCAAAAGGGGTGTTGTTTTGGGTTGAGTCATTTTTCGAAAAATGACTAAGCATTGTTTTCCTAAAACTAATTGAAACCAGGCATGTTTTCTAATATTTTCTTAAATTAAGCTATTAAAATGAAATAAAATACCTGAAGCCCAAGAGCCCATTTCCTTTCAACAGGGAATTGTGTTCTTAAACCGATTTCCTGATGATCCATATATCCTGGCAGCCGGTGCCTACAAGGGAAGGGTGCAGTATCGCCTGGATGCATACGGTGGTATCCGCCTTCCTGGAGAATATCCATGCAGGTGTCAACTATCTTTGAAAATCCAGACTACAAGAATGAAGACCAAATTAAGTAGCTAGGGCTCTCAACGGGCCGAGTTCGAGTTGAACTAGGGTCAGCTTGTGATCGACTTTTTTATATTCGAGCCAAATTCGCACCGAGCTCTTTTATAGTCAAGCCGAAGAATATTCAGCTCTAGCTCAGCTCTATTGAGCTCGAACCTAACTCGAGCCTAGTAATATGATACAATTATTTTTCATTATTTGGATTTATTTCTTATTATCTTTCTTCCTATTATTACATTTTTTAATTTATTTATAACTGAATAATTAAAACTTCTAGTATTTGAATCAAAGTATTTCAGTTCATAAAAAATTAGCATGACAAGAGTCGTAGAGAGAAGATGAAAATGAGCAATTAGAGTTTGAACCGATAGATTTAGGTATTTATAGGTAGATTGGGGAAATATTTTAGTAGTTTACTAAAATACCCTAAATCGTTAAAAGCTTCTAACATTTGGTTTTTAGGATATTTTAGTATTTATTTTATATATATATATATATATAGAAATAAATATTATACATCAAACGGAGTCGAGCCTAGCTACAGTCTACCCAACTTGTGATCAGCTTGATTACAAACGAGCTCTCAACTCATAGCTCAGCTCAGCTCGCAAGCCGAGCTCCAGGTACCTGCGAGCTCATTTTTGCCAGCCGAGCAAGCTTCCGAGCTGGCTCGGCTTGTTGAGAGCCCTATAAGCAGCCCATAAAGAAGAAACCAACTCCAGTTAGATTAGATAAAGAAAAGAAAAAAAAAAACAGAACTGTGAGGCACAACACATAGGAATTGAGGATCTAGAAAGAAAAGTCGATACAAAATCGAGCAGCATATAATAATTTTATCAAAAAAGCGCACCATGGTTTCCTGAAATTCGGCTCCAAGATATCCACTGGAAACACGGAACCGATTGTCTAATAGCAAGTAATATGCAACTGTTGCCTGAGAAAGTTGAAATAAGATCAGCTATGCTGCCAAAAATAATTGAGCAAAAACAAACTACACATTGAATAAGGAATACCTCATTTTGTAGTCTGTTACAAAGAGATTCAACCAGTTGGTTCCTGTTGAACCCCATTTTGATTACCTCTTGAAGAATGTCCTCATCAATCTACACCAATGGAATCAATTATACAAAGAATGTAACAATTATCATGATTCACTATATACATAAAAGGGAGCTAAAACTTGCACACGAGAATTGTACCATGGCACATGGCTAAAAAGAAAGACTTTGTGTGTTTTAGGGATCTGTGCGCCATGCAACACCATCTAAGCCGTCTGAATTGAAGACAATGATGTAAAGATCTTTAAGGCCAAAAATCGGTATGGAACATGATCACTATCATCTGATTTTTCAGTCAACCGTTGAATCAGATTATGGCCTTTGACTGTACTCAATCTGATGATAGAGATTGTATTTTCGTGCCAATCTTTGGCCTCAAAGACATTTCCATCATGATCTTCAAATAAGACAGCTTAGATGGTTTTCCATGTGGCACGAACGCCAAACGTAACAGTCTTTCCTTTAACCATGTGCCACGGTAGAAATCTTGTGTGCAAGTTTTAGCTCCCTAAATATTTTTTGTTGAGCACCATGAACAGAGCCCATGCATCAATAACACAAGAATAACCCCGACTGTTCAACCATAGACACTTGTTATTTATCGAAACGCATTGTGGCAACCCTAACATACATGCAGACCTAAGTTTACTACTACATTTCATGGTCACCAAGTCGGGGTTTGACAATAATTTGGCAAGGTTAAAATTCGGTAAAATTCAGCATTTTTGGAGAAAACTTCGGAGAAAATAACAAAAATAAGATTAAAAGTCAAACTAAAAATATAAAAATTCATGATTTATTGAAAAAATCTTAAATTATTCGCGAATTATTTTTAAAAAGCATATGAATTTTTCAAAAATTCGCGATAATTCGTGATAAATCCATAGAACCTTAAATTCGTGAATTATTCGCGAATTTAAAAAAAAACTCAGAGGTGACTGCTACAAAGTACATAAATGAAGCAAAATAATTAATATTCAGGTAATCAATGCTAAATGTCGAAGTTTGAGCATGCCTTTTTCGCTTGTTGCATCGTATCCGGTGGAGGCACAGCTAAATAACGTGGAAGATAAGCTTGGAACCACGGATGTTGACGAATCTCAGGAATAGTCATTCGCTTCATGGGGTCAACCACTAGCATCCTTGGGATCAAATCTCTTGCTCCCACTGACAAATGACTTGGAAGAGTATATAGTCCACCCTACGGAACAGTGACACGATTTCAGGACGAACAGTTCCCATCTAGAAAACACTGTCTAAAAACTGTGATCAAAACACCTTAATGCAATTAATGAGAACACCAAATCCAAACCTTTATTTTCTTAAACAGATTGGGGATGTTTTCATCATCAAAAGGAAGTGTACCACAAAGAAGGGCGTACAAGATGACACCACAGCTCCAAACGTCCACTTCAGGTCCAGCATATAGTTTCCCAGAGATTACCTACACAAGACGTACTTAGCGCAACCTGGGAATTTTGATGTTTTAGAGAAGAATCAACTCAGATATCTGGAACCACAATTGTCTGATTGCTCGCTCCATACCTCAGGGGCAGCGTAGTTTGGGCTCCCACAGCTTGTCTTCAAGAAATGGCCATCTCGCATTATATTGCTCAAGCCAAAATCTGCAATTTTTACATTACATTTGGAATCCAAGAGCAGATTCTCTGGCTTAAGGTCGCGATGAACCACCATGTTTCTGTGACAATATTCCACGCCTGAAATTATCTGTCTCCAAAAGGATTGTTAATATACATTAAAGTCGTTGAAATTTTAAAGAACCCACAAATTAAAAGCAATTGTCTTTTCCTTAATGATCATCTAGATTATAATATAGCTAAATGGGCGTTTGGATCCATGCATTTGGATTTGAGGGAAGTACTTAAAATCAAGAAATTTCAAATCCAAAATTTCATATCTTTGGATTTAGAAATCCTCTTTTGAATGAATAGTGTATTTGAATCCGTGTGGTTTTACGGAGAGAGAAACGGAGGGAGAGAGAGAGAGAGAGAAGTTTTGATAAACCGTAAATTTGTTACTCTCATGGAATGGATTGTTTTAAAACTAAAAATGGTATCTGTTCTTGGTTTGGAGAGAGAGAGAGAGACGAGAAAGGCTGACTGCAGAGAGAGGCTGAACGTGCAGAGAGAGGCTGTATGCAGAGAGAGAGAGAGGGAGGGAGAGAGACATAGAGATAGAATGAACAAGCAGAGGGAGAGGCGGAGAGAGGCTGAAGGCACAGAGAGAGAGAGAGAGGCTGAATGCAGATATAGATGCTGAACGCAGTGAGAGAGAAAAAGAGAGGCTTGACTTTTGGTTACTATGCTTCAGGAGAAGGAGAAAAGTTGCTCCTCGTGTGACCCAAAATTCAAGATGGAGATGTTGCTTCTTGTAAGACTCAAATCCAGCTGATTTGGATTTGAAATAACTAGTCAGAGGAGTTATTTCAAATTCCCCATATTTATACTAACAGCCTCATTTCAAATGAAAGTGGATTTGGATTTGAGGGTCTCAACCCAGATTTCAAATCAGATGCCTCTATCCAAACGCATCCTAATTGTGTTTACAATTCCATGTCCAAATCAACAAGAAACAATGACTTAAAAGAGGATTTAGACAATCTTCTTTTCTTCCTTTTATTTTGTAAGGAGCTAGGCATGTTACTCAAGAGCCCGCTCAAATACAAGTACGATTGGAGCTATCATTTTGACACCATTTTCTGAATTAATGCAGGGGCCACAGTGAAAAAATACAAATAAGTAAAGGTCAATTACCTGTTGGAAAAAACAGCGGGCCTCATCTTCCTGCAATCTACCCTTCTCTACAATGTAATCAAATAGCTCCCCGGACTTCACATACTCCATGACGACATATATGTCTGTGTGTGTCTCTATAACCTCATAAAGTCGTATTATATGAGGATGCATGAATAACCTCAGTATTTTAATTTCGCGTCTCACTGTGAAACAGAAGAATTAGGCAGGATCTGAATATTCTATAAAATTTTCAAACACAATAACAGACATAGATGCTCAAGAAATGTCCACTATAACAGCACAAAGACAGTAAATGACAT
Source organism: Chloranthus sessilifolius (assembly GCA_021018995.1). Classification (NCBI taxonomy): domain Eukaryota; kingdom Viridiplantae; phylum Streptophyta; class Magnoliopsida; order Chloranthales; family Chloranthaceae; genus Chloranthus; species Chloranthus sessilifolius. The sequence continues at coordinate 105,489,458 of CM037593.1, forward strand.
CCACAAACACAGAGACCAGCTAATGCTCGATCACCAACCAAATGGACTTGTAGGAAACAGACTCCAAAAGACCAAACCGCACATGATTACAACGTATATAGTTTAAAAATAAAAGTACCAATAAACATGTATTTGCATCACTTAACCACAAAAACTCAGTTATTGTTCAAAGCTTAATCATTAGCTTTTTTTATCAAAACTCATTGATAGATAGATCCAAAGGAAGATATCCATTCCATAGGAGAAACAACACCAAATTCCAGCAGTATATATTATTGAAAAAGAAGAGTCATCTTGTAGACTGAAATACTAGTCGATTCTCAAGACAAACTGTTTCTAGTTATTCATCTGAAATCAGCTGCAAAAATAATAGCAACAAAGGCAAGCCAATGCGAAGAATATCCACCTAAACAAACTACTTAAAGCTACTAGCTAAGGCTGTGAAAGGGGGTGGGGTCGGCCGAAAATTCTGTCTGCCAGACGTGTCAAAAGTGCATGCCCAACCCAACACAACAGTGCACCCCCACCCAACCCAACGAGTCAAGGGTATATGCCCAACCTGATCCAAAAAACCAACCTGACCCGACGTGACTCTATTATATATAAGTATTGGGTCGAGTCGAGCTGACCTGACCCAACCCAATTTTTGGCCAACCGGGTTTAAATGGCCATACTAACAAAGTTTGGTTCCGACAATATTTCAGTGGGGGTCCTTTTCGTCCAATCCGGATAAATTCGGGAAAAAAGCCATGACCCAATGCTGGTCCCGTATGTATAGGGTGCTGGGAGAGGTGGACAGGATGCAGACCTAACCTTTGGTTTTTGACACACAAGTAGTCTCCGGACTCTAACCCACGTCTTCACACTTAGTAGCCCAAGCTTTTTACTATTGCACCAAGCAATGGCCATTGGTTAAATTCGGGTAACTCTGGAAATTCTCGAGAATTATAAAAAATAATATACTTATTAAAAAGATATAAAAATATTTGGTGATTTGCCGAAATAGGCGAAATTTCCCAAGTTTCAATAACCCCCATTTTTGGAAAATTTTGGAGAAATTTGTGACTATAGGACCTCCATGTTTGGTGCTGAAGTCTATATTTAGACAGATGCTACAACAGGTGAGGTCGGGATGTTACCCGACCTGCTTGACCTGATGGGATCCAAGGTTATTATTAGGGCTGTCAATGGGCCAGGGCAGGTCGGGTCAAAATTTTGGCTGCCTGACAAGAAATATGTATGTGCCCGGCCCGACCCGACCCAACCTGATAGTGCACTCAAGCCGACCCAACCCGACCCGACACCCAACCTGGTAAAAACCCTTATTTTTATAATTTTTCAAGTACAAAATATCGGGTTAGTCAGGTAGACCTGACTTGACCCGACCCAACAAAACCTTTTGGTCGACCCAACCCAAAGGTCAGGTCGGATGTCTCATGCCCAACCCGACCCGACCCAACCTGACAAGCCAATTTTATGTACCCGACCCGGTAAAATATCGGGTCAACCCGACCCTTTGACAGCCCTAGTTATTATATCATGTATCGTTTGTCATAAGATACACTTAAAACTTTTATAAAAAAAAAAACAGGGAAATAGAGAAATATATTAAAAAAAAAGTCTAAAAAATTAGACAATGAAATATACAATCTTTGATCTTTAAGCGTCAAAGGTGTTCATTCCCATTATATATACAGTTGAAACTTAAAATTTAAATCAGATTAATTGAAAAACCAAGATCATTCATCAATATACAATTTACTTTTATTGTATGGTTGCATGATGTGTCTTTCAAGTTTCAACATTTACCATACAAAAGAAATGCTATATTTGTACAAGTATATCTATATAATTGTTTCTTGATATTAAAAGTTTGTAACCGCCAAAAAAAATGCAAAAAATGTATAAAACAAGGAGGCTTCATTCTTCATTCCCTATATCCACATCATCAAATTGTCAATTTTCTTCTTCTTTCTCTTCCTTCCCATAGACCTCCTAAGACTCTAAAGTGTCCTTTTTCTCTTCTTTTTCTTCACTTCATTGTTTTCATTCTTCTTGATTCATTTGATAGACACAAAAGTTATAATTGCAATAACATGTATCATTTGTATCGTGTATCATATTGTATCAAACAATATCTATTGTATATCATATGTTACGATTAAAAAAGATACATAGCATATTCCATCATATCGCATCGTGAATTGTACGATTTTGATAACCATGATGGCATCAATTAACACACCAAAATGGACAGCGCAATCTCTTCTTCCATTTTTTTTTTTTTAAATTTAAATAATTGACTATGTACGCAATCTCAATCCCTAAGTACAAAATGTCCATCTAATGCCATGCACAAAAATAGCCTCACCCGAAGAAAACCCATATGTGACGGTCAATAGGAAGCTGCAAATTGAGAACTTCAAGTTCTCTGTTCATGTGTTCCATATTTTCATATTTTTAATATGTCCCCTTTCATATCTTACAAGTAAACGAAAATTAGTTAAAGCAGGTAAACCCAAAAGACTCAAAGCATACAACAAGATAAACTAGGCACAACATGAAAGGATCGTGATACAGCAATTGAATGGCTCAATGCATTCCAAGGTATTTGCCATTAAAATCACCTTTATAACCACATGAGAATGTTGAATATATGCTGATTGGGAAGCGAGTCAAGAATATACTAGAAAAGGACGTAGGTCATGCTTTAAAATCTCACTCGAAATGATAGTTATCGGATCCCCAGTCGTATCACTACGATACATAAATTTCATACATTGGTCAATACAAACATGTCTTCTATAAAATTCACATTGCACTGGTCAATAGATGCCTAGTTCCACCAATATGTACCCATACTTGCCAGCCATAGAGCTAGTATTAAGACTGTAAGCACTGATTTGGGAACAACAAAAGCATTCTATGAATTCATAGGGTAGAGGGGAAGCGGGACTCTAAATTATGGGAAATTTGCCTTCCAGGCCTCATCTTTTACCTTTTGTAACAAAGGCGGGCTCCGAGCCAAATCACTCCCAAATGACCAAGATGCCCACAAATGAAATAGGGAGGGCACTGATGCATTTGTAGAATGAGCTCGGAACCAAGCCACTGCTGATTAGAGTGAGGGAACTGATAAATTTGTAGAACTATGGGAGGGACCCATAGTTTTTTTCTTCTTATCTATAAGAGTGGCCGATTCGATATACCATCGGTTGATGTGACAATGAATCGGCCACTGATTCACTTTTTTTATTGCCAACGTGATATCGCATCGCTCAATCCAATATCGAATCTTATATTTTAAAACAATTTTTTTTTTTTTTTTAAAAGAAGAAGAAACTACTTCTCCCCATCCCACATTAGTGATGAGAGAAATCGTGCACACTTCATTTTTGGATGATGCTCAATAGTGGTAGGAAAACTGTACAGCAGAGAGAGAGGGGGGGAAGTGAGCAAAGAAGAGAGAGAGAGAGAGAGTAGTGGTGGTAGGCATTTTGATCATACGGTGGTGATGACTTGCCTTGGAGCCGCCCTATCCAGCAAGTTTTGAAACTATAGAGCCACTGTTAGAAAAGGTGGAAATTACAGGCTCTCTTAAGTCTTAACAAAATTCGTTTGCTTATGTAGGACTCATGGCTTCCAAGAAAGCACATAATGAAACTCAAAGAGATGGATTGCAATTTCCTGGTCTAGATATGATGATAAATCACATTCATAGAAAGGGAAACTCTAGCGGATGATTAACGTAACGAGGGTATCCCTCCCAACAAAATTTGGAGATACAGTACAAACAGTAGTAACCATGGGTTAAAATGCCGGAAAATCGGTACGTATCGTCCGGTCAAAAAACCGGTACGTACCGGACGATACGTACTGGAACAGTAGTGTACCGAACGATACATTGAATGTATCGTCCGGTATTTGCAATACAAATGAGCGATACAGTACATTTAATGTACCGTATCGTTCACATCCGATACCGATACGTATCGTCCAATACGTATCGGTATCGGACGATATTTTGATCCATGGTAGTAACTATAAAGGATGATAGATTTATCTGCATTGGGCTGGCAGAATCTAAGATAAAGTGGCATCTTCGTACCGTGTTGCCTCCGAAGGACTAACCTTTGCATCATTAATATAATTTACTTTTTTGGTGGGGAACCAAAGATCATTAACCAGAGCCTTGCCAATCTAGAGAGAGCTGAGCCCTGTCAATCTAGAGAGAAGGAGGTGTCCGTACCAAGTATAACTTGATATCATGTTTAAGGAAAAGGCTATGAAACCCGCATGCTAACTATCGTGAATGCACCCAAACCCCACATATGTGCCACCAGCCCACCACCACCATGAAACACCCTAACTGACGAGCTTTCCGGGTCAATCTGGCATCAATCATCTTACTATATTGTTTTCTTAGATTATGTTTTAGAGGAATTATGCACTGCTAATTATTTTATATTTTAATGGTAATATTGAACTCTTTCCTCAATATTCCTTATTGCAACTTTTAGGTTGGCACTTAACCATGGGTCAAAATATCCTCTGATACCCATACGTACCGGTGTCGGACCACACCGGTATCATACATACACTATATACAGTCCGTTATATGTATCGTCCGATACAAACTTTGTGACGATAAATTGATATTTTCAACGTATCGTCCGGTTTAAATAGAAACATATGCTAAGAAAAATGTCAAAAAAATTATAATTTAAAAAAAGAACAATATTTTAGAATTTTTAGGGATTTTTTTGGATTTTCTTTTGTAAAAAAATGTACTGGCCGATACATTGATTCAATGTATTGGCCGGTACACCAGTACATATCGTCCAGGATGCACGATGCATACCAAATTTCCGAGATTTTGACCCATGACTGTAACAAACTATAATCCTTCAAGTGAATATCAAAATAAAACAGGCCTGGCTTCTTCATGTAGCTGCTAACTTTTGCACGTAAAAAACCATTATGAAGTCTCGCAAATTCTAAAGAACCTATATATGAATTTATACTAACAAATAACATAGAAAATCAGATAGTAATGGTAGCCAGAAATCCATATCCTACTAAGCCATGTTGGTCAGGCACGTAGCCAGGATTTTTTATTGGTGGGGGCTACAAATGATAAATATATTGTTAGTAGTTATTTTACCATTGATTTGGAGGCTTCTACATCATAGATTTGGGGCTTATATACACAAAAAGGTTGTATAAGACACATACTTAATAGAAACTCTAGAGTTAAGTAGGGACTTGAGCCCTCACACCCTTCTATGTGGCTATGCCAGTGATGTTGGTAGAAGGTTATGTAATGGTTTTGCACTCTTGATAAAGGGGCATCTTTGCACATACAAAAACTAAAGTACTCTAAAATTTCCAAACGAAGTCACTTGAACTTGAGCTCAAACATGTGTCAATATGAACTGTTAATTAAGGAAAACCATAAATTTTTCTATTGATACCTGGGGCTGTCAATGGGTCGGGTCGACCCGATATACCACCCGACCCGAACTGATATTTTACCGGGTCGGTCGGGTCAGGTCAGGAAAGAGACATCCGACCCAACCTTCAGGTCGGGTTAGTTGTCGGGTTATTGGGTCGGTTGTCAGGTACAGTTTTTGGGTCGGGTTGGGTTGGGTTGAGTGCACCATCGGTTCAGGTCGGGCATTTGTAATTTTCTTATTGGGCAACCAAAATTTTGACCCAACCCACCACCCATTGACAGCCCTACGGATACGTATATCAATAATCAATGCATGGTAAAAGTGACACTTGCTATAAGTTGCTATTTTGATAATAGCATAATGTCATAACCTAATGGTATATTTGGCTCTTACTCAAGCTTGTACCATACCTTTTTCTTCCATTTCCATGTTCTTTATCTTACGACGATTGAGAATCTTGATAGCAACTTTGTGACCTGTCAATGCATGCTCTGCAATTTTCACCTTACCAAAGGAACCAATGCCAAGAGTTTTTCCAAGCCTATAGTTTGGTAAAAACATATCTGCACTGCTGATTCCTTTACTTGTTGGTCCTTCCATGTTCCTGACGTAAAATCACAGTAAGTATTAATTTCAAAAAGTGTAGGTAAAGTAAGTATATATTATCTATAACTGAAACATAGTGACTTGAAAGCTTGTTTTAACTTCTTCATTCGGGTTGGAGAAGTAAGAACTCGCAATTTGTAAACTTGGCCAAGAAGTTTTATGACACTGAAGATTTTAGTCAAAAAATGAAGCCCAACCATACCCAATAGGCCCGGTCGAGTTTTGAGTTTATTAAAACATAAATAAATTAATAAACAAGTAATTAAAAAAATTGAAAGGGGTATCCACTGAAAAGATTTACAATTAAACAGATGTGGATACTAACTCATATATTCATAGAAAATGTGAACAGAGAAAGTAAGGTCGGATCTAATTACAGAGATCTACACTTAGCAAAGAAGAACCAATTTGTAGTTTTGTACCAATTATCCTAAATGCAATTTTGATTAAAAACAAAAGCTGATTTAACCATCTATAATAATCACCATCAAGTGAAAGGTAATGATTAATATGATATTTCTAAAAAATGGACAGTTTGTTTTTTTGGATTTAATCCCTACACATACTAAGAGATTCATATCAAGGAGAAATCCAGCAATAGTCCAATCTAAAACGAAGGAAAAAAAAACAATAATGGAAACTTACTATTATAAATCGCAACAGATCATAGGAAAAGAAAAAGAATAAAAGGTTAAATTTCCATACATCTATACACAAATACATAAATATTACATAGATATTTATCCAATAAAGCTTGGATCATAAAAAATTGAATTTCTCACGAAAATAAAATGAAATAAATTCTATTATTACGATTAAGAGAGAAATCAAACGAGATTTCTGTCAATTTTGGTTTTTAAAATTTAACAAATAAAACACCCCTAGTTATCCTATCTACCCCTAAACTACACATATTCTACCCTGCTTAATCAACTAATTGAACCTTAGTACAACTAAACATATTTAGTAAATTTAAAAATAAGAGGGGGGGGGGGGAGGGGGAGGCTACGAGTAAAAGGTTAATTATACATACATCTACACAAACACTTAACTATTAAATAGATATTTATCCAATAAAGCTTGAATCCTAAAAACAAATTGTGATTTCTCACAAAAATAAAAGTAATTCAAAATCTATACTATTATTAAAAGTAAAATCAAATGAGATTTCAGTCTTTTTTTTCCACAAATTTAAGGAATATAATACCCCTTCTTATCCTAATCTACCCCTAAATTACACATATTCTACCCTGCGTATTCGACTAATCTAACCTTAGTACAACTAAACATATTTAGCAAATTTAACAATAAGGGAAAAAATTCCAAATTAGACTTCTAATTGGTCCAAAACAAATGAAATTAGAAACTCTCCATCTGATTAGACTTGTACAAAGAATCGGCATTAACTTAAAAGTAAAGCTATATAAGATTTCATTAGTCCTCTATTTTCACTTACTAACTGGAGGAAAAAAAAAATTTCTCTTCACTCACTTCTATCTTATATCTTATAGCCTTCTAGCCAGTCCAACCATCTCTCCAGTGGATTCTCCTACACCCTGCCAAATAAAAGAAAATCATTAAGGAGTTGCGAGAATCCCCCTATATCACATGGCCCCTTGAGAATATATCTGCTACTTATGGGTGCTATAATGTCTAAGGTAGTCGTTGATTATTTACTATTTCTAGTTCTAGAAATCAGTAGTTGTTAGGAGTTTCATTGTTTGTAGGATTCTTGGATAGGCAAGTGAATCACAACAGGCTATTACTTAAGGGTCTTGGTTACTTAAGGATATCGGTGGAATGCTCAAAACAAACTGTGAGTCCTCACAAAAAGAAAAATAAAAAAATATATAAATCTATACTACTAATACAAGTAAAATCAAATGATGTTTCTGTCAATTTTTGTTTTCGTAATTTCTAGGAATAGAATACCCCTACTTATCCTTATCCACCCCTAAACTACAAATTCTAGCCCCGCTTAATCAACTAAGCTAACCTTATTTGGGATGTGTACCACGTGGAATTATCACGTGTGTTGTCTAATATGTATGCCATGATCTAAAGATCTTTGAAGTTGGGATAAAAAATGATCTCCATCATCTGTGTCAAATAAACCACCAAATTGCACTAATTATAATTAATGCATTTATGATAAGATTTGATCAGAAGCAAATTTAACCATCTATAATAAATCAGCATCAAGTGAAAAACTCATGATTAAGGTGTTAATTTAAAAATTGGACAATTTTCAGATTTAATCCCTAAACAGACTAAGAGATTTATATCAAGGAGAAATCCAGCTAGAATCCAATCAAAAAAGAATAAAAAAAAAAAACAATAACGGAGACTTAATACTAGAAATCACAACGAAACATGTAAAAAAATAAAAAATAAATATCAATTTTACATACACCTAAAACACAAACACATAAATAATAAATAGATATTTATCCAATAAAACTTGGATTGTAAAAACAAATTATGATTTCTCAATAAAAAAGCTTGTCCTTTCATTAATATATGAGTATATTTATATAAGAGTTTGTCCTCGTATTTCTACACAATGTTTGATAATTGAAATTCTATATAAAGTTAATCGTAGTTCGACTCTTGATGGCATATCATGCATGAGCATATATTTGAGCATATGAGCTAGCATTACTATTGTATGACTCTTGCCATAAACTGGTGGGAAAAGAACATGATTATGAGAAGTGATTGATTGTAGTCTGTATTTATTTTCGGAAAGCATCATGAAATACCATTTTGATTATGGAAAGCCTCACATGTTAAACAAATGGTTTGCTACTGCATATTTTATGCATCCATCTACGTGTATGCTATTTCTAGTTTGGATCCCCCAGTGGGCAGCATGGGTTTAGGACGAATGTCCGTGTTAGTACTTTCCTAATAGGAAGTACATATTGCCTACCGATCTGCCACGGTAGGTGTGTAATTCATATATACAATGAGATGAGGTAAGGACTATCTTAATAAGAGGTTGAAGTCCCACATGGTCATATGTGGCTGTACCATGAAACCGGTACTATATGTGTAGATCCTATACCTATAGATGTGTAGCAGCTGAAATTAAGTTTTTTTTTTGTTTTCTTTTCAAAGAAAAATTCATGTTCTTTATTTATACATCTCATGCCTTGCTTGATGATAACTGCAAATGCGATGCTTTGAAAACTAAAAAGTGAATTTGCATACATTTACAACACTTACTGAAACCAAGGAATGCTTATAAGCGATTGTGTCTCTTTTTTTTATTAAAACATATATAAGTTATTAGATATTATTAGGGGGCGCTGGTTGAGTTTATCTCACTCTCATTGTTAACATTTCAATAGCGGATCGAGTTGACCTTGGAGCATCTCCTCAAGCAGAGACATTGGGAGATCTTTTGAAATAGAGTCGGCCGAGGAGTTAGTAAGGTTCTGTGTTTTGTTGTAAGGGAGTTTTGGAATGTAATGGTGTTCATGATGATCAATGAATTGTAACAATAATGTACCCTTCTTTTGAAAATATGAATGAAATATCAGGTTAAGTACTTGTTTAACCATTTAGTTCTGCCTTGATTATTAAATTCGCTCACACACCGAAATTTGTAGTGTAACGAATTTTGGGGCGTGACATAGTGACGCGGGACGGTAACCCTAAAATGCGTGATTAATGATTTATGAAGATTTGCCGAAATTAAATAAAATTAAATCAAGTTTAATCTCAAAATTAACTGAATACCTTGGGGTTTTATAAATCCGATAGGCAAATCACGTTAGATCCTACTAGTGTCCAATCCGTTGAGCAAGTACCGTTAGATTTGAGGCGGGAGCGGGCCTAGATATAGAACTCTAGCTTTTCCAGGCTTGGGCGTTCATCTGCGATCCGATGTAGATTCACGGTTTTGAACTAGGGTTGCGGAACTAGTTTTGTAATAAACTTATGGTTTGATTTAGGAAAAGGGTTTTGGCTCTGATGGATTTAGGGTTTCAGGAATGGTTTAGGGTTCGATTGAATTAGGGCTTTTGGAATATGAGATCAAATTTAGGTAAAAGATTAAAAGAAAACAGAAATTGATAATAGAAAAGATAAAAAGATAACTTTGGGAATTACTCCACTCCCTTAGCCTCACACCAAATCCATCTTGGGAAGAAGAATATTCAAGCATAAAAACATTCAAAATATTCAAAAACTCACTAAAAAGTATTTACAAGCCTCCTTATATAGGCAACCAATAATTAAAATTCGAAATAAAGAGTCCTAATAATAATAAAACACTGAAAAATGAAAACTTCGTAAAATTAGAAAACCCCGTCACGACGCTCACGGACGTCCGTAGTGCCCCACAGACGTTCGTGACCTACGGACAGTGAGGGTTCAAAATTACGGACGTCCGGCACTATTTATCACGGATGTCCATGACACTGTTCACGGACGTCCGTCACTATTCACAGTCACCGTTCATCAAATTTTTCTTTTTTCTTTTTCCATTCTCTTCTCCCTTGAAGTTGAAAATTATGTTGCGGCCCAACTCCCCAATGCTCTCGATCTTGACGTCCTCCGTCATTCTCCACGACTCAAAATATTTCATCACCGATGAAAAACACATGTTGTACTGATCATGTGTATCGGGGCCAGATCGGTGAAAGTTTTTGCAACTAGCTCAAACAATCTTGGCTCCTCGTGACGTATGATCCTCGTCTCGATTGACTGTAGCGGGACGCACACAGTAAACCTCTCATTAATGAACCTGATAACCCAGCTCGCCAACCCACTCTACCAAATATTTTTGAAGTTGCTCATCAATTCTCCCGGACCCGAAGGAATTCATCCCCGATGAAGTGTGATCGCGATATCGGTCGGGAATAAGGGAACTCAAGTGGTGAACGCTTTCATGACTGGCCCATGTACTCTTGGTAGTCGACGTATTAATCTCTTCATCTCATAAACCAGAAGCTCTCTGCCGCAAGTGAATGCCACAAGATCATCTAAAATTTTCTCAATTACCTCTTTTCTCTATCTGCTTGGGGAGGGAAGGGGTATCAGCTGTAAAGTTAGGTTGGGATTATGACTAGCAGGCTTTTGGAAAGGATTGCACGGAGGTGGGGTTGAGCTCAGAGAAGGATCACCAACCTTATATTCTTTGAAACGCTTGTGAGTGTCAACAGATAATTTGTATTGATTGTAGCTTGAATTAATCTTCTGTTTAATTTCGGCATGCAATGTGGAATGAGACTCAAAAGTTGACTCACAAGAAGACTCGGAATGTGAAGGGGTATGCAACTCAGGACTATGATGTGCATGCGACTCACATGTAACTAACTCAAGTGCTCTTAACTCTATCAACATTAACGACTTAGGCACAACCTACTCTATGGGCACTATCAGCTAATGTGTGATTGAATCAAAGGACACTAATGGCTCATGTACACTTGACTTGATTAACTCGTACACACTCATGTCAACCAAAACCAAAGATTTTGGGGTACTTGATTCAATTGACACTAAGGGTTCTTGCATACCCAGTTCGATAGACTCATGTGTACTCGACCCAACATCACTATTCACAAGGAAAATAGAAGTCTTTTCAACACAAACTAGACTTTCGTCAGCTTCTTCCATCTCCTATTCACTCATCACGGTACGAGGGTCATACACCTCCTCTTCTACTTTTAATCTTTCCTCTACTCCATAGAATTTTCTCTTTTAATCAATAGATTCGGAGTGGAAAATTCTGTGGTGCATTGGTAAGCAAAGTGTCCAAACCCTTGACACTTAAGGCAATCAGGACACTTATCTGTCTTGGTTTTCAAATCCCATAGAAGGTGACGGTGTGTGAAAGGAACATACTTTTTTATAAGTTTCACCTTCATGTCATCCCATGTAGAGATGAATTTATTCCGAAAAGACTCAATACGGAGCTATATGTGAGTCCAAAAAACTTTGGCATTACCTTCTAATTTTGTTTTTACTAACCTAATTTTGTACTCATTCGGTACGTCATACCAATCAAAATAGTCCTCTACACTAGACAGCCATTCCACGAAGGTTTTAGCATTCATCCATCCCTCAAAATTTGGAACTTCATCCCGAATAGATTTTAAAAACTTCTCGGCGGGATCGCACTCAGGTTCGCGATGATGGGGGTATCCCCTGACTCTAGTCCCATCACGACATTTGGGACTTTGCCAAGAATTTGGAGCGTAGCGGCTCCCATTCTTAATCGCACACATTTCGACTTTAATGTCCCTAATGACATCGACAATCTCGCTCATGCTCATGGTGAACACGGGGACTAAATGATATGCAAACATGAACCAAAATGGAAGAAAAATTTTATCAAACACAGATGTGCACAAACAAGACTGAAATAAAATGCAATAAATTAAATGTCACACAATATGCCCTAACCTAGAAACCTAGGGCTCTGATACCAAAACTGATGCGGGACGGCAACCCTAAAATGCGTGATTAATAATTTATGAAGATTTGCAGAAATTAAATAAAATTAAATCAAGTTTAATCTCAAAATTAACTGAATACCTTAGGGTTTTAGAAATCTGATAGGCAAATCACGCTAGATCTGACTAGGATCCAATCCGATGCGCAAGTACTATTAGATTTGAGACGGGATTGAGCCTAAAGATAGAACTCTAGCTTTTCTAGGCTTCGGCATTCGTCTTCGATCCACTGTCGATTTACGGTTTCGAACTAGGGTTGAGGAATTGGTTTTGTAATAGGCTTATAGTTTGGTTTAAGTTTATGGTTTAGGAAAAGAGTTTTGGCTCTGATGGATTTAGGGTTTCAGGAATGTTTTAGGGTTAGATTGAATTAGGGCTTTTGGAATATGAGATCAAATTTAGGTAAAAGATTAAAAGAAAACAGAAATTGATAATAGAAAAGATAAAAAGATAGCTTTGGGAATCACTCCCTTGGCCTCACACCAAACCCATCTCGAGAAGAAGAATATTTAAGCAAAAAAGCATTCAAAATATTCAATAACTCACTAAAAAGTATTTACAAGCCTCCTTATATAGGCAACCAATAACTAAAATTCGAAATAAAGAATCCTAATAATAATAAAACACTGAAAAAAGAAAATTTTGAAAAATTAAAAAACCCCGTCACGACCCCGTCACGACGCCCAAGGACGTCCGTAGTGCCCCACGGACGTCCGTGACCTACAGACAGTGAGGGTTCAAAATCACGAACGCTCGTCACTATTCACGGACGTCCGACATTGTTCATCTCGGATGTCCGTGACACTATTCACGGACGTCCGTCACTGTTCATCAATTTTTTTTTTTCTTTTTTTCTCCCTTGAAGCTAAAAATTATGTTGCGGCCCAACTCCAATGCTTTCGATCTTGATGTCCCCCATCACATAGACCCTATGTTAATCACACACTAGCCCACTACTCTCAATTGTGCTTTCATTGGTTATTGTCAAGCATTTAAGGGGTACATATGCATGGACATTGCAACTACCCGAGTATTCACCTCAAGGCATGTCAAGTTCTTCGAAGATCACTATCCTTTTGCACCAAAGTCAAATATACGGTCGCACAACGGATCCAGCCAGTGGAGTCTCCTTACCATTCACACCAACATCAACCCAAAGGCACAACTGCTTCACACCATATCCAGATACCACCGTTACATCACCATAACCAGTTACAACCACCCAACATTTCACCATCACTCTCTCACACCATGTCACCTCTTGGTTCCCCAAACCATCTAAAGCCCAACTCCATCTCCTAGCACATACACATTATTAGCCACTCCCATCCTAAGGCATGACACATCCCAAACTCCAACCCACCAAGTGTCAGAAATCCGAAATACATTTTCTCTTTTACCCAACCCTATATCATCATCCACCATCCATTATCAACACGAGCCTTCTATTATACCCAACTCCCAACCATCATTACCCACAAATATACACAATAACTCGCCACTATCACCAAGACCTACCTCTTCTCAATTCCCAAGGTCCAACCCCCATCACCAATCACCAACCCCAGACAGATACAAAATGTACTTCTATCACCTCCATCTATCGAATGATGAGCAAAAAAAAAAAAGCGGGATCTCAACAAAAAAATTTGCCCTCTCAGCCATTTCCAACATAGTTGCCAAGCCCAAAAATTTCACATGGGCTTCACGACACCTGCAATGGAGACTTACCATGTTAGATGAATATAATGCTCTCATAACACAAGGGACTTGGACATTGGTGCCCAAACCTCACAATCGCACCATTGTGGGATGTAAGTGGATCTATCGAGTCAAGAGTCATATTGATGACTCCATCTCTCATTTCAAAGCAAGATTGGTGGCAAAAGGGTATCAGTAGAAAGAAGGGATCGATTACCACGATACTTTCAGTCTCGTGGCCAAACAACCTAATATTTGATTGGTTCTATCTCTTGCTCTACACTAGAACTAGCATATAAGCAACTAGACGTATCTAACGCCATCCTTCATGGATTTCTGGAAGAGGTTTTCATGCAACAACCACAAGGCTTTGTGGATCCCAACTTTCCAAATCGCATTTGTAACTTACAAAAAGCATTATATGCACTCAAACAAGCTCCATGAGCCTGGTTTGACATGTTCTCAAATTTTTTGCGCTACAATGGGTTTCAAATTAGCACGGCAGATACATCTTGACGCGGGACAACGACCCTGAAATCCGTGAATGCCCACAATGTGATGATTTGCCGAAATTAAACTAATTAATTAAGAAATTAATCACAAATTGAAGTGATACCTTGGGGTTTTGCGGGATTCCGTTTAGGTGACCATGTTTTAGCTCACGTAGGGTCCACTCCGATGCGCAGGATCCGTTAGGATGGCGGAAGAGGCGATCCAAGAAATAGAACTCTCACTTCGTCTAAGTTGGGGCGTTAGGTCGTAATTCTTCGTGAAATCGGTAGCTCCTCACTAGGGCTTTTGAATCAAATCGGTTAAATGGCTCAAATCGAGCAAGCTCGAGTCCAACAACGATTATGGATCGATGGGCTAGGGTTAGATTTGATCCATAAGGATGGACATCAATATTGCTCTAGATCTAGGGTTTGAGATTTGAACAATTAAGTAAAAGGAAGATTTGGGATTCAAGAGATTAGCAAGATAATATAGGAAGATAGAAGAAAGAAGTTCAAAGTAACATGGGCATCTCACAAAAGGACAAAATCTAAGGATAATTATGTTACTTAAGACGCTGATGAGCGGACTTTCACGGACGTTCGACCTGGGTCCACGGACGTCCGTCGCCTACCCACGGACGTCCGTGGTGCACTACGGACATCCGTGCTCACTAAACAGTGAGCACCTAACCCAGGGTCGTCCGTCGCCTGATGATGCCTGGGTGATCTCTAAGGCCTTCCTTTGGTGGTTCTTGATGTTCCTTGGCCCTTCAGTCGCTTCTTCCTCCGTCGGTACACCTTGTACGGCCTAAACCCTAGGTCCTTGGTGTCGGCGCCCCCCGTCACATCTCTTTCACCTAACACTATCATGGGCGCTTCACCATAGTATTAGTCTATGTTGATGACATACTGATCACATGCAGGAGTTCAACTCAAGTCACCTCCATCATTCACCTCATGGGCCAGCACTTTTCAATGAAAGATTTTGGGAATCTAAGCTTTTTCCTGGGCATTGAAGTTGTGCACACACCCCTCGGGCTTACCCTCTCACAATCCAAATATGCCACCAACATATTGGAACGGGTTGGAATGTTACACTACAAACCATATTCATCCCCATCCACTGCTAAACAATTTGATCCACCTAATGTTGACACCTCCTTTCTTGACCCTACCCTATATCGTGCATTGTAGTGGCTCTACAATACCTCACCATCACTAGATCTGATCTTTCATTGCAGTGAACAGTGTTCGTCAACACATGCACAACCCAAAAAACAAACACTTCCATGCAGTCAAACACATTCTCCGCTACATCAAGGGACTTTGCATCATAGCCTACACTTTCAAACAGGACCTCTCACACTTACCACCTACTCTGATGTTGATTGGGCTGGAGAGAGTGATGACGGTCAATCCAGTACCGGATATTGCATTTTTCTAGGGCCGAATCCTATATCCTGGTGTACAAAGAAGCATAGGGCCGTAGCCAGTTCTTCCACTAAAGCCAAATATAGGTTCATTGGCTCACACCATAGCCAATATTACATGGGTCCAAATGTTGCTTAAAGACTTGAAACTGTGCAGGATCACACACCAATTCTGCGGTATGACAATATAAGTGCCATTTCGCTTGCATCAAACCGGTCTTTCATGCCCGCACAAAGAATATCGAAGTTGATTATCACTTCATTCGTGAAAAAGTAGTTAACAAAGAATTTCATGTTCGACATATCTCCACCATCGATCATGTAGCTGACATTTTTACCAAATTGCTCTCAACCTCAAGGTTCAAATATCTTCAAAGCAAGTTAATGATGGACGGCATCCCATCGACTCAAGGGAGCGTACCCAAGCTTCACCGCTTTTCCATGTTTAGCAATAACTACTGAGAACTTACTCTCATGATCTAGGCCACGTAATGTGCTCTAGAATGGTCTATTAACTATTACATATTGTAATTGTCTCCATCTGTGAAAACATGGTGAATAGTTTCATCACCTTCAACCTTTACATAAAACAAAAAACTCATTAATATAGTTCATCAAATCATATAAAATTCAAAAAAGAGCAAAAAAATTATTCTAAAACCTTCAAAATCAGAAACCATTTCAACTTCCATCATGCAAAATTCACGAGAAATTGAAGAAACTCAACAAGAATTAACCATTAAAATCAAGAGAAAGCCCACCTCCATTACTGTAGCTCATCAAATCATATAACAACTCATAATTCAAAAAAAAAAAAAAAAAAAGTTAACTTATTGTGAAACCCTCAAAATCAAAAACTACTACTTTTCCGAAGGGATCACATGCGAAAGGAAAATAACGATCTAAGACCCATCAAAATCGGAAAATAAAATCAAAATTCAAAAGCAAAGAATCCAAAAGCAATAATAAAGATAGATGACTGCTATTATACCTGTAAGATATCTTGGTAGATTAGCAAATCTGGAAACTATATCGAAACCCTAAAAAAATAATTTGGGTGAGATCGGGGTTTTTGGAGGTCGTTCGTTTTTGGAGGTCCTTCGTGTGTAGAAGACGAAGAAACGCTCATCAGGTGAATTTTGATTTTAATCATGGGAAGCTTTAAACGCACCCACTGAATCTTCCTGCGCACCTACGCTGTAAATCACCTGCGCTGTAAATCATTGATAGCCTCAAATCAGACGATGGGGACCATTTTTCGCTTCAATGGAACTTCCACACAAGCGATTTTGAAACATTGCTCCCTTATCAAACGGTGACTTTTCGATTCCACGTGTGATTTTAGAGCTACTTTTTTAGATGTTAAAAAGAAAAATAATCGACTGATAAGTGAGCCCTCAAAATTCCTTCTCTGTAATATTAGAGCCAAAACGATCTTCATCGGCTAATTTAAAAAGATCAAAGGATTTTAGGCCAATTTAAAGAAATCAATGAAATTTAGGTCGGTGCTCAACAAAATTTGATGGATGCGTTTATAGGTATCCTTTAAATCATAGGAAATTTCCTTCATCCACCGGTCACATACGCCTTTTCTATTAGAGACCCTATATTTTCACCCTCACCCTTATTCAAACCGACCAGCTCTAAGCGCGAGCCAATTTTAGCTAGCACAAATAGTTAGAAATATCCTTTCTTACGCTTTTATTTGTTCTACATAGTTCAAAATTTTAAATATTTGCACCTTTTTATATTTACGCGATTGAGACAGAATTTATGGTGTCTAATTTGAATGTCACAATATAAAATCAATAGTGCCAAAGATTGACATGAAAAAAAAAATTTACTTCCAAAACCAAGAATTACAACAAGAATTTGAAAGAGAGCAAACTTCTTACATAAATATAAATTTTGATTAATCTGAATTAGAAATTTCTTCAATTCTAAGTGAGTCTCAAACACCTTTGACTTGGCGAAAAAGAAAAGAAGAATAACCATTAGAAAAGTTTGAAAATATATAATATTTACAAACTCTTACTCTTGAAGAACAAGAAGAATATCTAAAAGAATATATTCATGCAAATGATAGTGGCTCTATATCTGGAACAAAAGATGAAGATATTGATAATTCAACCCTTATACATTTTAAGAGAAATGATTTAAACAAACAATCAATCGCTCATGGATGAACATATCTTGATTTAACAAACGTTTCTTTCAAAGATCAAGAAAAAATTATAGACGACTGTGCACAATCCTTGTCCATTGTCTTAACAAATCAGAAAACACACTAGTCTAAAGAACGATTTCTTGATTATATTGTAGCTACACTCTAAGGAGATATCCTGCAATGGTTAAAACAATGGGAAAAATCAAATAAAAAAAAAATATAAATTTTTTATTTTTTATTTTTTTTAACAGTCGATGGCGACTATTTACAAAGTCGGGATCGATTGTCTAAACAGTCGCCATCGACTATTTAAAATATAAAAAAAATAATAATAAATATTTTTTTTAAACAGTCGATGGCGACTCTCTAAACATTCAAGATCGACTGTTTAAACAGTCGATGGCAACTGTTTAAACAGTCGTCATTGCCTCTTTAAGCAGTCGGTACCGACTGTTTAAAGAGTCGTCATCGGCTGTCTAAATTTTATTTTTATTTTTAAGAGGCAATATCGCCTTTTTTTCGTGTCAATCTTTAGCACCATCGATTTTATTGTATTGTGGCCTTCAAATCAGACGCCATAAATTCTGTTTCACATCGTGTAAATATTAAAAAGCGTAAATATTTAACATTTTAAACTATGTAGAACAAAAAAATATATAAGGAGTATTTCTAACTTTTTGTGCTAGTTGGAACTAGCTCAGCTTGAAGCTAGTCGGCTTGGTTAAAGGTAAAAATATAGAGTCTGGCGGAAAAGGTGTTTCTGATAGTGATAAATTTCCCTTAAATCATTTACAGGGAGCACACAAGATGCAGGCCTTTGTAAAGTTTATGTCAATTGGCCGGGCTTAGGTCGGGCTCCGGTAAACCCAAGCTCACCCCTTGGCAGCCTTATAGCCCCAAGCCCGGCCTCTATTGACCTTACAAAGCCCAACTCTGGGCTGCCCAGCCGTTTATTTATTATTTGCTTATTGATTTAAAATAATTAGTTTCATATTCTAAAACAATAATATATTTCAATACTGAACAATAAGTTAATATCTATTTTTTAGAAATTCTATAGTCTAAAAATAGAAAAAATATATTTTTTTTAACTATTGTTTTTTTAAATATTGCACTGGACACTCAATACACATCATATAGAGATATTGCAGCAATGGGTCAGGCTTGGGCTTGGATTTTTATCATTTTTGGATAGGTACGACCTAACTCCCGAGCCCAACCCATTTATAACAAGTTTTTAGGCCCCAGCCAGGCCAGTTTATAATAGGATTTTAGGCTCGAGCTAGGCTCATTTTCCACCCCTATATAAAGCCCAACAGGCCTAAGATCTTAAGCCCAAGCCAGGCCATTTTAGTTTTGGCTTAAGGTTGTTGCTCTAATGAAAGAGCCCATTATAACTTAGCCTCTCTCCATACCCCTCATAAAGGAAGTAGGGAAAGAAAGCAACAAGAACATACTTTGTCCTTTGTTCGCTGTCTTAGAGCCGTCATAAGATGGAAACCTCAATTAACTTGGCTTTACTAAAGACAGACAAGCTACACGCGTCGTAAACTCTTCCGCCTTATAAGTTAGGAGGTGTGAAGTACTGAACGCAACGACTTTCACTTTTTATAACTGTTGTGAAAATTAAGTTGTACTCATAAATGAGATAAATACTAACGGATAAATACTAACGGAATTTAAGAATTAAACAATTAATGAAAAATAAGGATTGAGATGTTAAATCCTCTCATCATCGATTTATCATTTACAGAATACCAATCTGTAGATTGAGATGTGAGATCTTTAACAGATAACTAAAAAGAAGCACCGCCCCAAACAAACATAAGTTCTAAAATATAGATTTGAGATCACGGAGATGTATGATTAATATCCCATGAGTGTATGATTAACACTCACACCTCAGACAACATTTAGAACTCAATCTCTAGAGTAATTCCAAAGTACGATCTAAGATCAAGGAGATGTATGATTAACACCCTATGAGTGTGTGATTAACACCCACACCTCAGATAGTGATTGGAACTCACCACTGGGATAAAGTCACACTATCTATCCGAGATCAAGGAGATGTATGATTAACACCCCATGAGTGTGTGATTAACACTCACACCTCAGATGATAGTAAAACTTCACCCCGAGATGGATAATAATTAGGATAAAATCATTATTGCAGATCTGAAATCATAGGGCATGATTAGCTCCTAGATCTCATATTGAAATTAGATTTTACCATTTTCAAAAACAATATTAGGGCCTTTAAAAACATCTGACATCTCAATCACAGATTTATATTAATATAAATGACTTCTTCGGATGGGGTTCATTAGATCCCCATCCTTAATGAAACTAGTCACACATGATAAAAGTAAACAAAATGATTAAAATGTAAACCAACATTAACATCAATATTTAAAATACCGTAAAGACTTTCAACAATGTCCACAGAGAGCTTTGAATCCCCAGTTCGTACAACCCTTGACTTTGAAAGTGGATAAACACAAGACTAAGACTTATCTTCTTTCTCAAAATGAATATTAAAAAGAATAGTTCAAGAAACTGGGACTCAATTCCCTTACACTTTGAAAAGCCGAAAAAGTAAACAGAAGAATGCAGAATGAAAATAACTGATATCCGGATCCTCCCGGATCCTCAGATTTTATCTTCTTAAATAGTACTGAGATCAGCCACTTCAAATTCAAATTCAAAATTCAAAATTGAATTTGGTCGATTGATCGACTGAATATGGTCGATCAATCGACCAGATCAGATTTTGTTTTTAATCTCTGAGTCCTCCGAATTATGTCGATCGATCGACCAAAAAGGGTCGATCGATCGACCTAATCAAAAAGTCAATCTCTTCTGTTTTGATCCCTTCGCTCCAACTCCTTTTAGCTTTTACACCATTTTACGCTTCCTAATGTGTTTCATGATCAATTGTCCTGAAACTTAGAAAACTTGATAAATCATGTTAGATAGCTTTCATCGAACGGCTAAATATAGATTTTTAGGGGTGAAATATCCTCATATTTCACTGCACATCAGTAACTAAAATAAAAGAGAGTCGAACAAATTCTAGTAATGAAGGCAGTAGTAGTTCAGTTCATCAACAAAGAGAAGAGGAACACGCATGGTAGAAGACCTGGTCGACTCATCAGGCTCATGAATAGCCCAAGTCTAGCCCATGGGCTTTGTGTCATACCCAAACCCTCCTTAAATTGGTAGGCAGCTGGGCCACCCAATTGTTGAGGCCACCTATAGAGGAAACTTGTTGATAGTGTTAAATCGATAGAAGAGATCAATTTTGGTCTCAATCTTCCACATGATTAATCTTGACACCATGGGTGTTGTATTAGAAAACCAATTTTATCTTCTACATGACACAGATCCCAAAATAGTGGTGGATAGTATAAGGATTTACCTACTCAATGATCCCAAATATAAGGGTTTCTCTCCTCAAGGTGTCTTTTTATCTTTTCAAAACAAAATGACTTTTGAACTCTTTCTACAACAAATTTGTGTAGAAAGAAAATTTCATTCACAAATGTATTGTATCAAATTTTTCCTCAGAAAATAAGAAGTTTATTGTATGTGATGAAAATTCGTGTCATAGGCATGTGATGTTTAATTCTAATGTGATGGTAAATTATTAAAGAAAAAATGAGCCTTTTTTTTTTTCTTTAAGAGATACCTGAATATAGATCGCGCTCAAATATTTTAAATTCACCATGCACTTGTAGTCCTGTGCCCCAAGTGCCACTCATCAAAACATTAAGTAAAATAAAATCATAACAGTACCATCTATTTATCGTCCCAAAATCCCATGCAATTAAAGTATTTAACCTACGAATAAAAATCTTTCAAATGATCTTCCACTTCCGATGATAGATAATCAGGATCCTCTTCCTCGGGTACCTTGTACTCAAACAAATCGAATATAGGAGAATCTACAACACAAAAGTGTCGGGATAAGTAAAAATTTTCATGGTACTTAGTAGGGAGGAGTTAATTACCTTTCATGGCTTGAAACACTTAATTAACTAGTATGAACAAAATGTATATGATTAATGTGACGATAATTTAGAGATAAAGATATCATAAGATATGACAAAGCTAGCAAATTTATGATTATGAGGTAGGGATTCCAAAAAATATGTGCCCAAAATTCTACACATAATTTATTTATTACAAAATTTGAGTTCTTTCATATTTCATGAAACCTAACCAAGAGAAGTAGACTAGTTCTAGTGACACATGTCTTATAGTTCTTACATGACTTAAATACTAATTTAAAGTAATTTTCACACATATTAGGTGTCAAACTAAAGTAATATTTATATCAATGGAGATCCCCTCCATCGTCACTCATGGACAATATTCATAATTAGCCGTAGCCCCTACTCATCGAGGTGACTTGTACTTGGTCCGTGTCTTGATATGACATAATGAGATCCTATTAAAATCGAAAATCATACATATAGAACGATCGTTTGTCTTTTTAGCATACATATAATTATAATCATTACCTTGCCTTGTCATAAATTTGATCCTATTTATATCCATGTTGTAAGTGATCTTTAAACTTACGAATCTTCTCCTTCTTTTATAACACACACTTTATATTTGATTATCATGTGAATAGACATAATACAATAAGAATGAACCAAATATTGATAACATATTAGAATATTCATAATCACAAAAAATACAACTTACCCATGTATAAAATAATTCTACATTTATAATACAATTAGGTAGAATTCGGACTTAATTAGTCAAAAATTTAACTTTTATAATTCCTATTAGAACTGAGAATTCTAACCATCAGATGTGCAGATCATGAAAAGCTGGGAGAGGTGATCGTACTGAAATTTTCATGATTCTACGGTGCAGGTGTTTGATCAAAGGTCAAAAAAGAATTTATAAAACACTTAGACAAAAATCAGATGCAGGAATCTACTGTGCAGATTTTAAAATAGGGGTCTTGGGGCCAATTTTCGAGGTGATTAGCTATTGATTTACTCTCAGATAATAGAATAGTTCTCGTAGAGGGCACTGCCATCTACATCATCTCTTTGGTGGTTTGGCCATTAGAGGTCTATAAATGTTTCTTCAGTTACATGAAGTTAGAGAAAAATCCAAATTGGCTAGAGATAGAATTTAGGCATTGACCTCTAATTCATATGCTAAATCAAAATTTCAAAGATATGGCTAACAAAATAAATTTTCATAAATAAGAATTTATATACATGTGCTTGTACACGTATGATTAATTTACTCTTTTAAGCAAATTATCAAGCAAGGAATAACAATCAATGAAGTGGGTCGAAATCAAAGAATGACGAAATAAAATTAATTTTATGTTTATACACTACTAATTAATCAAATAAATCAAATAAGGAATAAGCAATTAAATTTCTCATACATCGGGTCCTAACGTCGCAAGAAAAAATTGTTGGTGCAAGAGAAATCAAGAGCAGAGAGAAAGAGAGAGAAGGGACATGCAGGTGTGAGAATCTGTGTGGAATCTCCTTTAGAATTAGAGTTCCTCGATGGTCTTGTACAAGAATAAAAGAGCAAGGGCTAGAGAAGTTTAGGGTATTGCTTTCATGAAACATATGAGATATTTGTGGTGAGATTTCCATACAAGAGAAGGACTTAGCCAATTGGATAGGTACTAAAAATAAGAAGTCAAAAGACTTAGACTCTTCCCCTTTTCTTTCCCTTTCTAACTTTCTAAAAGAACAGAACATGTGAGGATATTTTGGATGGTCGAATTTCTTAAGGAGAGTAAAATTTGAGGGCATAAATATGTGATTGGGTAGTTTGGTTTGCGTGTTAGGCACAAGTACAAAAGTACTTATAAGTTAAGGAAGGCTCTAAGTAACTTAAGATCCTAGAGATGAGTGAGTTAGGTGTGGGTTTCTCAAAGGTCAAAAGTTCAAAATCTTAGGACTCTAGAGAAAAGAGGAACACTTGGCGCTAAGGATCAAAATTTCGGCCGAAATGACCGAAATTTCTGTCCAAATTTGTATGGGATCCAAATTATCGGCTGAAATTTAGGCCAAAATTTCGGTTTGGAGTTGTTTGTGTGTTACACATAAACGCCATAAATATTTATATAGTTCACTATTTAAGAAATATGTATAATTAATGTTGGGTTTGGATGTTGGGTGCCATTACCGATTCATCTTGGTACCCTTATCTAACACCATACATCCATATAATATATTTATGCACTTGTTTTCTTTTTATATATTCTATTTGTAAAATGAGTATGAGAGGGAAAAAGGTTTGGTTCATGCTTGGGGGTTGGGTGGTGTGCAACATGCACAGATACATGTACGCTTGATACAAGGGGTTCGATTTCGGCTTTAGTATGTGAGGGTGAATACACCGAAATAAAATAGGTGGACTCTAGGTGATGCCACACGAGTCATAAGTTTGACTAGGGTCAAACTAGTCAAACAATCGCATTCTCACAAAAGGTCAACGATTCAACCTTGACGAAAATTCGGGTCATTATATTCTTTCCTCCGTATAAGAATTTTGTCCTTAAAATCTACGTAACTTATTCAAAGGGGTGCGGATATTCATCGCGAATCTCTGCCTCACGCTCCCCGGTAGCCTCATTAGATGAATGATTCTACCACCTTACGAGTATGAACGGGATCCGTTAGGTACGCAAAATTTATTCCTTTCGGATAAGAATTTGCATTGGCTCCTCAGTCACAATCATATCCTCGTGAAGCTCGATAAACTGATAGTCGAAAATATGGGTCAGATCTTTTACGTATCTTCTCAACATAGACACGTGGAAGATGTTATGTATATTCAAAAGTTGAGGAGGTAAGGCAATCCGATAAGCGACTTCTCCGACTCGACCCAAAATCTTAAAGGGTCCGACGTAACGTGGACTTAGCTGCCCAAATCGCATCAAACCTTTGGTAGGAGAGATCTTGATGAAGACATTATCTCTTTTCTGAAAGTAATGCATTGTCACAATAAGGCATACAATTAATAGAAAAATAAATAAATAATCACCAAATCACTTGAAACTCGTTATTCGTTCTTTTTAGGTTTGCATAGCTTTTATGTCGGTTTTGTGAGATTTTTAATTTTTCACGAATCACCTTAATTGCCTCAGTTATTCTTTCAATAAGCTCTGGGCCTAACGAAAACCTATCTCCTGCTTCTTCCCAATCAAGCGGAGATTTACATCTTCGACCATAAAGCCCCTCAAATGGGGGCCATTTTGATGCTTGCTTAATAACTATTATTATAGACAAATTCAATCAACGATAGATGTTTGTCTCATGATCCTTGAAAATCTAACATGCATACCCGGAGCATGTCATCAACAATTTGATTTGCCCTTTCTGTCTGAGGGTGAAAAGCAAAGCTAAAATCCAGTCTCGAACCATGCCTTCTTGGAATCGTTTCCAAAACTTTGATGTGTACAATGTGTCTTTGTCTAAGATAATGTTAATCGTAATACCATGTAGTCTGACGATTTCTCTGACATAATTCGGCAAGCTTGCTAGCGGTGTACTTCGTACGATAAGGTAAAAAATGAGCGGACTTGGTTAACTATCCAAATTGTACTATACCCTTTCGTTGTTCTCGGTAATTCAAGGATGAAATCCATTGAGATATTCTCTCATTTCCATTCAGGTATAGGTAAGAGTTGTAACAAGCCAGAGGGATTTCTATGATCAACTTTGACCTGTTGGCACACCAGACATTTTGATATATATTATGCTATTTCTCTCTTCAATCCTCTCCACCAAAAACTTTTCTTTAGGTCTTGATACATTTTGGTGCATCTAAGGTGAACAATATATTTTGACTTGTATGCTTCATAAAAAATCAGGCGTCAAAGCTAGATATCGACTTGTACACAAAGTCGACCTTTGAAAAGTAAGGAACCATCCTCTTTGATAGAGAAATCAAATCTATTACCATTGATTACATAATGTCTGATGACTATAAGCTCCTCATTAGTCATCTGGAGCTTTCGGATGTTATCAAAGATTGTCGGCTGAATAGTAATATTAGCCATTTAGGCCCATGAATCCTTAATATCAAATTTCATATAATAAAGAGAGATATCCTCAAATAATCGCCATCGATGGATCCTTGTGAAAAGATTGAATAGTTGAGCTGAAGATTTTTGACTTAGTGCATCTGCCACCACATTAGCTTTCCGAGGGTGGTATTGGATAAAGCAATCATAGTCCTTAAGAAACTCCATCCACCTTCTTTGTCTCATGTTCAAATCTTTCTCAATAAAGAGGTTTTCTAAACTTTTATGATTAGTGATGATTTCAAATGTCTTCTCGTAGAGATAGTGCCTCCAAATCTTTAAAACAAAAATGGCGGCTGCAAGCTCCATGTCATGAGTCAGATTGTTCTTTTTGTAGTCTTTGAGATGACGAGAGCCATAAGTGATACTACAAAAAATAAGACTATTAGCGATAGTTTTTTTTAGTGGCAGTTTTTTGCTATAAAAAACTGTCGCTATTAACAAAAAAACTATTAAAGGTTATTAAGACTATTAGCGACAATTTTTTTATTAATAGCGGCAATTTTTGGCTGTCGCTAATACTCTTTGTTTTTGTAGTGTGATGACCTTTTCGTGTTGATTCAATACACAACCCAAACCATTGTGTGATGCATCATTGAATATCACGAAATCTCCACTGCCTGATGCTATAACAAGAGCTGGTGCGGAAGTTAATTTCTTCTTAAGCTCATGGAAAGTCTTTTCACACGAATTATTCCATTCAAATTTTGTGTTCTTCCTTGTGAGTTGAGTAAGTAGTGCTACAAGTTTGGAAAAGCCTTCAACGAATCTTTTATAATAACCGACTAGGCCCAGAAAATTACGAACTTCAGTTACTGTCTTTGGTTGTTCCTACTTTATGATGACTTCAATTTTACCAAGATCAATAGTTACGCTTGCCTTAGAAATGACGTGCCCCAAGAAACTGACTTGTTCGAGCCAAAAATCACACTTACTTAGCTTTGCATAAAGACGAAGGGTCTGAAGTGTGAAGCAAAATTGCTACTCATGATTTACCATTGTCTTTGAATAAATAAGAATGTCATCTACAAAGACAATCACAAATTGATCGAGACATGGTTTGAACACTCGGTTCATCAAATCCATGAACAATGTTGGAGCGTTTGTCAAACCAAAAGGCATTACTAGAATTCATAGTGACCATATTTAATGCAAAAGCGGTTTTTGAAACATCTTCGGTCTTAACCTTTAATTGGTGGTAGCCTGACCTCAAATATATCTTTGAGAAAAACTTTGCTCCTAGGAGTTAATCAAAGAGATTATTAATGCGAGAGAGTGGATAACGGTTCTTGATCATCAACCGGTTCAACTGACTATAATCTATGCATAGCCTTATATAACTTCTTCTTTTTGACAAAAAGGACAGACGCTCCCCATGGAGAAACACTAGGTCTGATGAACCCCTTATCCAAGAGTTCTTACAACTTGTAACGACTTGAATTTTCTACATGATAATCTGTGGCGTTAATATATGTTTCATAGACATGCGATGGTTTAATCCTAATATGATGGTAAATTATTTGAAAAAATACGAGCCAATTTTTTTCATGTGACTATTATATAAAATTTAAACTCATTTAATAAATCATTCAAATAAAGTCTTAAATATTTTAAATTAACGATGCACCCTTAGTCCTGGGGCCCAAGTGCCACCCATCAAAATATAAAGTGAAATAATATAATAAAAATACCATCTATTTATCATTCCAAAATCTCCTAAAATTAAAGTAATTAACCTACTAAATAGCACGCTGTACTGACTGTCTCGACCCAAAACTCTCTACCCAATCCCACATTGGATAACATACATCTTACTTTTTCAAATAGAGTTCTATTCATACGTTATGCAACTCTATTCTGTTGTATTGTATTTCTTACTGTGAAGTGCCTAATAATACCGTTCTCCTCACAGAACTCCTGAAACTGTCCACTAATGTACTCACCACCATTATCAATTCTCAATCGTTTGACCTTCCTTTCACTATGATTCTCAAATAGTATTTTTCACCTCTTGAAGATTTCCAATACCTCATCCTTACTCTTCATCGTGTAGATCCATACATACAAAGAGTAATCATCGATGAAGGAGACGAAGTACCTGACACTACCTTTAGAAGGGACCTTTGAAGGCTCCCATACATCTGAATGTATATAGTCCAGTGTGCCTTTTGTAGTATGAACTGTTGTGTTGAACTTAACCCTGCACTATTTTTTGAAGACACAATATTCACAAAAGTCAACTTTTTCGGCCTTTACACCTTTCAACAAACCTTGCTTGCTCAACTCTGTCATCCATCTTTCTGACATGTGCCCTAAGCTCATGTGCCATAACCGTATAGAGGACAAACTACTATCATCTTACATAGATACTGTTTCTCCACCTATCATTGTACTCCCTGATAAAAAGTAAAATTTCTCAACCTTTTTTGCTTTCATTACAACCAAAGATTCCTTTGTCACCCTTAAAACTCCACCTTGAGCTGCAAACTTGAGCCCATTAGAGTCTAGTGTACCAAGCGATATGAGGTTCTTCTTCAGTTCCGGAATATGGCATACATCGATCAATATTCTCACAACCCCATCATGCATCTTTATTCTGATACTCTCATTTTCAGTTGTTTTATAGGTCATATTGTTACTCATTAAAATCGTTCGACCATCCACTTCATTATAAGATGCGAACCAGTCCCTATTTGGATACATGTGATAGGAGCACCCTGAATCAAATATCCATGCATTCTGTGAGTATTTATTAGAAATTACTGACAACACGTTTCCATCATTATCTGGAGCTTGTTCAACTATACCAATCTCATTAATGACCCATTTTTACTTCTTATCCTGATCATCGTCTCCCTTTGTTTGTAACTGTGGGCAATGCCTTCTATGCGGCCCTTTTCGTGATACTTATAGCATTCTATTGTCTGTTTATTTTTGGATTTAGATATAAACTTTTATCTATCCCTTTCGGATTTACGGTCCTCTGCTCTCTCCCTAACTAACAAGTCAGTTGCATGTATATCACTATCTGAACCTTTCTTCCTCATGTCGTTATAAAATAATATCATTATAACAGACTCCAGTTCAATAGTATTCTTCCCATAGAGCAGCGTAGTAATAAGGTGGTCACAGGAATAGGGGAGGGAAGACAAAAGCAATAGTGTTTTATCTTCATCCTTAATCTATTCTCCAATATTTAATAACTCAAATGTTATTCTATTGAATTCATTAAGATGTTCGTTGAGAGAAGTACCTGCCTTCATGTGTAACTTGTATAGTTGCTTCTTGAGATATAGACAACTCGCCAGAGATTTCGTCATATAGAGACTCTCCAATTTAGTCCACACCGAGGTCGCCGACTCCTCCTGCATCACATTGTATGTAATCTCCTTTGTTAGACATAGTCGAATCGTACTACACGCTTGAAGTTTGAATTCTTTCCAATCACCATCGGACATATCTGTCAGCTTACCCAAAAGCCCTTTCAATGCCATATGCACTCCTTGTTGAATCAAGATATCCCAGACTTGTACTTGCCACAAGCCAAAATTGATCTTCCCATTGAATTTCTCAACCTTGAACCTCGCATTCAAAAACTTTTGCCGACTTCGATACCATCTTCGATCGTAGAACAGAAACCTAATAGCTTTGATACCAATTTATTGTGCGAAAGATCACAAACTAGCTAACGATCTCATAATGAACGATCAAATAAGAACGCAAAAAATAGAAGAAAATAAACCACAAACACATGAGACAATATTTACGTGATTCGACAATATGCCTACGTCCACGAGCAACGATAATCCACTATATTGATGATTACACAAGAATACAAGAACATTCAAGCCTCACCAAAGCTCTCTTCAAAACCTTAGATAAGTTTTCCAAAGCTTTATAATGACATCTCAACCTTCAAATTTGACCAAGGATTTCCCCTTTATATAGAAGTCTCGAATCCTACTTCTAAGTCAAGAGAAACTACCAAAAAGCAAAGTCTGCACGTAACTCGGACGTCGCAGGTCGCTCGAGCGACTAAAACCCGAGAAAACGCCCCTTTGAATAGTGCATAGGTCGCTCGAGCGAGAACCAAAACCGCTCGTGCGACTTACACCCGTATTTGCGCTCTTATTGAGTGCTCACCTCGCTCGAGCGGACGTGGTTCCCTCTCGAGCGAGCCAACCAATAGTTAGAGCCCAAATAACAACACGATATTCATAATTAGTCGTATCCCCTCTCATCGAGGTGACTCGTGTTTGGTCTGTGTCTTGACATAACATGATGAGATCCTATTAAAATAGAAAATCATACATGCAGAGTGATTACTTGTCCTTTTAGCGTACATATAATTATAATCTTTGACTTGTCTTGCCGTAAATTCGTATCATGTCTATTTGATATTCATGTCTTAAATGACCTCTAAACTTATGAATCTTTTTCTTATTTCATGACGCACATTTTATATTTGATAATCATATTGATAGACACAGTACAATAAGAATAAACCAAATATTGATAACATATTAGAACATTCATGACCACAAAAAATGCGACTTACCCATGTATAAAATAATTCTGTATTTATAATGTAATCCGATCGAATTAGGACCTAATTAGTTAAAAATTTAACTTTTATAATCCCTATTAGAAATGAGAATTCTAACCGTCAGATGTGAAGATCATGTAAAGTTGGGAGGGGTGATCATACTGAAATTTTCATGATTCTGCTCATGTAGATCTTTGATCAAAGGTCAAACAAGAATTCATAGAACACTTGGACATAAATCAGATGCAAAAATTTACCATGTAAATTTTAAAGTAGGCATTTTGGGGGCAAATTTTGAGATGATTAGCTACTGATTTACTCTCAGATAATGAAATAGTTTTAGTATAGGGCACTGCCGTCTATATTATCTCTTTGACGGTTCGGCCATTGAAGGTTTATTAATATTTTTTCGGTTATATGAAGTTAGGGAAAAACTCAAATTGGTTAGAGATAGAATTTAGGCATCTAATTATAATTTACATGCTAAATCAAAATTTTAAAGATATGGCTAGCAAAATAAATTATCATAAATAAATATTAATATACATGTGCTTGTACATGTACACATATGATTAATTTACTCTTTTAAGCAAATTATGATGGAAGGAATAACAATCAATGAAGTGGGTCGAAACCACAGAATGACGAATTAAAATTTAATTTCATGTTCATTCACGACTAATTAATCAAATAAATAAAATAAAAAATAAGTATTTAAATTCCCGGGTCCTAATGTCGCAAGGAAAAATTATTGGTGCAAGAGAAATCAAGAGCAGAGAAAAAGAGGGAGAGAAGGGTTATGTAGGTGGTAGAATCTCCTTTAGAATTAGGGTTCCTCAATGGTCTTGTGAGAGAATAAAAGAGCAAGGGCTAGGGAATTTGAGGGTATTGTATTTATGAAACATCTTAGATATCGGTTGTGAGATTTTCATACGGGAGAAGGACTTAGCCAATTGAGTAGGTACTAAAAATAAGAAGTCAAAAGACTTAGACTCTTCCCCTTTCTAACTTCCTAAAATAACAGATCGTGTGAGGATATTTTGGTTGGTCGATTTCTTAAAGTGAGTAAAATTTGAGGGCATACATATGTGATTGGGTGGTTTGCGTGTTAGGCACAAATACAAAAGTAGT
This sequence comes from Chloranthus sessilifolius, assembly GCA_021018995.1. NCBI lineage: Eukaryota > Viridiplantae > Streptophyta > Magnoliopsida > Chloranthales > Chloranthaceae > Chloranthus > Chloranthus sessilifolius. The sequence continues at coordinate 105,521,539 of CM037593.1, forward strand.
TATAAGTTAAGGAAGGCTGTAAGTAACTTAAGATCCTAGAGAGGAGTGAGTTAGGCTTGGGTTTCTCAAAGGTCAATAGTCCAAAATCTTAGGACTCTAGAGAAAAGGACACTTGGTGTTCAAGTTGGATTGGAGCTGTTTGGTGTTAAACATAAACACCATAAATATTTATATAGTTTATTATTTAAGAAATATGTATAAATAATGTTGGGTGCCATTACCGATTCATCATGATACCCTTATCTAACACCATACATCCATATAATATATTTACACATTTGTTTTCTTTTTATATATTATATTTGTAAAATGAGTATGAGAGAGGGAAAAAGGTTTGGTTCATGCCGGGGGTTGGGTGGTGTGCATTGAGTGGTGTGCAACATGCGCAAACACATGTACCGCATGTATGCTCAACAAAAGGGTTCGATTTGGGATTTACTATGTCAGGGTGAATGCATTGAAATAAAATAGGTGTTGTCACACGGGTCATAAGTTTGACTAGGGTCAAACTATTCAAACAGTTGCATTCCCGCAAAAAGGTCAACAATTCAACCATGACTGACGAAAATCCGGGACATTACCTTATACTTTCGGGTACTGCCAACGATCATATTAATTACATCTTTATGAATATTAAAAGTATTGGAAATATATACAACAAGCATAAAAAATATAGAGCTCTCTTTTCAAGGAGGCTATCACTGAGCTTTATTTGATTTTGATCTTCATTCCAAATTTCATTACTAGTCGTACAATATGAGTAGAAATCAAAAGAAAATTTGATGATTTCGTATCAATTAGTATATCCTTTGATGATTATTTTTTCAGCCATCATTCTACAGTATCGATCAAATCCTTCAAGGTATTTAATCATCCTTAAATATATCTCGAGAATTTTATCTCTTGATATATTTGACATAGGATGCAATCTTCTTGTGTATCCTCGTACATCTTCATTTCGACAGAGGTTTGACATATGGTAACCATTCTTGAACATATATATGAACTGGAATAAGACTCGAGGCAGGCTCAAAGCCTACGTTCAAGATTTCATTAGTGTACATAATCCTCTTAGGATGTGTGAAAACACTCTCATGTTGTTAATAATAATGCCTTAATTTGCCATAAGTCCGGAAAAGCTATGAAAGTACTCTAGAGATTCTTTCACCTCTCTAGCTAACTTAATGTCTTCCTCCAAAAAGAGAAGGAGATCATCTGTAAACATGAGATGAGAAACGCTTGGTCCACCTAGTAGGTTAGGAACAAGAATTCTTTCATCCTCAATCTTTTGTTCAAAAATACAAGTGAAGGCTTCCATAACAAGAGTAAATAAGAGACGAGACAGAGAATCTCCTTGTCTAATACCACAATTTCTACCAAAAAAATCATGAGGGGACCCATTAATAAGGATGGAGAAGGTGGGAGTAGTGATACATTAGGTAATCCATGCCACCCAATTATCATCAAAACCAATTTGCCTAAAGACATTGATGATGAAATCCCATCTCACTCGGTCATAAGCTTTTCGGATATCAATTTTAGCACATAAGACTTTCACACCATTAGTTAGGTGGAACTTCCTAACCATCTCATGAGCAAGTAAGATGTTTTTAGTGATCCTCCTACCCTTTACAATGGCAGATTGATTTGGACTAACAAGTTTCGAAAGCACCAAAGCCAGTCTATTCGAGAGAACTTTAGTAATAACTTTATAGACAAAGTTGCACAGGGCGATAGGTCTCAACTTATCAGCAATATTAGCATTTTTTTCTTTCAGTATAAGTCTAATAAAAGTAGATTTTATAGACTTTAAAAGTTTTTTCTTCAGAAAGAAATTTCTTATCGCTCGAAGGAAGTCCTCCTTCACAATATCCCAGTAGATCTTGAAAAAATCAGCAGGGAAGCCATCAGGACCCGAGGCCTTCCCATTTGGTGAAACAAATACCACTTTAGTGATTTCATTATTAGATATCGACAATGAGAGCTTTGCGGCATCATCAAGGAGAAGCGCCGCTTGAAAGGAATGGTAGGCACAAGATCAAAACTAGACGGAGTATAAATATTTTGATATTGATTCACCAGATAGTCCCCAATCTGGCCCGGATCAACCAATCTGCTCCCAACATCATCCACCACCTCGTAAAGATTGTTCACAACTTTCCTAGCACTAACAGTAGCATGATAGTAACTAGTGTTGCGATACCCATCATTAATGCGTAGATGTCGAGACTTTTGAAAATAAAATTCCTCTTCAGTGTTTAGCTCACAATTGAGCTCAACCAAGGCAGTCTTCTCTTTCTTCGCTAACTCCCTATTTAGAGGGTCTCCTTGAATTGAATTCTGGATGGAAGTGAGCATATAGTGGGCAACACAAACTCTGGACTGAATAGACCCAAATTCACGGCTATTCCACTCACGAATAGCTTCTTTAACGAATTTGAGTTTCTGATGGAGAATAAATATTTCAGTGCCTTCCACAAATCTTCCCCAAGCCTTATCAATCATGGGTCAAAATTTTGTCTGATACCGATACGTATCGGTATCAGACTTGGACTATACGGTACATTCAATGTACCGTATTGCCATTTTGTATGTATATGCTCGGACGATACATTCAATGTATCGTCCAGTATTTTACTATTCTGATACGTATCGTCCGATATGTATCGGTTTTGATCTTGGACGATACATATCGGATACCCTAAATTTTGACCCATGTTACCAATGACATCCCTGAGACCCGCCTGAGAGACTCAAGCTGTAAATAATTTGAAGGGTTTCGGCCCCGAGGGTACCTCGTACTGAAATCTAGTAATCAGAGAAGAGTGATATGAAATTCCAGCAGGCAAGTATTCAACCAAAACATCTGGCCATAAAGATTTTCAACGAAAATTGCCCATAGCCCTATCAAGCTGACATAGGATACGTCTATTTCTCAAAGATTTGTTGGTCCAGGAAAGAGAATTATCAATAGCCCGGATATCATCAAGCTGACAAGCATCCAGGCAGTTATTGAATTCGCTTAGGATACGCCTTGGGACTAAGCTTCCCCCAACCTTTTCCCTGGGACATTTGATACAATTAAAGTCTCCATTCAGAAGCCATGGTCCACTGATGGTTGCTGCAATAATAATGAGGGAGCTCCACAGCGATCTTCTGTCAGAGGCCAGGTTTGAAGCATATATAGCAGAAAGATAAAACTGCACACCATCACTCCTTGTAACATTGGCATGAACAAGTTGATCTGTTTCTACCAACTTGTTAACCGTGAATTTATCAGGATTCCACATAATCCAAACCCATCCAAACGTATGACTATCATAATTCGTAACACAACTCCAACTTCAGTTTATCGAACGCATAATTTTATCACTCCTCGAGTGACTGATTTTAGTTTCCATGAGGCACAAAATACCGATCTTTTGTTCCTTGATTAGCTTTTTCACCTCATTTCTTTTGGTCCGCTTATTGAGGCCACGGACATTCCACGACCCACAGTTCATTTAGACGGATCAGAGTGTTGGGCCAACCCAACCTTATTTCCTTTTCCCTTCCCCTACGGTCTAGGTTTAATTTTGTATTGTTTGGATTTAATATTACCTACTTCTTGCACACCCATGATTTGCGAGATGGACCCGATGCCAAATTTACTGTTTTCAAGGACTCCAGAAGTAGTGGAGTCAACGCCAACTAGAATATCAAATTGATTGTGTGATGGAAGATTATCCAAGCAAATCACCAGCTCAGATTTCTCCACATCTATAGGCCTAGTCGCATATCCAGTCGGAATTGCATTCTCACCATATATAGCTATAGACGTTTCCAATCTCCCCACCCCAATTTGCTCCTTAAATTGAGTAGCAATCTCCAAATCTTTAGGCATTGATGTAGATCCATAAGGAAGTTGGGAAATACCATCAATAGAAAGTGGTGATTCCGCCCTCCCACCTGATATTTTGTCCATTCCTCATGCCCGAAGGTGATGCCTTGCTGTCCACCCTATAATCCACAACAACATCAGTATTATTCGGCCAACTTTCTTACTCTTTTGCTAATCCAACGCCTCTCTCCTGAACTTTTGCTAATCCAGCACCTCTCCTCAGCATTTCTATCTTCCATAGAATCTGATTCTCCAGCAGCCACTATACTTCCACATCGCTGTAAGGAAGGTGAACCAAAACGGAGATTGCAAGACCTAACCTCTTGATATTCACTACACGCATGAGGCTGATCAACCTCCTGATTTCCAGGCTTCTTATTAGGGGTTGAATTGTCTTGCTGCACTCCACAACCATCTATCTTTCCACACTTTTCATGCCTCCTCGATGTGCATGTTTCAGCGGGATCACAGATTCAGTGTTCCTTTCAATCTGGGAAGCCTTTGGAATCACAACAGTGGGTGTATCTTCTTCGTTGTTCGAGCCATGCGAAACCTTTGTTCTCACCTTCTCCACAGGCTGCCAAACTTGTTTCTTGAGATTGCCAGCAATGCCTTCTTTCCTATTGCGATCAGTATGTGAAAGGGATTTGCACGTTGGATATGCTCATGGTCTCCACTCGTATTCTATTTTCTGAATATGATAGGAATTCGATAGTTCTAATTCAACATAGTCAGGCAGTGTTTCGCCAATTTCAACTTCAACACATATTCTCGCAAACGCGAGCCGGGACTTGTTTGAAGTTTGTTTATCCATTCGCAATGGATTTCCAATGCAACTTCCTATGTTGCTAAGAGTACTTTGAGACCAACAAATTAACGGAAGCTCGGGCAATCTAGCCCATACCGGAATCGAAGAAAATCTATCTTTTTCCATTCGGAGAGTGGGCATCCATTTCTTAAAGATCAATGGACTGCCCCCAATAGACCAAATCCCAGCTTCCAAGATAAACTTCCAGTCTTCCTCCAAACTAAAGTCAAAAAGGAAAATACCTTCATCCATAGCAAGGACCTAAACAATGCCTTTGATCTTCCACATACGAGAGTCAACCACTTTCACCCCTTAATAAAATAATTTTCTACCGATGGACTACCCCACAAGGGCTTTATCCCACCTAGAGGCTTCAGCCTGGATATCCCTATCATCACAGAGAACCTTTGAAGAAGCTTGCGCCGAGAAGGACAACGCACACGATGGCTCTATAGAAGAGCCCGAAGAAAAAAGAGAACTCCACTTGAGAGCAGGTCTTGACGTACCAGGATCAGGAGGCTTAGAAGAAGCCATGAAAGAGCAAAAGGAGAGATCTTAATCCCGCATGAAGTCCCAACTCACCCTAGGAAGAGAGCTTGTGGTGAATCAAGGAAGAAGAGATACACGAAAATTAAGACGTCAGAGCAAACTTCCCCTATTCATTGGATGCTTTGATTTCCGCATGTGTGTGGATGTACCAAATAAATTTTGCAGCTGCCTCCACCTCCTGTACTGTTGATATCATAGTAACCTAGTTGGGATCCAACAAACAAGTCAGCGAGGGAAAAATTTGGCAAAATTCAGCAAGTTAAGGGAGAATTGGAGAGAAAAAATGCAAAAAAACAAAAAGATTCAAATATATAAAATACGATTTATTGAAGAAATCATGAATTATTTTCAAAATTTGCGAATTTTTAAACATACGAATTTTTAAAATTTCATGCATAATTTGTGAAACTTAAAATTTGCAATTGTAATTCATGTATTACTTTTCGAAAAAATTTGGAGAATTTAGTGGCTATGGTTGACATCCCTAGATGAAGAGGTGTTGATTACTTTGAATTACGGGGAATATCATATCAAAGATAGATGTCATTTGAGAGTAGGGGGTGCATCTGACTAGTGAAACCTTGATAAATTTGGGCATCCATCTTGTAATAACCCGAACTTTTTGAAAATGTTGAATCATTGACTTTTAAAGAGAATGCAACCTTTTGACTGATTTGACCTGAGTAAAAAATTTGGCCTATATAATGTGGTCTCGAAACCCAACTGGTTATGATTCGAGTACGCGCCAAGTGCATTAAATCCCAACTCATACCCTATTTAGAGCATATGCGTGTTTGTGCACGTTGCACACGAACCCAAGCCCAATGCTGAAACTTGGGTCTCAACCCAAATTTCGACTCAAATCGAGAGTAGACCCGAGCCCAATAACCCAACTTATCACGTGGCACCCAACCAAGTATACGTATTTGGCAAGGAACGCAAGGTTGCCTTAAAATTTTGAAATAATTTATTTATAAGAATGCATGTTTGGTGTGAAAGGTGAAGTTGGATCTCAATTTTGGCGATTGATAAGAAGTTGTACACCGACTTACGGTGTGCCAACTTAACACCGAATTTAGCTCATAAATTAAAAGTGGATGTAAATGAGCTTCGTGAGAACATCAGTGGTGAGAGATCTGGTTTATAAGTGAAGCTAGACCATTTGTGGTTGTCGATAAGGAGCCGTGCACCGACTCACGGTTTGCTGGCTTAACACCAAGTCCAAGCCACAAGTTAAAAGGGAAACAAATACCCAAAATCTCATTTGCAAAACTCAGTTGAGTTTGTTTGAGGAGAGAAAGAGAGAGAGAGAGAGAGAGATATGTTCCGATTGTCATTGATTGTCGATCTCCACTCAAATCTTCCCTTCGCTTTGATTGTTGACACAGGGATCAACGATCGTGCGCATGGTTTCAATCTGTGAAGATCATGAAAGATTTGTCTTTTTTTTTTGCAAACTCTCTTTTGCTTCATTTTGAAACCCCACGTGCATGAGATCTCAAGATTGCCTTCGCGCTTGTGATGAGTACTGAAAAATGATAATATTTCACCCCTAAATACCTATATTTAGCTGTATGATGAAGCCTATCTGATGAGATTGATTAGATTTAAAGTGTTTCAGGTAAATACAAGCCAAGTATAGAAAACAGTCCAAGAATTCTGAATATAATGTCAAAACACTGCAGCTTTGGGTAATCGAGAACTTGGTGCGACTTGCGGCGAAATTAAAACCTTCAAGACGGCCGAATTACGAAATTGTCAAAACATAAAAGTTGTAGATCTTTTCGTCAGCTTTCCAACGGCGTAAGAATTGTCTCAATCCGAGTTCGGGACAGAAGGTTATGGCAGAAATACCGAAGCCGTGTCTGAACCAAGAAAAAGTGCTGAATTTCACAGATTTCTGGGGTCGATGCATCGACCCTATAGGTCGATTAATCGAGGCAGAGTCAGAGTCTAACACGAAACTGACACTGTAAAGCAGATTTTTGGGACTTTTTGGCGGCTCGATGCATCGACCCTCCCTGGTCGATTAATCGACCCGAAAATATTGGCTTAGGAGACTCCCGCGACGAGGGTCTATTTAAAGCGACTCAAACACTTCGGAAAAGGAGAATTAGAGTAGATTAAGGAGGAATTAGATAGAAGTAATTTTAGAGAGAGTTTTAGTTTTTAGCCATTATTTTTCATAGTTAGATATAGAAATAGGAAAATTTTATTATTCTTTTGAGAGCTTTGTTCCCTTTAATTTTTTCAGTACTCATCCCTCCAGTTTATAAATTTTGTTCAAAGTTTATTCCTGCATTAATTTCGTTTCTGAAGATCATCATATTTGTGGATCAATGTAATTTCTTTTGAAGTTTGAGGTAATTTTAATTAATGTTATTTTTCCGTCTTTATTTATTTATGTCATTTAATCACAATATGTATGGCTAAATTTATAGGGATGGGGATCTAATGATTCTCATCCGAGGGATGTACTTTTAATAATATAAATTTAGGATTAAAATATGAGATTTTATTTTATGGTTGTTGTGCTATCATGAATGGATGAAATCCCCGCCACTAACCGGGATCGCGTGTGCCGAGCCATGCCCGGGATCTCAAATCTGTGACGGTAATTTTACCCAATCATTGTTATGGTCTTTTTGCTTTCATCGTGTGGATCTAATCACGATTATGTTCTGGGATCGAGTGTGCCGAGCCATGCCCTGGATCTTGGTTCTGTAATGGTAATTTTATCTTAAATAATCCATAATCTGAATAAAGTGTGCCGAGCCATGCCCTTGATTTCAGATTTATAAGTGGTATTCTTGTTGGAATTTTCACCCACCTTGGGGATGATTTTTATTTGAACCTGAGATCATGTGTGCCTAGCCATGCCCTTGATCCCAGATCTATATATGAAAATCATCTAAGTCCTGATTGCAGGGATGCAACGTGGAACCTATTAGGGTGTTGACCATTGATCTTCCATAAAAGATGTTTGTTACCAATGAAATATCTCATAAGTTAATCCTTAGATTTATATTATGGGAAGAACGGACCAAAGATGGGAGGATTTAGCATCTTCATCTTTATCATCATCTTCACTTTTATTTTTGAATTATCAATTGAATTTTAGTTTGTAGTCATTAATTACCATCTCATCAACCACTTAAATCATAAAACTAGTAGAATACTGTTAGATCTTAAATCATAGACTTTGATGATAATTTTACACTGAATATTATGTTTTAGAACTTTGATTTGTTTGAAACTTGTTTTGCATCTTAATATTTGAAATTCTCTTTGATATAACTTTGAACATTTAATCTTGAACTGTTAACATTGAACTCCTAACATTGAACTCTAAGTTCCTAATCCGTCTTGAACTCCGACTCCCAATCCGTCTTGAACTCCGAACTCCAAATCTGTTTTAAACTTGAACTCTAAATCTGATACGTGATTTGTATGACTTTGAAATCATGGTGGCAAAGAGGAGTTGAGGCTCTGGGGTTTTTACCCTGTTCCCACAAAGGGATGCTTTGGTCTCACATGTTTCTATTTCCGTCAAAGAGGAGTTGAGGCTTTGGGGTTTTTACCCTGTTCCCATAGAGGGATGCTTTGGTCACATGTTCATGATCTAATATGTTTCTGTTCCTCACCAAGGGATGCCTTGATGTGATGTTTTCTATTCCCTGCTAAGGGATGTTTTGATATGATGCCTTGGTCACACATCGATGCCAAAGAAGAGTTGAGGTTTTGAAGGTTTTACCATGTTCCCACTAAGGGATGCTTTGGTATGATGTTTGGATCATTTTGCTTTCTGATATGATTCTGTTCATGCTTGCTGACATGATTTTGTTTCTACTTTCGTTATTGGCTTTGTTCCATTTTATGCTCGATTTCACTTTGTTGTTTTGATATGATGATTTGGTCACACATCGGTGACAAGCTCTAGGGTTTTTACCCAGTTCCCACAAAGGGATGCTTCGATCTGATGTTTTGATTCGATGCTTGGATTCTGATACGTTTCTGTTTCTGATATGTTTTTGTTTCCGTTATCTGATATGTTTTGTTTCTGAGATGACTTTGTTTTCGTACAATGTTCCGTTCTGTTCTGCTTTCTAATTTGAATCTATTCCCACTATATTTTTGTGCTCCGTTTCTGTTTTGTTTCCGTTCTGTTCCGCGTTCTGATACGATGCGTCTTTGTTCTTTGACATGACACAGTTTTGTTTCCTTGACATGATAAGTTTTGCTTTCGGACATGATATATTCCGTTTTTCTGATTTGACACGTTTTAGTTATGATTCTGAACTCGTTATTGTTTTAAATCCCGCATTTGATATGAAAACTGCTTTTAAATTCAGTCATCGAATATATGCTTTGATTTGATAAGATATAATTTTTGTATTGAGCTTTCCTCTACTAAGCTTAGACTGTTAGCTCATCCCGACTATACGTCATAGATATAGATCACGATCAGGCTTGAAGAGGATCCTGTTAATCTTTGATTTTCGAACTTGGTATAGTGACCTTTGGACTTGTATATTCACGAAACTTCGTAGAATTATAATTTATATTATATATACATTTTGGAAGCCACTGTTTAGGTGATGGTCGACTATCACCGATGGTTTGTTTTAGAATTCTCAGTTTCACAATCTATAAAGAAATGAAAATTTTATTCTGTTATATATTATATAACTTTGATTTTCACACTTTGTGGATGTACCAAGTGTTCTATAATCAGATTGTATTCTGCGATTTGGCGGTCTGGGTTTTCCAATTGGTATGGGCCAAAGATTAAATAAGAGGAGAGTCACGTCCATGATTTTATTCAAACTGGGAATAAAATTCAACACGCTCCAACACGTATTGTCTTGACTGAGCCAAATCATGTAGACAATTGAATTCGGTGACTTGGAGTAGAGAAAAGCATACTTTGATATCATAATAAATCTATATGTAGGTCTACAACCACTTTTCGTTGTCCTTTTCCTAATTAAAATAAGTTTCCTCCTTGTACATTAGTTTTTTTTAATACGTAGACCACTTTAATTGGTCTACTTTGATTTTTTTTTTCCTAGTTTCCTCCCTTGTAGCAGCTCTCAAAAATTCAAGTACCACCTACTGCCAAAAATCTTATGCACCAAAATCTAACACCATATTTCAGGCAACTCTCCTACTTCCATCAAAGCATTCAACCAAAAATCACCATTGTCATCATTGTAAGAATAATGTGTATATACTTGGTCTACTAAGTAGACAGGAGACGGTGGCATTTGAAGCCAAGAATCCGACCGATACTCCAGAAAACTTTCTTGTGAACCTATTTCAACTTGGAAATTTTCAATTGACTCCATGTTTGGGTTTTCGGATGTTTCGGCCGAGGAATTGGTAAGACTAATTGATGTTTCGGTGGCATTTCCCTCGGTTCCGGACGCAACTGGATTCTGTTTTAGGCGTTTTTTCAGGTGGATGTTCCAAATGTTTTTTATCTCATTGTCTGTTCTTCCAGGTAATCTCGCCGCAATTGCAGACCATCTGTAAAGAAAACAATATTACATATTGAAATCGTTATCCATCCTTTACTAAAGGAGAAGAAATGTTAATTAAATTATTCATCAATCAAAAGAAAAGAAGTATAGATTATATCATATGGAGCTCCATGCGGCACTACACTTTCTTTCATGTGGAGCAAAGTTGCGCTCGTTGGATAATTTCAAAGAAGAATGATCGATTCTAATAGTCCAAATGTCAAGGTTAAAAAAGCATTTGAGCTTTTAATTATTTATTTTTCAGGTTCTTATAAAAGATCTAAACAACCCAAAGCTTTCTCGATGAGGCACCGAACAGAGGTTTGGGCACGCACCACGTGGACTTTGGAAGCTGTTGGAAAATGTGACCATGGTGCCTCATAATAGCAGTATTAATGGATGAATAAAATATCCATTATACACAAATTTTCTGGTCAAATAATACAACTGAAAATTGATATTAATCATTTAGGTGATTAATGAGGGCGTTTCACCTTGACACTCAAAGTGGAAAACTCATGGACAACATGGTGTCACGGCCAAGCACCGAGTCTGAATACCGTTAGCTCACCTTGACTGGTGCTGGATTGATAACATTAGTTCAATAGCCCTTGCATCCAATCCCTATTTTTAATGCCTGAACAAAACATTTGGAGGTTGCAATACCAAAAATAAGACTATTAGCGACGGTCAAAAACTGCCGTTAATAACAATAAAATTATTAAAGATTATTAAGACTATTGGCGACAAATTTTTTATTAATAGCGGCAATTTTGGCTACGGCTAATAGTCTTATTTTTTATAGTGCTGAATAGCACTATATTCGTGAAAAAGTGATACATCGAGAGCTTGATGTTCGATATATTCACACAACGGACCAGATCGCTGATATTTTTACTAAGGGTCTCTCCTCTGTTCGATTTCAACAATTATGCAACAAATTTAATTATGATTCGAGATCGTCCCATGAGTTTGAGGGGATGTACGCAATAAAAGATATATACCTAATCCAAACCCAAATTCAAAGAGATTGCCTAGATTTCTAAATTATATATAAAGACCCCAAACATTATCTTGTGGAATTAAAGAAAATTTTGAAAATTTTAAATGTTCTATAGTTATTGTATTCTAGTTCATCGGTTGCTAATAAAGTTCCTAAAATCAAGGAATGATGATCTCTTGTAATATCTAAATATACTCATGTCATAAATGAAATGAAATATGGTGAAATCTCTTAAAACATTTTGTCTTTTTAAGGGAATGCGGTTGATAAGCTTCTATTGCATTGAATATGGTAATCAAAGTGATTATGCAGGGGGATTTACAGTTGCAGCCGAGAAGAAGTTCAGAGAATCCCACTCGAGAACTGCAATTGAAGCCATTAAGGGCCAATTTAAAACATTGAGGACATTGAATGGATCAAATCTAGGAGAAGAACGTTTGATAATCTGGAATTTATTTCCTTTACCTCTTGTATGTTGATTTTTTTTATTTAATAGATGGGTCGTCCAACAAACTAGATAATTTTTGGATGGCTTAATGCCCTGTCGTTTTTAAACTTATCTGGTTTATAGAAACATATGAAATATTAGGAGTACAGAGTAAAATATTCTCTCACTGAAAATGAAGATCAAATACTTGTAAACTTGGTGGGAGTTCGATTTCTATTATGAGGAGAATCACAAAGGCCATAAAAGCCTATATTATTTCATTTAAGAAGCACAAAGGGTGGAACCATATGGAGGGGGGAATATCTCATGGCATAATAGTCAAACATGAAGGGCAAAAAGTAAAACCGGATGGGATTGAAAAAAAATCTCATGGCTTAATAGTCGAGCATGAAGGGTAAAATCTTATAGGCATGTTTGATTTTAAGGAACCAAAGGGAAATAAGGAAAAACTCATGTGCGGCAAATGAATTGCCGAAATTTCCGTTGTTTGGATGACATTCAAATGGTCGGAAATTATCTTCACATTTTTCGTCAAAATTCGAGAAGAAATGCCGAGGGGTCCCTGAGTTTTCTATCTTCCGAACCTTCGGACTTCTCATCCGTATGACTCTTCTCGTAATATCACACATTTTTTTCACGGACGAAAACCATTGATAGATTTAAATAAGACGATAGAGATTTTTTTATTATTTTCAATTTTCCTCATGATAGATCTTAAGATTATGATGCCCCTATCAGACGGCCTGATGTCGATTCTATATGACACACATCCCCAAAAATCAGAGGCCGAATCACGTTATGATTTGGGTGGTCAATTGACCACCCAAACTTTTTAAAAATCTGTTACTAAGCTTTAGGGGTCCTAATTTATATTAATGGATTCTCATCCATCCAAAATTATCTTGACCATAAAAAATTATCAAAAATCTTGAAACAATTTTTTTATGGTATTTATTTTCATACCAAATATTTCTTTTTGATTTTATTTAACTAAATCCCACAGACTTATTTTTGGAGAGATTCTCAATTATGTTGTAGAGCTATATACTCACATATATGCTCTAGTATAATTAATTAAAAAAAATAAACAATTTATTATATGTAACAAGATTTGAACTTAGAATCTAACCTTCACAAAGCACTAATTCTAGCACTAGAGCAATTCACTAAGATATATAATAAGTAAAAAAAACTTAATACATATATAATTTTTTGGTCATTTGACTATTTTTTTTGTTATGATATGTTATTTTCCTACAATTTCCTGCATATGTATGCAAACATAGGATTTGGTTAATCCTGAGTTTTCTCAACTAGCATTGTGATTATCCAAACAACAAAAAACAAAGAGAAACAAATGAATACTATGATTTCCTACAACTAAGGTATCAATGGAAAAATATAAAAATAGTATTTTACTTTTCCATGTTTCCCGTACTTTTATTCAAACAAGTCCTAAAGGACGCGGATAAAATCACATGGCTTAATGATCGAAGATTAAGGGCAAATCACATTATGACAAATAGAACCTCGTAGCTTAGTGATGGAGCATGAAGGGAAATATTGCATGGTGGTCGTGGATATAAACCTTAGGGACTAATGCTCAAATATGAAAGATAAAATCGCAATAACTTGAGAAAAATAAAATAGGCAAAGAATCCATAAAAGTGTGAAACCTCACGATACAAAAGATTTTGTTCAATTAGTATATGTTCGTAATGGGTAACATAGCTAACAAAACCTTATGACATACGAGAGATGACGAAGATGGCACATATTGCCATTAGAACAATCAAACCTAAGATGGTGTGGAATAATCTCATAGCGCGCATCATAGTAGAAAAATCTTACAGCTAAGTGCGAGTAAGCACGGACAGCGAAACTCCAAAGCACGGACAGCGAAACCGCAAAATAGTAGGTTCAAAAGTCTTAAGATTGAAATATATTTATAAATAGTAAATGGTGAGACAAAAATCTTGTGGCATTGATTCCACCCTTATAGTCAAGTAAGAGATGTTAGTACATAATAAGTGTATTAATGGAGGAATAAAATTTCCATTATGCATAATTTTCTTTTATTTTTTTAAGATGAAATTTTATCTTTTTCATTTCAAATGGAGAACAGTTATATAGTAAAGGGTTACAATAGTGGTAGTTACAATAACTAACATTAAAATACATTGAATGACATCTAAGACCCATCTAACACCGACATGGAATTCAGGGACGTTCAAAGTAAAGTAAAAATTCAAGAATTCACTACCATCCTGAAGATTCGTCGATAACCAACACCAAAGATCTATCCGAAGAGATGCAACCACCACTGACAAACTTACGATTTATAAAAACTCCCACCACGTTGGAAACGGAGGAAAATACCGACAAAAATTTTTACACATCGCTTCAATCGAAGCTTTTAAACAATGCCTCATGACGTAAAAATAGTGCCTGTGTTCGCGTAACAATGAAGCCATCAAAACGTCGGTAAAACCAATGACCAAAACCGTTTCAGCACTACGTCAAAAACCTTAAAAAAGGCGAAAAATAAGACTGTTTTTTTTTGTCTTAAAATAAGACTAAATTTAACCGTCTTAAATTTAGTAATAGGACGGTCTATTGCTAACGATGATGTGAAAATTAAGGACGGTATATAAGACCTTATAAGCCGTCTTATTATCACGATCGCTAGCTATACCCATCGAAATAAACATCCACTCACGCTATTATAAACTAACGCCCAAATTGGTCTTTAATTATATTAGCTTTTTCTCAACAAAAAAAAAAAACAAAAAAATAGTGTCCCTATATAGCTAGCCTCCTAATCTCCCTCTCTCTCATCCCGACTCTCCCTCTCCCTCTCCCTCTCTCTCATCTTTCTAAAAAAAAAAACCCTATATTTCCGATCCGACCATCGTCGACTTTCCTTTGACTCCTAGTGCTGCCGGCTTCGACTATCAACTTTGTTGCCTTTGATCGACAACCATTGTTGCGGGATTCGACTTCGATTGCTGCCGGCTTTGATTTCCACTGGTAATAATTTTTTTTATTAATTTATTTTTGTTCTAAAAATAGTTTATAGATCTGAAATAGATCTTTGGAAGGTAATATTTTTGTTGTTATTATTATTATTTTTTTTTCTAAAAACAGCTTATAGATCTGAAATAATCTTGATGGGTTTGTGTTGTTGAACAACTTATATTCTGATCAAACGCGAGTTTTAAATTAAAAAAAAAAAATTGGGTTTAAAAGGTAGAAAAAAATAGGTTTAAAACGTGTTTTTTGTGTGTGGAATAAAAGGGCAATTTTTCAGAATTTTTTTTTCTTTTTGGAGTTTTTCCAATTCTTCAAAAAACGCATTTTTTAAGGAAAATTGGGTGTTTGGTCACTATAATATCCCCTCTTTAGATCAACTGTGAAAATAAATTTTCTCTATTTTCTGTTTTTAAAAATCCTTAAGGATGAACCTCAGGTAGCTCGTGTGCCCCAAAGGCATAACGTGGCACCCAAAATGGCATTATGGACCAGCTTTGGCTTTTGAGATATAACCTTTTTTTATTATTTTCTAGCTGACTTACTGTTTATGAGGGGAGGCCCAAAACTCATATTTCCAACTGACTCATATGTACAAATTTCTAAGGGTTAGGTTCAAGGGTTAGTGCAGATCCATTTACCAACTTCAAAACAGAAGTTCTAAATGGAACTTGAGATTAAATCTCCCCCCACAAAATACAAAACATTGAAGATTATTAACTGCTTTGAATCAGATGACAGAGATCATTTTTTGTCTCAATCTTTCGCACAATAGATCTTGAGATTTTATCTGTACCATCAGACAACTTGATTTTGATTCCATGTGGCACACATCTCTAAAAATTATTCGAGAATCAAGTTTAATGTATGCCATGATCATTGTCATTCTTTGGGATGTGTGACATGTAGAATTAAAATCTGATCGTCAGATGGGAGGTCATGATCTGGAGATCTGTTGTACCAAAGATTCAAATGAAAAATGATCTTCATCATCTGCTTCAAAATACTCAATAGTTTTGGACTAATTTTAGTGGGGAATATTAAGTGTTTCATGGGGAGGTTAGGAAGAGTGGGTAATGGTAGAGCATCCTTCTAGAACTTTGTTAGGAAGAGTGGGTAGCTTGTATTTTTTGACAGTTGTTGAAATAGGCCAGGTTTCTAACTACGTATAATAGAAAGGAGGCATGAAGGTGACAACATGTGAAAGCAAATATTCTAATTTTTTAAGGTAAGTAGGTAGCCCCCATTATTAGCACCTAAAACTTCTACAAAAGTTAGGCAAACAACCATCACTTAATGCATTTTCAGTTATAAATAAATCAAAGAATGTCAATGTATTTGATGGGTATCAAATTTCTAATATTATTCACCAACTTAATGCAATTTATCCCTTTCATATTTTATATATATATATATATATATATATATATATATATATATATATATATATATATATATATATATATATATATATATAAAAATTAAAGGGTCCATGCATTTTGAGTTGTAGAGGTCCAACTCTACATACGAGTGTAGATAACATGCAACATGATTCTACATACATACATACATATACACATCTAGCATACATGATACATACATACATGCATACACAGTTATATACACTATACAGTACTACATTTCTGTAGCAAGAGTTGGTGTTAGGTGCACGAGTCATGATTCTACACACTCAACATATTTCATCAATTTATACATTTAGTGTAGACTTGTCCATCACTTAGATTGGATTCAGCCCAAAAATCATGCCCTTAAAGCAATTTCTAATGTTCGATCAAGAGTCTGAGGGCTCCTTCAAATGAAGGGCTAAACACCAGGCAAAAAAGTGCTTAGATAGAATGGTTAGAAACATCCAGCAAGAATGACTTTTGATTAAAGCCTATTCAATGGCGAGCACATAGAAGGTGTGGGGCTCAAGCCCTCATTTAACTCTAGACTTTCTATAAAGTATGTTTCCTATATAACCTTTGTTTGTGTATAAACTTACAGTCGGTCGACTTGATCGGAGGGTTGAGTCGATTCGGGAAGGATTGAAGTGAATTAGCTCTATCTCGACCCCATTTTTCGGTTTGATTGGGCATATATCCTTCACTTGTTAGGTTGGGTTGGCTGGTCGTACACCGGTCAAGTTAGTTAGAAAGTACGAAGGGTTGGGCTGACCTAGATTTTAGCCTGACCTGACCCATTGATAGCACTAGCTTTAGGTGGTCAAACTCGAATGCTAATAATGGCGTTTGGGTCCTGTATTCAACACATGGCATCAATACACATTGTCCATATGTATAATAACTTGCCCAAAATTGCAATCTCTTTTATTTTTGATAGATAATCATGAGATTTAAACCCCTGAGCTCAACACTACACGCTTGAGGGCATCATCACTGGGGTAAAGATCAAGTTCTCAAAATTGCAGTAACTCACATTCTTTTATTTTTAAATAGCGAGTAATCTTCATGTGTTGACGTATTTCGAAATATAATTTATTATGTTCTCTTTAACAATGGACTTATTTATTGTAGAAGATGTCTTCGATACCCATACCTCCGAGCAAGGAGTGGATGAGCGCTGGAAGGCATACACCTGAATACATAGAAGGAGTTAACTCATTCATTTTGTTTATAAAAGCCAATAGCGATAAATTAGGGATCGATGATTGGTATTGTTGTCCTTGTAAGAACTGTCGTAATGTTGCGAAATGAAGGAAAACACTTGCCGTTATTAAAGAACATTTAATATGTGATGGCATATGGGAGCAGTACACGACATGGGTCCATCATGGAGAGAGCTTTCCCCAAAGGCATATAGCTGAAGGGGTCAGTACACCCATTAATAATTACAGTAATAATCAAGTCCCAGAAATTATGAATATGGTGAACAACACATTTGGTCATCTACCTGAAAATCAAGATGGGATCAGTGAGCATACATTCATGGATGAAGTGGTTGGAGATGTTGAAGATGATTTACCCGATAAAATTAATTTTCAGAAGTTGATGGAGGATGCAGTACAACCATTATTTCCGTCATGTGAAAGCGAGAAAACTAAATTATCAGTGACTGTTGAGTTGCTGAGCATGAAGGCGAGACATCAATGGTCAGATAATAGTTTCACTGAATTGTTAAAGTTGATTAAAAAGATTTTGCCCAAAGAGAATACTTTGCCAGAGACAACATATATTGCTAAGAAAATGATCAAGTCCTTGCGTATGGAGTGTGAGATAATTCATGCATGTCGGAATGATTGTATACTTTACTGGAGAGAGCACGCGGAACGCAATGAATGTCCTACGTGTGGTGAAAGCAGGTGGAAGCCGGTGTTTGACACAAAAGTGAATAGTAAACGGGTACCGTGGAAAAAATTAAGATATTTTCCATTAACTCATAGGTTGAAAAGAATGTACAGTGTACCATGGATTGCAAAGGATATGACGTGGCATGCAAAAGCTGGATCAGTACCCAATGAAGCAACCATGCGCCATCCTGTGGATTCGTCATGTTGGAAACAAGTAGATAGTACATGGAGTGACTTTGCTGTCGAGGAACGTAATGTTCGTCTGGGACTTGCAACAGATGGATTCAATCCTTTCGGTAATAAGAATAACTCCTACAGTTGTTGGCCTGTCATGATTGTTTCGTATAATCTTCCACCCTCTTTATGCATGCGGAAAGAGTTTACGATGCTATCACTGTTGTGTGTAGTAAATTTTTTTATTAAGTTCATTTGTACTTTTCCTTTGGTTAAGTAGGGTAAATTTTCATTGAATAAGCAGGGTAAATTTGTGGTTTTACTATGAAGTATTTTTTATGTCAATTTATAATTTTTTGATAAATGGGCAGGGTATTCTGTGGTACAGGCCCTTCCTAGAATTATAAATAATTTTTTTAATTACGATTATTAAAAAACGACTGTCTAAGGCCGTCTTATTTTCTTATTGTTTTCCAAAATTTAACAAATACGACAGTCCCCGACCGTCCTATTTTAACCGTCATTCAAATAAGACAGTTAACAAAGGACGATCCGATATAATAAATAAGACAGCGCATGACCGTCTCTAAATAAAGGACGGTTTGTTAGAGACAGTCATGAGCCGTCTTATTAAATGGTTGGTGACCGTCTTCAATAGTTAATATGAGACGGCTACGGACCGTCGTATATTAGGACTGTCTAAAACGGTCATTTCTTACCGTCTTATTTATGAAATATAAGACGGTTGCGAACCGTCTTATATATTTAAGACGCCCAAAAAAAGAACGAACGTGAGGACGGTTTTAGGCCGTCTTATTTATTAAATAAGACGGCTTTGGACAGTCTTATATTGTCTATTTTGACGTAGTGCAGAAACAAGTATGGGTTGCAAAAAGGCTTTCATAAATTCGATCTCCTCAGAAAAGAAGACTCTCACTAATGAGAGGATAAACCTCCCATATTCTATCACTAAATTAAAGAAAAAATAAAGAGAGAAACATGGAGAGCCGAAGACTCCAAGCAAAAGACGATCCCCAAAGAATTGATTTATTGAAAGTATAAAAAAATTGGATGGAAAGGGATTAAATCCCCCTTCCCACCCCCTCCCATAAGCAAAAGACTATCCCTAACGGATCAATTTATTAAAAGCATACAAAAATTGAATGAAAAGTAATTAAGACTCCCTTCCCACCCCCTCCCATAAAACTTCTTTTTCCGACTCTCAAACTTTTTTTTTAGACGGTTTCTTTCTTCTGTCACCCATTATGCACAATTATTCTAAAGGAAATTTACCTGATCGACCCTGTCAGATGTACCTTTTACTGCAGAGACCCTATAGTTTCACCTTTACCCAAATCGACCAGCTGGAAGCCTAGCCGACCCTAAGAATAGCAAAAAGTCCAAATTACCCCCTTTCTTTAACGCACAAAAACATCATCTTCTTCCTCATTTTAATCTGCCACAGTTTCTAAAAATCAGAGGTGACGACGCCTTTTCCTCAATCCAATCTATTCCGATATGCTATTTGGATCGATCCAGATACACCTTTGTAAGGCGATATCGCCTCTTAAAAAAAAAAAAAAAAAAAAAAAATGTAAACAGTCGATACCGACTCTTAACACAGTCGATGCCGACTCTTAAAATAGTCGATGGCGACTCTTAACGTAGTCGATGCCGACTATTTTAACAGTTGATGTCGACTGTAAATAAATAAATAAATAAATAAATAAAAATATATATATATATATATATATATATATATATATATATATATATATATATATATATATATTTTATATAGTCGCCATCGATTGTGTAAAAAGTCGATGCCGACTGTAAAAAAAAAAAAAATAAATAAAAAAATTATACAGTCGATGGCGACTGTATACACAGTCGCCATTGATTGTGTAAACAGTCGATGCCGATTGTTAAAAAAAAAAAAAAAAAAAATTTTTTTTTTTTTTTTTTTTATACAGTCGCCATCGATTGTGTAAACAGTCGATACTGACTGTAACAAATTTTTTTTTTTTTTTTTTTATATAGTTAATGTCGATTGTGACTTTAGCATCGAAAAAAAAAAATTTCAAAATAAATACCTTAGAAAGAAGAAGAAAAAATGTAAATATCAAATGACATAGATCTAGGTGTATCCTTTTTTTTTTTTTTTTTAGACGATTTAAATTCATGTGTACCTTAGAAATAGAGCTTCGTGTTGAATCTCTATGCTGAGAAAGATCCTTGGACAGATTACAATGAGGAGCATATTACAATGAGAAAGAAGACGATGCTTTTGTACGTTAAAGAAAGGGGAAATTTTGATTTTTTACTGTGACTAGGCTTGGAGCTGGTCGATATGAATAAAGGTGAAACTATAGGGTCTATGCAGTAGAAAGTATATCTAACAGGGTTGGTGAGGTAAATTTCCCTTATTCTAGTCAAATAATACAATTGAATATTGAAATTAATGGTCAATCATTAGGTGATTAATGAACGTCCCGTCAGGTAAAGTCTTAATGGGACAATCCCATCTGTCTATATAATAGGAAAACCTATTCGTACGCAAGGATCCAATATATGGTGTAAATCGTGTTTCAAGAGACGGCCACGAGAAAACCTTGGCCTAAGATGATCACTACCCTCATAGCACTTTCATCGGCGAGCAAGTGGATAGACTGTTAGGCAACGGTCCAGATTAACATGATCGTCCTCCATTAGAGGACCAATCCTTTTTCCTTAATAATTATAACCCATTATCGACGATCTCAGAATCAGATATACATATTCATATGTACCTATTTCCAAGCTTTTCGTGCAATTTGATGATGGTTTCCTCTTCTTCTGAGCTGAAGTTTCCTCGTTTAATATCCGGCCTCAAGTAATTCACCCATCGGAGTCTGCAACTCTTCCCACACCTTAATAGACCTGAAGAACCCCAAAAAAGAAGAGAAAAAATTAACGAGTTAAACAATTTAAAATGTTATCAATAAATAGGTCTAATCAATCCTTCTTTATTGCAATTTTGACATAATTAAGATACGTGATTAAACTAAATCAGTGTTATAATGTCGGTTACGGCCGGCTTGCTCAGAGTCAATCTCCCTCCACCAACCTCGGGATATTTTTAGGCAATCGAAAAGATGAGCATGGGCGATATGCAGGTTTAGAGGTGGACTATGAGGGAGAAAACCAGTTGGTTGGTATATTGTCCTTACCAGCTTGTCTCGGAAGTTGTTGCCAGTTTTCATGGCCATGATTCCGAATGTAAGCAGTCAATTTCCCATCTTCCTCTGGTGTCCATGGCCCCTTTTTTAATCCCATCTTTTTACTGCAAGGGGCTCTCACCATTTTCTCTATACACCCTTCTCTCTAATTCAAATTTCCATGCTCAAAAACCTTCAGCTAATGCACATCTATTTAAGAGGATTCCAAAACCACTAATTTCTAGGAAGGAGGAAGGGACCCAAATTACCAAAAAAGGTTGACGAGTGGGGACCCTTTTAAGGATGCATTCACCATCAAGGAAACTTACGGCATTGACTTTAAGGAGATTTAAATTCATATAAATTTTTATAAGTAAGAGGACTAATGAAAAAAAAGCAAATATAATAAGAAGACCCACTGACCCACTAAAAGAGTCCTTTGAGGGGATAAGGACAGTGTTGTATGAAGGACAAATTTTATGCAGACAATGTGCAGGCGGCAGATGTGAGGCGACGCAATTGGCTGCAAGTGCGGTGGGATTCAATTACTGTAGGTCAGTGCAATCAATCATACCACACCATATCAGTCACTTGCACTTTGTCCTCAACAAATCTATTCTCCCTTTATAATTTTCTAGGCCATAATCACTAAGAGTTCCACAATGGTGCGAACTTTCTCTCTGCAAGTATTGGCTTCCTTGGACGTATAAATTGGGCAACTAATGGTTAAAATTTTGAAGAATCAAATGATGGAGATTGTGTTGTTTCTTTGCCCTATCCTGCTGCAAAATAGATCTCGAGATTGTGAGCGTGTACCATTAGGCGGTTTGGCACCAAGGATCAAAATTTCGGGTAAAATTTCGGTTTCGGGCATGACCGAAACCGAAAATTTGGACAGAAATTTCGGTCGAAAATCGAAAATTTAGCGGAAAATTTGGGTCCCATACAAAAATGACCGAAATTTCAGTCTAAATTATCGTTTCGGTGGGGACCAAAACCGATAATTTGGACCGAAATTTTGATCTTTGCGTGGCACAAATAAAAAAATAATGCCCTAAATCTACATCGCATACATCAGTCTCAAACATAATTTTAGGGACATTTTTTGGGACCAATGTCACATGGAATCAAAAAATAACGTATGATGGGAAGATCATGATCTCAAGATGCTTTATGTGGAAGATTAGGGTGAATAACTGTCTTGGTCATCTGATCCCAAGCAGTCAATCGGCTTCCTTTGATTACGAATGTAGGGACTTTCAATAAACCTAAAGGTGCTAACAGAGGTAACTTTTGAAATTCAGGAAAAAATATTAGAGAAAATGTAAAAAAAATTTCAAAAATTTAAAATGTATATATGAAAAAAATTTCAAAAATTTTTAAAAAATAAAAAGTAATGATTTGTTGAAGAACTCTAAACTAAAAACAAATCAATTGATAATTTGTTCACATTTTAGAAAATGATAATTATAAACTTTGTCAATAATTTTTTATTAATTCAGTATGCCTGATAATTGCAAATCATTCACAACTTTTTAAAAATCAGCAATGTTGGTAATTATGATTTATTCTAAGGAGCCATTATTTGCACTCAGAAAGTTGGCCTTCACCAAATTTAAAAGAAAAATTTGCAAGTTTGGCGACCTCTACTATTGAAAATTCACACCGTCTAAGTTGTTTGAATTGAATGACATGATTTAAAGACATTAAGTGTTAGAGATTACCATGAAATATAATCTTTATCACGTGATTAAATGTAGTCAAATGAGATTATCCGATACAATGGCTAACTACAATAGATCATATTAATTGACATGTGGTGAAATTAAATTTAAGTGAGAAAATAAGTCCGACAAAAATTCCCTTAGGTCCAATATGAGATTGATCAATCGACTCATATGAGACCGAACATTCTACAATAGGATCGACAGTGTCGGTCTCATATCAAACCGATCAATCTTATAATGGATTCGCGGGTCTCATATGTAGGACTCATCAATCTCATGTGGGAACGAACAATCTTATATGGAATTAGCAAGATAGATCGGGTTCCATATGGGACTTACTCGATCAGAGTTACCTCATATGAGAGAGATTGATAAATCTCATATGAGACTAGAGGGCATTTTAGCAAGTAAATCCAAAGAGGAAATGAAATCAATTTCCTAGTTGATTTCTTGAGAAATGATTTCTTTTATAAATGGATTTTCTATTATTTGATTAGTGTGTTTGAGAAATGACTTTCATTGGAAATTGATTTCTCTCGTTTGATTAGTATGCTTGAAAAAAAAATTGAAAATGAGTTTTAAAGTTTAGATCATATATTTTCTACTTTTAGTTAGTTTGAACAAATACTTAGTGAGAAAAGAAGGAAAAAATTTATTTAGAAAAATATCTAACTTATCACTTCGTATTGCACTAGTCATAGATTGACTTTTTTTTTTTTTTATCAAAATATAATCAAAGTCAAATATTAACCAATAATTTTTTTAATGATATTCTATCATGTTACAAATTAACAACATAGTAATCACTATTTATTAACAAGTTACATAAGTTAGAGGTTGAAAAATCAAACTCCAATAAAAAGTCAAACTTTGATCAAACTTAAATTTTTGATCAATAAAAATATATAAAACTAAATAACAAAATTGTAAATGCTAATATGTACTGCAAGATTACACATTGAAAGGAAATTAAATTTTTTATAAAAGTCAAACTTTGACCAAGAGAAAAGTTTGCAATGTACCATCAAATTACAAGAGTCCAACTACAAATTAACATAACATTATTCATATATATAGCTAGGTTACACTAGTCAAAATTTGATCAAATATTCACTTTTAATAAAAGTTAAACTTTGACAAAACATAAAACTTTGATCAATAAAAATTTTCAAGACTAAAGTACAAAGTTACATAGTGAATGCTAGTATGTACTTTAAGGTTACATGTTGAAAGAAAATTTAATTTTTAAAAAAGTCAAATTTTGATCAAATTTTTTAGCTTTGACCAATAGAAATTTGGCAATGTACCGCCAAACTATAAATTAACATAACAGTATTTATATCCATCACTAGGTTACACTAGTAAAAAATTTGACCAGATATCTACTTTTAATAAAGTCAAACTTTAACCAAATGTCAAAAAAAGTAAAATAAAATTTGATAATATACTACAAAGTAAAAAATTAACAAAATGATAATCTTAATATGGTGCAAAGTCAAAATTTGACTAAATATCAAACTTTGTCTGATAAAACTTTATATTACTAAAATACAAATAAAACAGTAATAATCACTATCTACTGCCAAGATACACTTCTCAAATTTTGATTTAAGTCAAAATTTGAATAAAAGTCAAATTTTGACTAAAAGTCTAACTTTGACCAATAAAATAAGGTAATGTATTTTAAAGTTAGAAATTAAAACAATGATAGATATTTTTAATTATAATATACCACTAATTAAAATTTAATAACTTTTTATAGAAAATTGAACTTTGACAAAAAATCAAACTTTGACCAAGTAATTTTTTTACTATTACGGTATAAATTTATGTAGTAGTAGACTCTATCTATAAGCAGCTTTCGAGTTTGATTAAAAATAAATTGTGTAAAAGTCAAAGTTTGACTAAAAGTCAAAATTTGACAAAGATCAAACTATTGACTAATAAAATTGAGAATCTAATACGATATTATAAATCAACATGACAATATCCTTTTTTCATCATCAAATCATAGGAGTCAAAGTTAAATAAAATTAAATTTTTTAATTAAAAGTCAAAGTTTGACCATAAAGTCAACCTTTGACCCTTAAATATTTGGTAATATATTACTAACTTACAACTTATTATCATGTATCAGTAGTCAATGTTTGATTAAAAGTCAAAACTTTAAATAACTTATAAATCTTGTTAAAATTTAATTAAAATTCAAACTTTAATCAAAGTCAAATATTAGCAAAAAAAATATGATTTACATAATGTGATGGTCATAGTGATCGTGCTGGTATGATGGTCATAGAAATGGAAGTTGCATTTTAAAAGTCAAAAGATAAATTTTTTGCTTTCAATTTTTTATAAGTAACTTTAGATTTGAAATGACAAAAAAATATTATTTTGTTAGTAGGAAACTCAATTTCAGCCACTTAATAGGTTGAAATGCTTTCCTCTTAAAATGACTTGGTGTATGGAAATCCAATTTTCATGCGGGGCCGACTTAATTTCATTTCCATCTCCTGACCTAGCTATCAAAAACCAACAATTTGAAACTAAATTCTATTTCCACTTATATAATTACATTTCCATGTTATCAAACAATGCCTATTACGCGTTTGATAAGCACTCAAAATAGCATTTAACTAAATTTTTTAGTTATTTAAATGTCATTTTGAGTTAAGGAGATGTTTGGTGACATTTAAGGTAATTAAATGAAGGGTACTCTGTTCACACCGACTTTTCTCTGAAAGCGCATATGCCCTAGACACCCCTTGAAAACAATTGATTGATTCATATTAGATTTCGGAGATTTTCTTTGCCCATATCTTCCACACAAAGGATTTTGAGATCATGGTGCACCTATTCAAAGGTTAATTTTTTATTCCTTGTGTCGAAGATCCCAAAATAATGGCCCTTCAATCATATGCCACACACCATGCTCAAACATGATTTTAGGGCACTTTTTTGGGGATTTGGGATACAGAATCAAAAAATGACCGTCTGATAGGTACGCCAGATCTGAAGATCTTTTGTGTGGAAAATTGGTGTGAAATACGATCTCTATCTTCTGGTTTGAAGCAATTAACGATTTTCAAGGGGTCTAGGTCGTGGGCGCTTTTAGAGAACAAATAGAGGTACCTTAAATGAAATTTGACTAAATTATAACACTAACCTAAATTAAATCGGGATAGATTCTACCCTAACCTACGTTTATCCTTCTTTAGTTTCTTTCACTCAAAAAACACGAGGAGCACAAAGCTTGATGATTCCCCCTCCAAGAGAGAAAACATACTAATGGGGCGTCGTCTGAGTTCTGAGTCACCAAGAAGAGAAGTCTATCTTTTAGATTAAGGTTGTGTATGACAAAGCTCGCTGTTAGCCCCTGCCATAGCAGAGTTCACCTGCTTTAGCAGGTTCCCATCCTCCTTGCTAACACCCTACTATCTGCTTTAGCAGGTACCCATCCTCCTTAATGACTCCTTGCATAGCAAGATTTTATGCATGATTTACCTGTTCATCAACTCTACAGTCCTCTCTACTCATTCCTTGCCAGACCATATTTTATTTGCTCTGGTAGGAAGTTAGTAGAGAGCAGGGAGGTTGCTGCTAGAGCAAGTAAATCCTCATTTACAGAGAGTTAGAAAGAGAGATTGTGAATCAACTAAAGCAGGTGAACTCTGTTGTGGCGGGGGCTAGCAAAGAGCTATACCATACGCAGCCTAAGTTACTATGGATGTGCACTGGGATTTGCAACTGAGATTCTTTCTTTGCAATCATAGGTAACACCCGCAAAAAGCCTTAATTAATTCGATTTTGACGACCGTGATAATTCTTCGTCCCAATCTTCGACTAATAAATTATAAGATCTTGGGCTTACCATGATTTCACGTAGCACACATTTCAAAAATTGACCCGAATACCACGTATGATGGTACGCTCATGATCACGGTGGGATGTGTGCTATGTGCAGATGACTTTTGACCGTCTGATGGAATCTAGCTCATGATCATTGTGTGGAAGATTGAGATAAAAAATGATCTCTTTCCTTTGATTCGAAGGAATCAATGTATAAGGTATGCTTCCAAAGAAAAAATCTCTAGTTGACAAGTTGGGGAATGGCTTAGCTAACAAGTTGGCGAACGATGCAGCCAATCTGGTCCCTGCGGGGTGGGATAATTTTAATTTTGTCAATGTAGTTTTTTAAGATTGAGCTTCTCGCCCCCCAATTGCATGTATATTTTTCTTCAAAGCTTTTGTATAGCTTTAGCTTTTCAATAAATTAAATTTCTTATTACCTATTAAAAAAAAAAAAAAAAATCTTTAGTTGCAAAATTTGATACCTGTCACGAATTTATTTTTTTAATTTTAAAGAGCTCTACGGTTTCCAAAAGTATTATGTTTCAACTGGAGCCTCCATACAAGCCATCTAAAATGAAAGCAAAGTAATTTTATGCTGTATGACTAAACGGACCACACACTACAAAAAATAAGATTATTAGCGGCAATCAAAAATTGCTGTTATTAATCCTGCCGTTATAAAAATTTGTTACTATTAGTCCTATTGCTATTAAAAACTGCCTTAACAGCAAATGCCTATTTTTGTGGGTCAGGCATTGTAGACCAATTAAATTAGGCTATTGGGTTACTCAGGTGAGACCAACTCAACTCGGCTATTGGGTTACTCAGGTGAAGACGCCATTGTTAATCAGTCTTGCCAAATGGTACCTGGTTCATGGGTTTTCTCAATTTGAGTTCAAGTTTGCTGATTCGAAAAGCATTTGGTTCAAGAAGGGTAAGAAAAGTTTTAAAGACGTCTGTCAGTAGGTCAAACCCACACTACAATAAAACAGATTATTACTATTAATAAAAAACTATTAAAGACTATTAGCGGCAAGGATATTAGCGACAGTTTTTTATTGATAGCAGCAGTTTTTGGCTGCCGCTAATAATCTTGTTTTTTCTAGTGACATGTAAATCATAGTGACAAATTTCGTTTTCGAGAATTTTTCGGTGGGGTTCCTTTCGGTACATTTCAGATTAATTTTGATACATTTCAAAAAAATTTCGGGAAAGTTTTGGGGATTAAAAAAAAAAATATATATATATATATATATATATATATATATATATATATATATATATATATATATATATATATATATAAAATATTTTTTTATTTAAAAAAATTTATCGAAATTTACTGAAAAATACCGAAAACCGGAATTTTCCCAAAAATTTTCATTTGACCTTCATTTCGCGAAATTTTTGTTGAAATTCAACAAAATTTGTCACTATGATGTAAAGAGCAATGCATATTTCAATTTAGTTGAATTTAGAATTTGAGGAAATTTTAGTTTACAAATTTAATTCTTGTAATTGCACCTTTCATATTTCACTTAATATGAATTTTAGCACATTGCAATTAATCGTTACGTTGAAAACTTAAACCGATCCACCTCTATTTCATCCAGGTAACCATGAAAAAGTCCATTCCAAAGTTCTTTTAATTAGAAAGGAAAGTCAAAGGTCTGGGTTCCTATTGTATAGTAACAAAAGATGAGAGTCTGTCGAGTAAAATGTAAAAGGTCGAGACCAAGGTGTCAAATCGGGTATCGGTTTGCCCGGGCTCAATACATATCGGCCATTTTCTTAAAAATAAAATAAAATAATAAATAAATAAAGTTTTAGCCGAAATCCGATACGTATCGGTCGAGACCCGATACGTATTGGCCGATACGGGCCCCGCATCGGTTGATACATATCAGCGATACCGATGCGCATCGGTTTGGCTGAAAACTGATACGTATTGCCGATATGTATTGGTATCGGCCGATTTTTAATACCTTGGTGGAGACTTGTTAGGTAATTCAGCTTTTGAATGTTTTGGTCAAGGTGTCCAAATCAGTATCAGACTTGGGTATCGGTCCATGGAGGATTGATACATCTTGGCCGATACACGTATCTGCCTATTAAAAAAAAAAAACACAAAAAACAAAATAGAAGTATCAGCCGAAACTGATACCATATCGGCCGATACGGGGCCGATACCGTATCGGTCGATACCTATATTAAGTTGATATACCAATACGTATCTGGGCTGATACGTATCGGTTTGCCGAGAAATCGATACGTATCGGTCGATACCCATATTGAGTTGATATACCAATACATATCTAGGCCGTTACGTATCGGTTTGCCGAGAAATCAATACGTATCTCCGATATGTATCAATATTGTCCAATTTTTTGTACCATGATTTTGATTTGGCTTGTAACTTGAGCGTGGGAACTGGGAAGCTCAAAGAATAGAGGCCAAACGTGCACTTTGACGAAAGATATGTTAGTTTGGCATGAAAATGAGATTATAGGTTCGTCCCAAACTAAGCAAAGAAAATAAGGCTTTTGCATTTACCCTCCCTAGATATGTCTTATTTACACTTTGCTCTCGGTGATTTACCTATTTACGTTATAGCTTTCTTGGTATGCTTACTGTACTTAATTAGTACTAACGGTTAAGCCAAAACCAACCTTTCACTCCTTTAAATTAGTTGATGGAAATTATTTTTCATCCCAATCTTTGATCTAATTGATCTTGAGAGTATGGAACTACAATCAGACAGTCAAATTTTGATTCACATGTCACACAACTTGAAAAGTGATCCAAAAATCGTATTTCATGTACACTTGTAATCGTCACGTGGAATCAAAATCTGACCGCTTGATGACATTCTTTTGTTCTCAATATTCACTGGGTGGAAGATTGTGATGAAAAATTATCTCCAGCGTCTAATTCCGAGGAATCGAAGTTTAATTAGTTTTGTAATATTCAACAATTGATCCGTGACTCTAAGAGTAATAAGTAAAGGAAACACAAAAATAAGCGTTCAGTGCAAATAGGTGAATCACAGGGGTACAGTGCAAATAAGACATATATCATGGGGTTAAATGCAAAAGACCCAAAATATAAAAGGAAAACAATACAACAAAGGCTACCTGTCTTTGCAACCAAACTATTAATTTCTCTGAATGATATGATGGAGATTGACTTTAGTCTATCTTTCACACAATAAATCTTGGATCTTTGTATCATCAAATGGTTAGATGTTGACTCCAAGAAGCTAACATTCAAAATAGTGGCTCAGCCATTCAAAATAATGGCTGAATTTTATATCAGTTTACCTTAATTTGGTTTCACATTATATATTTCAATCATATGCCATTACCACCAACTTAAATGTGTGACTCTCGTCACCAGGCAGCCAATGAAAATGATTCATCTACTAGGAATCGGATGAACCGTGGATTGACATTGAAGTTAACGTTGGATATTCTTGGATCCCCATCAAATGCTGACTTTATCCGATTTCGTCCAGCTTTTGATGGGATCAATGGCTAAAAGTCCCATTAATATGGGATGATTCTTACACAGTTGACGTTTCAGATCAACCCCTAATTTGAAAGGAGCACTGCTATTTGCAATCAAAGATTCTCTCATCCAATAAAAGTTTGTATTTGCCAGCGATAAATTTTGTTTTCGATAATTTTTTGGTTGGGGGTCCTTTGGGTACATTTCAGATTAATTTCGATACATTTTAGAAAAATTTCGGAAAAATTTCGGTGATTTAAAATATATATTTAACCAATTATTCCAAGTAGATATTAGCAACGTGTTCCAAGCTACACTAACGCTCAAGCATTAATAGCAAGGGCTAGCTTTAGTTCCACATCGGTAAAACAAAAAAACGTGGACACCCCAACCCCCTATATAAACGGCTGTGTAGTGCTTATATAACAGTCATGTAGTGCGGTGCTTTACTAAACAATCGTGTAATAAAGGCCTAAACTTTAGGCTTTTATTATAAAATTATCAACATTAATTAAAATAAAATAAAATAATAAAAAAAACGCTTAAAATATATCAAAATTTCATCAAAAAAATGAAAATTACCAAAATTTTTGAAAGGTATCGAAATTTCTTTGACATTTTCGTTCAACCCTTATTTCGGCTATTTTCGCAAAATTTCGCTAAATTTTGGCAACATTTATCAATATGATTTGCGGAAACAATTGATTGCTTTAAATTAGATCATAGACACTGTTTTCTTTCTTCATACGTCAGGTGTCTAGACGTCACCAAGGAGCGTAGCAACGTAACTCGTTTGGTGCTCCGTGTATAGACGTCAACGCTAAATTATTTAGAAGATTAAAATAGGGCAAAAATTATTACCAATGCGAGTCTGTGACATAAGTAAACTTTGTAAATGAGAAAAAAAATAAAGAAATTTGTTACTTTTCTCTCTCTCTCTCTCTCTCTCTCTCTCTCTCTCTCTCTCTCTCTCTCTCTCTCTCTTTCTTGTAAATACGACGTCATTAAAATTTGTCTGTTCAATGATAGGTTGGATATCTTAAGATTTATTTGATCGGTGAAAGATTGGGGCGAAAAATCATTCCCATCTTCTCATTTAAAGCAGTCAATTTTTTTCGCGATACCTCTATTAGCGTCCACACAATCTCTAAAAGCGCCCATGTTGGAAACCCCATCAAAATTATGAATTGTTTCAGATCAGATGATAGAGATTGTACTTTACCCCCTTCTTCCACAAAATGAACCTTGACATCATGTTGCACCTATCAGACAGTCAGCTTCTTTCCACGTGTCACATATCCCCAATAAATGGCCCAAAAATTAGGTTTGAGCGTTGTGTGTACCCTAAGATTCAAGCGGCACTTTTGGAGGATATGTTACATGTGGAATAAAAAATTAACTGTCCTATAGATGCGAAATGATCTCATGATCCATTTTGTAGAAGATTGGGGTGAATCATATTCTCCATCATCTCATGTGAACTAATCAATAATTTTGAAGGAGTTACGCGAAGGGGTGCTTTCAAAGATTGCATCGGCGCTAACCGAGGTACCCTTTTTTCCATTACTTAAATTAATTGATTGTAACATTAAAACAAACAAGGTTTGCACGAAAGGGTTATTTGTTTATGTTTTTTAATCCAACAATGAAGACTTCTCTTATTAGAAGAAAGCGTGTGACAAATGCCTCATAGCGTCATGTGTTAACGTCACTATTACAAATGTGAAAGTAGGGACATTCCTCAGGATTGGCGTGCTAAAGGAATAAGTTGGAGACGAAAGACCAAATATTTAATTATTTAAATTTTTTTTATTTTTTTATAATTGATTAAAATTTAATAACTTCTTAGGCCCTTCTTAAGCATGATTTCAAATATCGGTATATGCCTTTGGATTTGTCAGCCCAAAACTGATCCGAATATGGATCGGTGGATTAGATCCGCTGATCCTAAAGCAAATTTTTAAGCTTAAAAGTGAGAAAAGAAATTATTAAAAATTAAATAAATGAAAAGAAAAATAAATTTACGTGCTACCATTCAATCTAATGATATGTTTTCTGCTTTGACTAAAATAATTGAGATGGCTTTTCATCCCAATCTTTAACCCTAAAGATCTATAAATCATGATAGCCTTATCAAATGACACGCCTGATGATTCTATGTGATGCAAATCCTAGAAAGTGGGTCACAACACTAGGAAAGATCATCATCATTGAGCAGAAGAATCATTCCAAGTCATTTTTTCTATTTAGGTTTTTATAATATTTTAGATGGTCACAAAAGTGATTAAATAATAATTAAAAATAAGCGACTTAAGATATACAAGTAGTCAAAACTAACTCATATTGTGGGTAAGTGCCAAAAATTAATAATTAATTGTGGATAACATTATTTAAGTACTAGCCTTGGTGCTAGAACACAACCTCCAATACCCAACTTTAATTAAAAGCATTCAAATATATCATAATTATTCGATGAAAAACTTATTAAAAGGACATTAGGTCATGAAAACGTCACAATAGAGAGCTCATTTTCAAAAATAGACTTCAAAAATAAATTCGATATGTCTGAGAAAGTTAAAAAAACATATATAATGTCCAAGAATTGAACTTATAGATAACACAGAAATGGCTAAAAAAGAATAAGAAAAAATATGAGTCAAAATTGGGCCTTAAGGGCAAACGTGACAGGTGAGGCTACCAAGTTGATCCATATGCACGCCTTTATATCTCTCCCATTTCTTTGAGCCATTTTGATGTACAAAATCATAATATAAGAAATATGAAATGCCCGCGTCGAAGATGATGGCCACATGGCAAGTAATAGCTATAACTGACAAATGAGGGCTATTTCTCTTGAAGGGAAGCAATTAAGCAACTTAAGAAGCAAGAAAATCAGTCTCAATAGAATCCTTATGCGTGGATTTCTTTTTTAACACTAAGAGTGAGATTATAATTGCTTGATGAGGAAGAAAACTAATGGTAATACTTTGAGCAATCAAACACCAATCAAGGCTCTGATACCAATTGATGGATCTATCAATTCGACCATCCAAATATATACCTTAGGATCTAGGCGCATGATCAATCAAAATAATGAATCAATAATTCATAAATTAAAATATATGTGCACACCTTAAGTGTGAGCCATGATAATGGGTTGTTGATCTTCAACGATCTTCTCGCTCTCAATATCTCCTAGCACAATAGAGATGTTTTTGCTAATAGGGAAGGTTGAAGTGTGTCGAACAATCGTTGGGACAAAGCATCCCTTATATTTATAGTCAAAGAGTCATTTCCGATTAAGGGCTTGAATTAGTAATTATATTGTAATTGGAAATCACAATCATACCTTAACTAAAAGACTTAATTATTAGTTGTTTATTTTCTTCAAATTTACTGAATTAGCAACTATTATATCACAAGATTGATCTTACACCTTTCACCAATCAAAGGATTAACTATAGTGATAGCCATCAAAATAGAAACTTCTAACAAAATGTACTCTTACTTTTTACCAAATAATAACCATTAATAGGGTTACTAAGGTTGCGTATGGCATGACTATTTGCTAGCCCCTACTATAGCAAAGTTCATATGCTTTAGCAGGTTCTCATCCTCTTTGCTAACATCCTACTATATGTTTTAACAGGTACCCCTTCTCCTTGATAATTCTTTGCATAATAAGAATTTATGCAAGATTTATCTGTTCAGCAGTTCTACCCTCCTCTTTACCCACTCCTTGTAAGAGCATATTTTATTTGCTCTGGTAGGGAGCTAGTAGAGAGCAAGGAGGTTGCTGTAAGAGCGGGTAAATCTTCCTTTGCAAGGTGTTAGAAAAGAGAATGACAATCAACTAAAGCAAGTGAGCTCTACTGTGGCAAGGGCTAACAAAGAGTTATGCCATACACAGCCTAAGCAACTTCCCTAAAGCCGCCCGATTCTTTGAGTTGCTTCCTTTGTAAAAAAAAAAAAAGATAAAAAAATGGTGAAAGATGTATAGAAATTAAGGAAATTGGGGTTTTTGCTGTTCCAAACTGATCCGGATCATTTGGGCCAAAACCGATCCAAATCTGGATCGCCTGATATTTGAAACCATGCTCTTAAGTGTCTTTTCCCCTATTATTTATACACAATAATCAATTTTATGTGTGCAGTTAGTGGCATCGTGCCATATAACAGTGTCCTTATTATAATACCAAGTTGGATTTGTTTTTGTTTTCGAAAGAATACCAAGTTGGAATTTAAAAATATGGAATACGGACAAAACGCTCACCTGTCACCTAAAACTCTCTTTGAAGTAAAGGTTTGATAAGGTTGAATCTTCTACTTACCAAAGTGGGCGGTCTAGGAATTATGAACTTTTATCATTTAACAATACACCCGGGGGTGAAGAGAAATCTAGCTATGTGGTCCCTGTAAGTTGGACATCATGTTCTATCAATCATAGAATCAAGTGACTCGACAACTTGGATAAAATCGATAAGTACCACACAAAAGACTTTGAGCATATTCACCAGTACTGGGCGATACTGGGCGATTATCGATAAGAGGTGGGATGCATAATTTCACCAGTACTTACATGCAGCAGGTATAACATGTTGCACAATTATGTAGTGATTTTTATTTATTTATTCATTATTTTCATATACTGATGAAATTGCTCATATTTAATGTGTAGCACACTACTTGAATCCAACCTTCCAATATACGCGACGCTTCGAGCTGAGTGACACTGATGAAGTATATACCGGTTTGCTCAATGTAATCCAAAAAATGCTCCCTGAGTTGGCAGACCAAGGTCAAGCCATAAGAGATGTGAGTAATCATAGTATCATACCTTATAACTAATAAGTCAAATGTCATGTGATATTATCATCTATTTATTGATATGTGCCTTACTGTGTTTCATCTTTATAGATTGACATGTTTCGCAAGAGACATGGGTCATTTGGGACCCCGTTGGTGCAATCCCAAATTAAATACGACAAACCTGCTTATTGGTGGATGCATTATGGAGGTGATGGACCGATATTGAGGCGGGTAGCAATGAGGGTATTGTCGCAAACGTGTTCCTCGTCCAACTGCGAGCGGAATTGGAGCATTTTCTCTCTCATTCATACTAAGACAAGGAATAGACTAACTATGGACCGATTGAAAAAGTTAGTCTACTGCCACTACAACATGCGATTAAGGGTCAGGAATATACAGAGGACCAACCGTGGTAAGCAATTACATGAAGTCTTAGATCCTCAATTATATGAAGTCTTACTTACATATTATACTAATTCATCTATCATATTCTACCTTACAAACAGTGAATATTTTGATCCCATCCAGTTAGATTATATATTTGAGGAGGATGACCCTTTGAATCAATGGATTGAAGAGAGAGAAGAGTCAGTCTTGGATACTGATAGCACTGAA
This sequence comes from Chloranthus sessilifolius, assembly GCA_021018995.1. Taxonomy (NCBI): domain Eukaryota; kingdom Viridiplantae; phylum Streptophyta; class Magnoliopsida; order Chloranthales; family Chloranthaceae; genus Chloranthus; species Chloranthus sessilifolius. The sequence continues at coordinate 105,557,970 of CM037593.1, forward strand.
TGGCTGGACAATGCTGAAAGAGTAGCGGAGCAGCAGGCTTTCCAACTACCGAAGTAGAAAAGAAGATTGAATCGTCATTCAGTGGTTGGATCTGATGACGAAATGCAGTTCGATAGTGATGATGGGAGTGGTGAGGATGATGGTGGAGGGCATGATGGTAGAGGGGACGTTGGCACTAGTGGTGGAGGGGAGGATGCTGGTACCTCTGATCCTTATAGAGATATGGCTGCATGGGACGATGACTCGACACCGTTAACACAGTTCGACACTCCTACATTTAGAATGGGAGGGGTTGAAGGAAGAGGAGCGTCGGAATCATATCAAACACCACCACCACCACAAGGTCCACAAGATGATACGGATATGGGTTATATGACTTCTAGCTTCGGGGGATTCAGTTTGCAAAATACCAAAGATTCAGCAACTAGTAACTCATACTACCAGCCACAACAAACCTACTCGGTGTCATATGACTTCGTTGGTCAGATTTTTGGAGGACCGGCCTTTACGCATTTTACGAGCCATATTCGCTACATATGATCATAGGTATCAATATGGACAATATTATAGGCAAAGGCCGGAAAGCTCGCGCACCGATGACGATGATGATCATGAGGGCCAAGAACCACCACGAAATTCAATGTGGCTCTAAAGTAAGTTTTCCATATACAATTAAATTTATTTTTATCAACATAGCTATTAATTTTGACAATATATAATTTATTTTTATCAATATACATTGTAATTTAGTTTATGCGTGGTTGCGTCGATCAAATTATGAAATATTGTTAATAAAATAGGCATGTGATCAGCTGGTCAAAAATAATGTTAGAAGATCTATTACATTAAGTCAAAAATGTAATCTTAAGTAAAAAATAAGTCACAAAATAGGCATGTGACTTGGGTTAAGTCACAAAATAGGCATATGACTTATATATTCATCTAAATAATGCATCGAATAAGTAAAAAATAAAAGCAAAAATAGTTGAAATAAATACAAAATAAATAAATATAATTTTTCAGATTTTTTTACTATTTTTCATATTTTTTGGGGATTTTTTTTTTTTTGAATATATCAAACCGATACATTCAATGTATCGCCGATACATTGAATGTATCGGACGATACCCGATACGTATCGTCCTGGAGGTCAGGACGATACATATCAGATTTCCGGTATTTTGACCCATGAGGAAAATTGCATTTTCCTTGTGGGCTTCACAATGGTTGCCAATGAAGTCAATGAATTTGGTCACTAGGGTATGTGTATTTCAATAAAAAATTTGCTGAAAGCTGATTTTACGCAAATGAGGAAAATTGCATTTTCCTTGTGGGCTTCACAACAGTTGCCAAACTACGGAAAATGGAAGAATTTAAAATTAATTTTGAAGACAATTAGCTATTATCGTTGGACAATATTTATTTTATTTCCTTTATTTATTTTACGAGCCATCATGGATTGAAATTGCACGTGTGCCAACCAAATGATGAGATTACTACAGTCCAAAAATAAAATCACTTCCAATCTATGTGATAGGAGATTAGGATGAAAATAGGGTTGTCAACGAGTTAGGTCGACGTGATACCCTACCAGCCTGACCTAGATTTACCTGTCGGTCGGGTTGGGAATGACCCGGCCCGGTATTTTGTATATAAAATTAGGGGTTTTTACTAGATTGGGTTGGTTTTGGGTAGGGCCATGGGTCAAAATCTCGAGTTACCGATAAGTATCGTCCGAGCTCCAAAACAATACGTATCGGACAATACGTATCGGTATTGTCCGATACCGAACGATACATTGAATGTATCGTTCGGTATCTACCATACAACTGAACGATACGGTACATTGAATGTATCGTATCGTTCAGCTCCAACACCGATACGTATCGTCCGATACGTATCGGTATCGGACGAAATTTTGATCTATGGGTAGGGCGATCGGGTCGATTTTTGGTTAGGGCACAAGTCAGGTTGAGCTATGCTAATTTTTTGTAAGGCAGCCAAAATTTTAGCCATCTTATCCTATTGATATAATTGTAACCTAGTCGGGATCCAACAAACAAGTCAACAAGGGATAAATTTGGAAAAATCCGGTAAAATTCAGCAAGTTAATGGAGAATTGGAGAGAAAAAATACAAAAAAATATATATAAAAAATTCAAAGATATAAAATACATTTATTGAAGAATCATGAATTATTTTCAAAATTTGCGAATTTTTAAGCATACGGATTTTTGAAAATTTTACGAATAATTAGTGAAACCTAAAATTTGCAATTGTAATTCGTGTATGACTTTTCGAAAAAAATTCGTAGAATTTAGTGGCTATGGTTGATATCCCTAGATGACAAGGTGTTGATTGCTTTGAATTAGGGGGAATATCTTATCAAAGATAGATGTCATTTGAGAGTAGGGGGTGCATCTGACTAGGGAAACCTTGATAAATTTGGGCATCCACCTCGAAATCAATTAGCTTGGAGCCGATGAACCCAAGATTAAATAAGAGGAGACACACCTCCATGATCTTTTTCGAAGTGAGACTAAACTTCAAGCTTGATTATGTCGAATCACATAGACAATTGAACTTGGTGCCATTGAACAGAGAAAGGCATGCTTTGATAACATAATAAATCTGCATATAAGTCTACAGCCACTTTTCGTTATGTCCTTTTATTAAAATAAGTTTCCTCCTTGTATAGTAGTTTCTTTTTTAATACGTAGACCACTTCAATTGGTCTACTTTGTTTATGTATTTTCCTAGATAGTTTCCTCCCTTGTAGCAGCTATCAAAAATTCCAGTACCACCTACTGCCAAAACCCTTATACACCAAAAACTAACACCATATTTCAGGCAACTCTCCTACTTCCATCAAAGCATTCAACCAAAAATCACCACTGTCATCATTGTAAGAATAATGTGGATATACTTGGTCTACTAAGTAGACCGGAGACGGCGGCATTTGAAGCCAAGAATCCCGCCGACACTCCAGAAAACTTTCTTGTGAACCTACTTCAACTTGGAAATTTTCAATTAACTCCATGTTTGGGTTTTCCGATGTTTCGGCCGAGGAAGTGGTAAGACTAATTGATGTTTCGGTGGCATTTCCCTCGGTTCCGGACGCAACTGGATTCTGTTTTAGGCGTTTTTTCAAGTAGATGTTCCAAATATTTTTTATCTCATTGTCTGTTCTTCCAGGTAATCTCGCCGCAATTGCAGACCATCTGTAAAGAAAACAGTATTACATATTGACATCGTCATCCATCCTTTACTAAAGGAGAAGAAATGTTAATTAAATTATTCATAAATAAAAAAATACAAAGAAGTATAAATTATATCATAATTAGGATCTTCCTTTGGCATACGATGATCCTTCTCTACAGTCCATATGGAGCTCCATGCCTCATGATAGCAGTCAGTAATAATGGATGAATAAAATCTCCAGCATACACAATTTTTCTGGTCAAATTATACAACTGATCAATATTGATATTAATCATTTACGTGATTAATGAGGACCGTTTCACCTTGATTGTTAATGGAAAAAATCGAACCGTCTACATAATGGGGCTGATGGACCCATTTGATGTGTGGAAAACGCATTGCTACACAAGGATCCAATGGTGTAAATTGTTATATTTATTTATTATATAACAAATATTTTAATTAATTTTGAAGAAAATAAAATTTTCTTTTCATTTCTTAGTTTTGTGAGTTGATTTTTTAAGCAATAGATGTTCTCAAATTTTATATGCAAATAAATAGTCTCACATTAGTAAATGTTAAAATGTCTCATGCTACCTTTCACCTTCTATTATTGTTTGACAATAAAAAGAGAAGATTGTGCATAGTGGTGAGCCGCCGCGTTCGCGCATGTGTGTGGCAATAAGAATTTTAGGGACCCTATATTGCAAAAGTATGCTTTTGACATTATTTTGAAAAGTTCTTCCTACGCTTTATATACAATTTAATTATAAGTATCTGATTTCATAGCCAAGGTGTCAAACTTGGAATCGGGTTCAGGGATCCATCTATAGAGGACTGATACATATTGGCTGATACCAATATTGAGTTGCAGGACTGATATGTATCGGTACTAATACATATCGGTTTGCCGAAATACCGATTCGTATTGATTTGGGCCGATTTTTTATACCATATCCATAGCACAAAGATTAAGACAAGATGCGTTATACAATTATGAGATTGTTACGACTTGTGAAAAATAGCCACGAATTACGACATGCATGTCGTTTATAATTAAGATAGGTAAGAGATAGCATGCACTTATAGTTTATACAAACTTTGTAAATAGTGGTTTTTATCTACCCACCACAGGATCTACTTGAAGAACAATCCTGATCGTCCAACAAACTAGTTAATTTTTGGATGGCTTAAGTCATACTAGGAGTAGGGTGTTTGGGCCGAGGCCGATCATGTAATTTCCTGTCCCTTTTAAACTTCTCTGGTTTATAGAAATATATGAAATAGTAGGAATATATAGTAAAATAATATTCTCTCACTGAAAATGATGAAATACTCGTAAACTTTATGGGACTTCGATTTCTATTATGAGGAGAATCATAAAGTGGATAAAAGCCTTTATTATTTTCATTTAAGAAGCATGAAGGCAGGTGAAATAATATGGAGGGGGGAAATTCTCATGGCTGAATGGTCAGACACAAAGAAAAGGCAAAATCAGATGAGGTCCGTAAAAAATCTGATGACTTAATAATCGAGCATGAAGGGTAAAGCCTTAAGGACGCCTATAAAACCTCATGATTTAATGATTGAGTATTAAGGGCAAAATCGCATGGTGACAAATAAACTCTCGTAGCTTAGTGATGCAGGAAGGGAAATACTGCATGGTGGCAAATATAAACCTTATGGCCTAATGATCAAATATGAAAGATAAAATCACAATAGAGGGAGAAAATTTTCATGACTAAATAAAATAGACAAAAAATTCATAAAAGTGTGAAACCTCATAGTACAAAAGATTTTGTCTAATTAGTATATGTTCATAATGGGTAATATAGATAACAAAACCTTATGACATATAACGGCCTTCATGGCGCAACCAGAGATGACAATGATGGCCCACGTTGCCACTAGGAGCAATCAAACCTAAGATGGTGTAGAAAAATCCTACAGCCAAGTACGAGTAAGCGCGGACAGCAAAACCGCAAAATAGTAGGTTTAAAAGCTTCAAGATCGAAATATATGTAGAAAAGCTAAATGGTGGTACAAAAATCTTGTGGCATTGATTCGATCCTCATGGTCAAGTCTGAGACGTTGGTACATAATATGTGTATTAATGGACGATTAAAATCTATGTGTACCTTAGAAATAGAGCTTCGTGTTGAATCTCTATGAAGATCCATGGACAGATTACAATGAGGAGCATATTACAATGAGAAAGAAGACGATGCTTTTGTGCGTTAAAGAAAGGGGTAATTTTGATTTTTTACTGTGGCTAGGCTTGGAGCTGGTCGATATGAATAAAAGTGAAACTATAGGGTCTCTGCAGTAAAAAGTATATCTAACAAGGTTGGTTAGATAAATTTCCCTTATTCTAGTCAAATAATACAATTGAATATTGAAATTAATGGTCAATCATTAGGTTATTAATGAACGTCCCGTCAGGTAAAGTCTTAATGGGACAATCCCATCTGTCTATATAATAGGAAAACCTATTCGTACGCAAGGATCCAATATATGGTGTAAATCGTGTTTCAAGAGACGGCCACGAGAAAACCTTGGCCTAAGATGATCACTAGCCTCATAGCACTTTCATCGGCGAGCAAGTGGATAGACTGTTAGGCAACGGTCCAGATTAACATGATCGTCCTCCATTAGAGGACCAATCCTTTTTCCTTAATAATTATAACCCATTATCGACGATCTCAGAATCAGATATACATATTCATATGTACCTATTTCCAAGCTTTTCGTGCAATTTGATGATGGTTTCCTCTTCTTCTGAGCTGAAGTTTCCTCGTTTAATATCCGGCCTCAAGTAATTCACCCATCGGAGTCTGCAACTCTTCCCACACCTTAATAGACCTGAAGAACCCAAAAAAAGAAGAGAAAAAATTAACCAGTTAAACAATTTAAAATGTTATCAATAAATAGGTCTAATCAATCCTTCTTTATTGCAATTTTGACATAATTAAGATACGTGATTAAACTAAATCAGTGTACGGTCACGGTCGGCTTGCTCGAGTCAATCTCCCTCCACCAACCTCGGGATATTTTTAGCACGAAATTAGTATATGGTTAAAAGAGTACATCGTTTGATTTCTCATAAATAGATGTGTACCTCCCGGCCCGGCTCAGCTAGTGTTAAGTTTAGTACCACATTCATTCCGCAATCATAGCCTTGTCTCTCCTCTTATAAGATCAATTGAGTCTCTCCACTCATTGCTAATTGATTCTTATTAGAAGTCCAAATTTATCATTTATTTGGGCAAATGGAGATTGATGATTGGTTCGAGTACCTAATACGAACTCTAAAATAAAAGGGAAGGCCTTGATAATAGAACACATTAGTGACCAATTATACGTGATCATATTAGAAGTTCTAGCAATTGTGAAGAAAAATTGTTTAAAATGAAAGTTTTCTTTTAAAATAAAAAATTAAAATAAAATCATATTATCTGTGTTATGATTTAGTGTCAAAGAAGATTAATTGACTTTTCATTTAATAATTTCCTAAACTTGCTATCCAATTTAATTATTCGAGTTAATAGATAAGAAAAGAACACCAAACTCATTCTCAAACTTTTTTCTTTATAAAAGTACAAAAAATGAGAGGGAAGGCCTTGGTTAAGGTTTTAAATTGTTCGGATGCCAATGTTTTGTAATATATATTGGTTCATCTAGATGTTATAGTTTGGCCCTAACTTGTTGGATCGCTTGGGTGGACTTAGTTGTTGCTCGAGTGGTGAGCATGCACTCAGTGAAGTCAAACTTTCGGGTGAAAATCGTTCCAACGAGTTTAACTAGCGCTCTAGCGACCGGTGCGCTATCGCATGGAGCAAACTCTCTGGCCTAAGTCGCTCGAGCGAGTTTGCCTTCACTCGAGGGACCCGCTACGGCCTAATTGTGTCTACACTCCGTCTCTTGGATTAGAAGTAAGAGTGATATACAAGTTTAGAGAGAGAAAATCAGCTGGGATATTGTACTTACCAGCTTGTTTCGGAAGTTGTTGCCAGTTTCCATGGCCATGATTCCGAATGTAATCAGTCAATTTGCCATCTTCCTCTTGTGTCCATGGCCCCTTTTTTAATCCCATATTTTTACTGCAAGGGGATCTCACCATTTTCTCTATGCACCCTTCTCTCTAATTCAAGTATCCAAGCTCAAAATCCTTCAGCCAAGGCACACCTATTTAAGAGGATTCCAAAAGGGTTCAAGAAATAAACAATTCTTAACATAAAATTTTAATAAACAAAACCACTAATTTCTAGGAAGGAGGGAGGGATCCAAATTACCAAAAAAAGGTTGACGAGTAGGGCCCTTTTAAGGATGCGTTGACCAAATAAACTTACTGCATTGTTTTTTAGGAAATTTATTTTCATATGGGTTCTTATAAGTGAGAGGACTTACGATATAAAGACAAATATAATAAGTAGACCCATTATAAAGGTCCTTTCATGACAGAAGGACAGCGTTGAATGGAGGACGTATTTTATGCAAATAATAAGCAGGGGCTGATGTGACGTGACGCAATTGAGTGCAACTCAATTGAGTGCAAGTGAAGTGGGTGCTTAATTAATACATTTCGGTGCAACTAATCATATCATACTATATCAATCGCATGCATTTTGTCCTCAACAAATTTGTTATCCACTTATAATTTTTTGAGGCCGCACTCGAAGGTGGCCCTTACACACAAACATATATCAGGCTCAAATATAATTTTAGAGACATTTTTTGAGATCAATATCACGTGGAATCAAAAAATAGTGTATGGTGGAAAGATTATGGTCTCAAGATGCTTTATGCGAAAGATTAGGGTGAATATCGGTCTTGGTCATATGATCCCAAGCAGTCAATCGATTTCCTATTGTTAGGAATGTAGGCACTTTCAATAAACCTAAAAGCGTGAACCGAGGTAACTTTTGAAATGCAGGAGAAATATTAGAGGAAATGTAAAAAATATTAAAATGTATGAAAAAATTTTAAGAAATAAAAAGTAATGATTTGTTGAAGAACTCCAAACTAATCACAAATCAATTGGTAATTTTTGCAAATTTTAGAAAATGATAATTATAAAATATGACAATATTATTTTATTAATTCAGCATACCCAATAACTGCTAATCATTGAAAATGTTTTAAAAATAAGCTATTTTGGTAATTATGATTTATTCAAAGGAGCCATTTCTTGCACTCAGAATGTTGACCCTCACCAAATTTAAAAAAAAGATTTACAAAGTTTGGCGATCTCTACTACGTCTAAACAACGCCTAAGACTCTAAGTAGTTTGAATTGAAGGGCATGATTTAAAAATATTAAGTGGAAGAGATTATGAAGAAATATAATATTTATCATGTGATTAAATGTAGCAAACGATATTATCCGATAAAATAGCTAACTACAACCGATAAAATAGCTAACTACAATAGATCATAGGTTAAATATTGTGTTTGGCACTATTCTTATGCACTGGAGATCTGGAGATCATGAAATTCATATCAAACAAACCAGATTGTGTTATCACATGTCACCTGTCCCTAAAATATCAAGTCTTTCTTTAAATTTGGTGCATATGCCAACTTTTCGAGTGCAAGTAATGACTCCCTTATGTTCTTTCAAAGATGGTTTAAAATAGGTTATTTGAGGTGCATAAGTCCAGAAGTCCAGCTCCATCATCAAATAGTCAACAAAACGTGGAGTTTAATATGGTAAAGGGAAAATGTGTCTAATATGATAAAGGGAAAATGCGTCCAGGCATAGAAATATCTCTACGCCAATTGATATGAGCGCAACACATAGAGCTTTTTTTGTGACGTGATGGGTGGCAAAGGGCTCACTTTACTAACTAGAGTTAAACTTTTAAAATATTTTAAAAGTTATATTCCTTTTCAACAGTCATTTTTAACTTTTTTAGAAGTTTTTTAAAGTGTCAGACTTACTTTTTCAAATATATTTTATTCAAAAAATGTGAACGCCCGAAAGTGTAACGCTAGCACCTTGGCAGCGAAACGCAGGCACCCCGATAGCGAGGCACTGGCACCTCGGCGCCGACGTATCGACGCCTCTATATCAAATATCGGCACTTCGATTAAAAAAATATAATAATAATAATAATAATAATAATAAATAAATAAATTTAGCAAAGCGCCATGGAGTCGGCACTCCGATAAAAAATAAATAGATATATATATATATATATATAGTGAGGCACCGACACATCTATGTAGAGGTGTCGGTGCCCCTAAAATGAGGCGTCGACACCCTGGCGCCAAAGTGCCAGCGCCTCGCTATTGAGGAGTCGGTGCCTTATTTTCGGGGTGTCGACGCTTCGCTATCGAGGTGTTAGCGCTTCTCTATCTGGCAGTCACATTTTTTTAGTAAAATATACCTGAAAAAGTAAATCTTATTATTCTTGAGAAAATCGAGAGATGAAAGAAAAAAGAAAGAGAATTTAAAAAAGACAAGAATGACAGCTGAAAGGGTATTTAACTTTTAAAATATTTTAAAAGTGTAACCTTAGTTAGTAAAGTGAGTCTCATGACACCCATCACTTCACAAAAATGGCGCTACGTGTCGTACTCATATCAATTGACGTAGAGATATCTCTACGTCCGAGTTAGCGCATATCGCTACACCAATTTAATATACACATATTAAAAGAGGGGCGGGGATATGCTCCTGAGCGTAGAGATATCTCTACGCCAATGGATATAGGAGCGACACGTAACGCCTTTTTTGTAAAGTGATGGGTGGCATGGGGTCCACTTACTAGCTAGGGTTAAACTTTTAAAATATTTTAAAAGTTATATTCATTTTCAGCTGTCAATCTTGACTTTTTTAAAAGTCATTTTAAAGTCTCTCTCTCTTTTTCTAAGACAGTGTTAAATCAAACTTACTTTTTTAAGTAAATTTTATTCAAAAAATGTGAGCGCCCGATAGCGAAGTGCTAGCACTTCGGCAGCAAAGCGCCAGCACCCTAATAAAGAGGCGCTGGCACCTCGGCGGCTAAGCGTTGGCACCTCGACGCCGAGGTGCCTGCGCTGGGATGTCGACTCCTTTATATCGAGGTCTCAACTGTCACGGGGTCACTCTTCTAGCAGTGTTGGCCCGTGCGGCACTTAACGCCTGCTGCGCTAAGTCAGCCTACTTCTCCCAAATGAGGCACGCGATGCGGATTCCCAGATGCTACGAAGGGTGGAAGGCTTGTCCTACTCAAGCTTCACTTCAACCTCTACATTCGGACTTCGCCCTGCGAAGCAACGCAGCAGGTTAGAGCCGACAACGACGATTGTCAAGGCAACAGGCAACGATGATCGATAAGACAACATGCAACGAAGATAGATATAGCGATAGGCAGCGACGAGCATATACCGAGCCCCCTCTGGGATAAAACCTGCACCTCGAAGGTGGTTGGAAACCATCAATGCGATGGCCCTAGTACACGACGTAGCTAGGACGACCACACACCAAGCGTGGCCCGGATGCATACACATAAGCCTACGAGGCTAGTGCATATGTAGGGTCGGAGGACCCCAACTCATGTCCCCATATATAAGGGTAAAACAGTAATTCAGGTAAAATGGCGGGAGGACCTCAAACCTATTGGTTTGTCATACTTTACTATTCACCCCGCAACGCTAGCCCAGCTGACCATGTCGCGTCCGTGTCGCGACCAAGTCTTCACACTCCATCCCAACGTGCCGCGACGCCCTCGTGGCTCATGACCAGTACACACAGTGCCGCTCTCGTGGCCTTGACGCACCAGTGATTCTCAAAACTTGAAGAGGAAAAATGGCCCTACAGCTAACCCGAATGGCCACTCCGCGTGCCCTCGTCACACAACGCTTTACTAAAAAAATAAAAAAAATTAGGGCATCGGTGCCTCATTTCAGGGGCGCCGATGCCTTTATATCAAGGTATCGACGCTTCAATTAAAAAAAAATATTTTAGCGAAGCACCGAGGCGTTAGTGCCTCTATAAAAAGACGCCTCTATATAGAGGCGTCGTTTCTTCGATAAAAATAAAATAATAATAATAATAATAATAATAATAATAATAATAAATAAATAAGTCCTTTTAGCATGACACTGACACCCTAGCGCTGGCCCCCTAGCGGGTGTCGGCGCCTCGCTTTTAGGGTGTCGGTGCTTCGCTGCTGAGGTGTTAGTATTTCACTAATAAATAGTCACATTTTTTGAATAAAATATACCTAAAAAAATAAATCTGACACTTTCTTAGAAAAACGGAGAAAAAAAAAGTCTTTAAAAAGTTAAGAAAAACGGTATTTAACTTTTAAAATATTTTTAAAGTGTAATCATAGTTAGTAAAATGGGCTCCATGTCACTCATCACTTCATAAAAAGAGCGCTATTATGTGTTGCGCTTATATCAATTGACGTAGAGACATTTTTAAACCCGAGCACATATACCTAATCGTCATATATTAGATATATTTTGATGACATAGATTTGTATATAATAGGATAATATTTTTCTAAACAGGGGGAGGAGAGGACAGGCCAGAAGTAGACTCAATATACCGTGTTTACCTGCCAGCGTCCGAGGTAACTCTTCTCACGGAGTCGGGTAGACCTTCAACTTTTAAATTAAAATTTTTTTTTTTTGAAGGAACGTGCAGTGAAATTAAATTTAAGTGAGGAAATAAGTTGGACAAAAACACCTTTACGTACGATATGAGAATGATCAATCAGTCCCATCATTCCACGATAGGATCGACAGTGTCGGTCTCATATGAGATTGAGTTTGATAAGCACTCAAAATAGCGTTCAACTAAATTTTTTTATTATTTAAATGTCATTTTGGGTTAAGGAATTGTTTGGTGACAATTAAGGTAATTAAATGAAGGGTACCTCTGATGATGCCCACACGTTCTCCGAAAGTGGATTCTCTGAAAGCGCTTATGTCCCAAACCCCTTGAAAACAGTTGATTGATTCATATAAGATGATGTAGGTTTTTTTGCGCCCATATCTTCTACACAATGGATTTTGAGATCATGGCGCACTTATTTGATGATCAATTTTTTATTCTGTGTCACAGATCCTCAAATAATGACGCTTCAATTATATGGCACACATCAAGCTCAAACGTGATTTAAGGCCCTTTTTTGGAATTTGGTATACATTGAATCAAAAAATGACCGTCTGATTGGCACGCCAAATCTCAAGATCTATTGTGTAGAAGATTGGCGTGAAACACGATTTCCATCATCTAGTCTAAAGCAATCAGAGATTTTCACGGGGTCTGGAACATGGGCGCTTTTAGAGAACGCGCGAGCAGAGGTACCCTTAAATGAAATTTGGCTAAATTATAAAACTAACTTAAATTAAATCGGGATAGATTCTACCCTAACCTACATTTATCCTACTTTAATTTCTTTCACTCAAAAAACACAGGGAGCATATATAAGTGATAAACACTTTTTTATAAATACTTTTTAAAATAGTAGAACTTAGGGAGAAGATAAAGGAGGAATTTATCACTTCACAAAAAGAGCACTACGTGTCGTGCCCATATTAATTGGCGTAAAGATATCTCTACGCCCGAGTGTATATCGCTACGCCAATTTTAATATATAAATAATAAAAGAGGGTTAGGGATATGCGTCCAGGCGTAGAGATATCTCTACGCCAATGGATATGACCGCAACACGTAGTGCCTTTTTTGTGAAGTGACGGGTGGCAGGGGGCCACTTTATTAACTAGAGTTAAACTTTTAAAATATTTTAAAAGTTATATTCATTTTTAGCCGTCATTCTTGACTTTTTTAAAAATCATTTTAAAGTCTCTTTCTCTCTCTTTTTCTACGACAGTGTGCGACTTACTTTTTAAAATAAATTTTACTCAAAATGTAAGCACCCGATAGCAAAGTGCTAGCACTTCGGCAACAAAGCGCTGGCACCCCGATAAGGATACGCTAACATCTCGAATGCCGGCATTTCGGCGAGCACCACAGTGTGCCGGTGCTGCGTTCATAGCCACTAGGGTGGCGCCGCTCTCTTTGGGGTGCCGACGTACGTTGAGGTGTTAGTGCTTTGCTAACGGACGGTCATATTTTTTGAATAAAATATACTTTAAAAATTAAGTCTGACACTTTCTTAGAAAAATAGAGAGAAGAAAATGAAAAGAAAGAGACTGTAAAAAAGTCAAGAATGACGGTTGGAAGCATAGTTGTCAAAAGCGATCGCATATGCAATCCTAAATATACAAATCGCATTTGCGATTTGAGAGGTATGCGATCGCATACACCTCCAATGGTCATAAATATGACCGTTGGAGCTTATTTTAATTTTTTTTTTATTTTATAAGCCTCCTAAAGCTTATAAATAGGGGTTCCTCTTCCTAATCCATACTGCATCCATCCAAGGTATGATTTGTATCTCTTTTATTATTTTTTTTTATAGTTTGTGGTGTTATCTTCCTCTCTTTCTCTCTCTTTTTTAAAGCTTTGTTGATAATTTCGTTTGCACTATTTTATAGTTAACTAAGCAAAGAGCTTCAATCATCATTCTTCAAGCAAAAAGGGAATAAATCACTTCAAGAATTAAAGATTCAAGGATTCAAGAGTTACAAATTAATTTATAATTCATATTAAATTTTGTTTGATTGTTTTTCCTCCTTGTTATACCTCATTTCTTTCCTTTTTTTTTCTTTTTTAGTGTGATTGTTACTTGTTAAGCTCTCCGGTCTCCACCCACTTTTTTAATTAACACAAAACATATATTATACACTTTTGAGAATTTTTGAGAATTCTGTAAAGTTTTTTTGAAAAAAATAATTATTATTATGTCATCGCGCAATTGTATATGCAATTTAACAACATTGGCTGAAAGGGTATTTAAATTTTAAAATATAATCCTAGTTAGTAAAATGGGCCACATGTCATTCATCACTTCACAAAAAAGGCGTTATGTTTTGCACTCATATCAATTAGCGTAGAAATATCTCTACACCCGGGCGTATATCACTGGACCTTATATATATTACATATTTTGATAACATGGATGTGGGCACAATAGGCTAATATTTTTCTAAACAAGTGGGAGGGGAGAACAAGGCAGAAGTAAGAGGCCCACTATACCGTGCCTACCTGCCAGTGTCTAAGGTCACGCTTTTAACGGAGAAATTAAATTTAAATTTTAAATTATATATTTTTTTTGAAGGTGATGTGAAGTTAAATTTAACTGAGGAAATAAGTTGGACAAAAATACCCTTAGATCCGATATGAGATTGATCATTCCACAATAAGACCGACAGTGTCAGTCTCATATGAGATTGGAGGGCATTTTCATCTAACTCGCATTTGGTAAGCACTCAAAATAGTGTTTAACTAATTTTTTTAGTTATTTAAATGTCATTTTGAGTTAAGGTTCATGCCCACACGTTCTCTAAAAGCGCCTATGTCTCCGACCCCTTGAATACAGTTGATTGATTCATATAAGATGATGGAGACTTTTTTTCACCCATATCTTTCACACAGCGGATTTTGAGATCGTGGCGCACCTATTTGACAGTCAATTTTTTATTCCGTGTGTCGCAAATCCCAAAATAATGGCCCTTCAATTATATGGCACACATCATGCTCAAACATAATTTTAGGACACTTTTTTGGAGATTTGCGACACATAGAATGAAAAATGACCATCTAATAGGTATGCTAGATCTGAAGATCTCTTGTAGGGAAGATTGGCATGAAACATGATCTCCATCATCTAGTCTGAAGCAATCAACAATTTTCATGGGGTCTGGGACGTGAGGGTTTTCAGAGAATGCAGAGGCGTGAATAGAGATACCCTTAAATGAAATTTGACTAAATTATAAAACTAATCTAAATTAAATCGGGATAGATTCTATCCTAACCTCCGGTTATCTTTCTTTAGTTTCTTTCACTCAAAAACACACGGGGAGCATAAGTGATAAACTCTTTTTTATAAATACTTTTTTAAAATAGTAAAACTTAGGGAGATGATGAAGGAGGAACCCATCTCTCGAAGTCAGGAACACCAACAGTCAGTAGCATAGCCCTCGCAAATACTCCTAGTAACCATATCAAAAAGAGTCAGAGAAAAATAATCCGAAATCGAAAATTCGTATTATCTCAAAGATTTCCGAAATCCCATATAGATAATTGGGTAACCCATATTCCATATGAGAGAGAGAGAGAGAGAGAGAGAGAGAGAGAGAGAGAGAGAGAGAGATGGTCCACCGATCTTTGCATTAAGGAGGAAGTTGAAACAGAACCTTTTTGTCCCTAAAAAAAAGAAGTTAGGATTGGTTGTGGAATGTGGGGTGAAGCACAAAGCTTAATGCTTCCTCCTCTAAGCCAGAAAACATATTAATGCTGAGTTTTTCTCGTAAACAGAAGTCTATCTTTTAGATCAAGTTACTACGGATGGGCACTGGGATTTGCAACTGAGATTATTTCTTTGCAATCAAAGGTTATACCGGCGAAAAGCCTTAATTGCTTCGATTTTGACGACCGAGATAATTTTTCATCCCAATCTTCCACTGATAAATCATAAGATCTTGGGCTTACCATGATTTCATGTAACACACATCTCAAAAATTGACTCAAATACCAAGTTTGATGGTACACTCGTGATCACAGTGGGATGTGTGCTATGTGCAGTCGACTTTTGACTAATCTCATGATATATGTGTCAAAGATTGAGATGAAAGATCATCTCCATCGTTTGATTCAAAGGAATCAATGTGTAATGTATGCTTCCAAAGAAAAATCTTTAGTTGACAAGTTGACGAATGGCTTAGCTGTTAGATTTCACGGATTTATGTGGCCCTTAAGTTACATATCATGATTAAGGTCAAATAGTCAAAGTTGTTAACTTAGAGAGATGGTAGAACACTAGTTATGGTCAAACTAAGTTACACATCATGGTTAAGGTCAAACAGTCCAAGTTGTTAAGTTAGAGAGATGGTAGAACACTAGTTATGGTCAAACTAGAAGTTTTCAGCTATATCAAAAGTTGTGATTTTACCTTACCATAAGGATGGTAATCCTAACTGTTAGATTCCTTGATGGACAAGTTTCTAACCTAATTGGCTAGCCTATTTAAAAGGATGAAGAGTCTTTCTTTCTACACACAATATATGTATTAATTGAATTAGAAGAATTCAAGGAAAGCTCATCTTATGTACGGTATGCAAAGAAAGAGAAGGCTCTCCATCAAATCATCGATTGCCAGATTATTGCTCGTATTGCTCAAGGCTAAATTCTCGAGTGAAAAATTCTACGGTGTAAGGTATACTAAAGTTTTATTTAATTCCACTTTGATTGCGAGAAAATCCTAATATTTTCCAACAAGTGGTATCAGAGACAAACCTGTAATCAATTTTACCGTAACAATTCTCATCGTTATTTTTCGCCGGATTTTTTTTTAACTTGCCTGTGTAAGATTTTAAGAATCATATTAAATGGGTGTCACCAGTGTAAATCATTTATTAGCATTTGAATCTATTTTGATTGAGCTTAAAGTTTAAGAATAAATTTATATTAAATTGCTAATAATATTCTAGTTTTTTTGGGTTTTCTTGAGGGTTCATCGAGCGTTTGGGTCATCACCGGCCGTTGCCGGAGTCACCGGCCGTCGCCGGACTGACCAGCCTTCCGACAATGACTGGTTGGTGGCCTATGCCATTTCCGGGTGGTGATAGGTTGTAAGGTGGCTGCAAATAAAAGAGCTTTAGTTCCTTTTCTTTTTAGAAGAAGACGCCAACCCTGTGGTTCCTTTTCTTTTTAGAAGAAGATGCTTACAGTAGGTCAATGGTTCCTGTGAGGAGTTAGTGCCTTAATTAATAATACCTCTAGCGTAGAAGTGGGAGTATTAAAGTTGGTGCTTTCCTAACACTATATGACTTGACCCGGTTCAATCCAAATAGACCTATCCTCATTTCCCACCCGGCCCGGCCCCTGGACCCATATAATAACATGACCTAACCCGGTATGTTACCTGGCCCGGTCGATAACCGGACTCCAGTCATAACCTGTTCCAGCCCATGGTCCAGTCCGGTCCACTACTGAACGTGGCCCATGAGTCATGAGTCGATCCAGGCCATGGTCCGGTCCAGTCCATTCTCGGCCCATGATTCATGACCCGATCTGGTTCATGGTCTGGTCTGGTCTATTCTTGGCCCATGATTCATGGCCCGATTCGGCCCATTTGATTCGATTCGTTTTCCCTTAAGGCCCATTTTTTACCCATATTATTCTTTATTTTTTTCAGGTCATTTCTGAGCTATCTACAGGTCAAATTTTGAGATATTATATATGAATTTTGATTTTCTCAGATGTTCCGGATCTATTTTTTAGGTCTATTTTTACACAGGAACTTTCTTTTGTGACATTTTCCTAACCTGATGTCCTTTTGACATTTTTTAATCGAATAATTATTTTATATTTGAGTGCTTTTAATTAAAGTTGCAATTAAATTTAAATTCATAATTTTTTTGCATTTAATTGTTCAATAATGCATCTCTCATGCGCACTCATAAAATTTTATCATCCATGAAATGTTCACTTAAGGTTTTGATCTACATGTTTCTTTCACTTATAGTTATATGCTAGAGATTTTATACCATCTTTTCATATTAAATTTTAGATTATTTTTAATGTTAAAGAATTTAACTTAAAGTTAATTATGTGAATATATTAAAGTTGAATTGGACTCTATTCCTTACATTTTTAATCTAAACGATGTATAAATTTAACAGTGGATCTCTAATTCTAAGAACTGAAATACGACATTTATGAATCATAAGGGTTGGTTATTTCCTTTGGGGTTTATGGAGAACCGAGTGATCATTTGGGGACGTTTGGCAAGTGACTTGGTTCTTGCCCAAAGGTAGACAATTCACAAACTTTGTTATTTTCGAATCTTAGATGTTTTCACTATTAAGATCACTAGGTGTACCATTGCGTTGAGTGTTTGTTTACGGCCCAAAGGTGTCATAAGTACTTGACGTAGTGTATGCGAATAGAATAGTATTGTATGAGTGTCATAGGTACTTGATGTAGTGTATGCGAATAGAATAGTATTGTATAAGATGATTAGATAAGATAACCCTATTTGCCCAAAGGTATAAGAAGTGTCTGATCCTTATCAAACCATAGAGGCTAGGTCTATAGCATATTTTACTCGATTGAAAGCAAAGGCAAGTCATGGTGTTTGCCCAAAATTGAGCCATGACGTTGCCAAGTACTTTCCTTGAAAGTAGCATGTGCACATAGTGTCACTTCATACGTTTGGACCAAAACCTCTGGTTTAAGAGAAAGGGATTAAATCTAAAAAATTGATTAAGTTTTTTTTTATTGACTTTTTAAAAACTAATCCTAAATTAAAAATTTTGTAATGATGAATCTCTTGTCAATTACCAAGCACATAGCAAGAGTTGAGCTACTTTATGGGTCCAATTTCAATACTTGGAAAATGACTCTTGATGTTTTCTTTTGGGATTTTAGACATGCGATCATTTTATTTCCAAAACCTTACAAGAGAACAAGTTTGAATGTACTTGGGCAAGTACAAGGGTGTCGAATGACAAATACTAGTCATATATTTTAAACTAAAGCCTTACTAGAAAGGGGATTTTATAAAAGTAATATTCTATTATTCTAGCAAAGAAAATAGATTTGAAAAATATTAAGAGACAAGCCTGGGATCTCTCTTGGATCTCAGATTCATAAGTAACTTGCACCTTATTTCTAATCTATTCTGAATTCCAGGTACCCCCGCTTCAGGCTACAAGCTATGTCGCTTTGTATATGAATTAGATAAATCTGATCGCGAGTTAGATAAATTTAATCGTCAAGGCATCATTGCACATAACCAACTAAGACTACCCTACAAGGCCTAGCCCGTCGGCGAATATCCTATCTAACCTAACCCCAATCCCTACAAAGGCCACTGAAATTAGATTAAATAGAATTAAACCTTTACAATTGCTCATTCTCGATGACTCTCGGAACCTTCAACATGCAATTGTACCATTAAAACAAAATTAAAAATAAAAGAAAAACAGAAATTAAATTATTTGCCTATCTTCGATTGTACAAGAGATCCCGAGCTTCAGGACGCTTACCACGCATCGTTCCTATGATCTTCATCATCGCTAAATTGATCATAGAACAATAATTACAAAGCCCTCTATCTCAAAAACTCTCGCAGATCTGAAATCTAAACCTAAAACCTACGAGCAAAAGCCCTATGGCTGAAAGCTCGCTTATCCCTAACCTAGGGTCCTTATTTATAGATTTACAAGACCCTAGATCATTGTACATGGCAATTAATCTCTAAGATCCCTAAAAATCCTCCAAGGAAGAAGAATCTAGAAAGGAATCTGCATATCTTTCTTTATAACTTTGCTCTTTTAATCACTTTTTCTGTTTGACCAGCTTTTAAACCTATTGCATCACAACACGAACTAAAAGTGCATATTAGTCATTAAACAAGGTCGAGATTTGGGGATAAATTATACAACTTTTGAGTGTGATCAACATGTCCATTGTGTTTGCAACACCTAAACCTGCGGCAATTACCCAGGATTTTCCTGCCAAGGATAAGGAATTTTTCGAGAATTGGAATAAGGTTAACTCGTTAGCTACATTGATGATCAGGGCCACCATTAATGTCTCATTCAGGGGTGGCATACTGCTATAGAGACCGCTTTTGAATTAATAGCTCTTATTAAAAAATAATGTATTGGTAGTAAGAAGTCGATCGTACATGATTATATGCATGATCTCATGATCCTTTGGTATGATGGCAGTGGGAATGTGAGAGACCACTTATTGAAGTTGTCTCAAATCTTTTTGGGTATTAAAGAATACGGGCTTAGCATAGACCAAGAGTTGATAGTCCATATTGGGGTTGCTTCCCTCTCTAAGGCTTTCGATATTTCTAAGGTGAATTATAATTCGCAAGAGCAGAACTGGGACTTGAACAAGTTAACTCAGATGTGTGCTATTGAAGAAAAGAGGCTTAAAGGCGAGTGACATTAGTCTGCTCATTTAGGAACTTTCAGCTTCAGTAAAAGAATTTAAGAAGAAGGGTCCTAAAAGGAATAAAATAGGAAATCAACCACAACACAAATTACAGAATAAGGGTAAAGGCAAGGGCCAAAGTTTTAGAAAGGCAACACATCCTCAGGGTCAGTCTAAAAGCATAAGTGGTTGCTGATTCTGCGACAAGAAAGGCCACTTCAAGAACAAATGTGTACATTTTAAGAAGGCTAGTGAAGCAACCTGAAGGTATTCCTAGATTTTTAGTATTCTCTCAGACATTTTTAGTTAATAGTCCTCCTTATTCCCAGTTGGTTGACTCTGGTGCTTCTATGCATGTTATGCACTCTTTTTAAGTGCTCAGAAGCAGGACAAGACCCAAACATGAGGATAGGTTGTTCTTTGGGAATGATCAGGCGATGCAGGTGGAGAACGTCGGTACCTGTAATTTAGTTTTGAACTCTAGACATACGTAGACTTTACATGGGACTCCCTCCTTTAGGAAGAACATTATTTCGTTATCTAGACTTGCAGATTGTGATTATACTTTTACTTTCAGCAGTATAGGCTTAGATATTTCTTTTGGTGGTTCTGTGATTGGTCGTGACATTTTAGTTGATGATTTATATTTGTTATCTGCTGATTCTTCTCACACTATTACTTTGGTTGTTGAGGCCTCGATACCTTTCGGGTCAAAGCGCTCTTTGCTCAGGGATGATTATGCAGCCTTGTGACATAGAAGGTTAGGTCACATATCAAAGAAAAGACTGAAATCGTTAGTTAGATATGATATTATTAGGCCATTGAATTTCACCGATTTTGAAAAATTATGTAGATTGTATGAAGGGTAAAAATTTTAAAAAGAGAAAGTTCTCCACCTTCCGAGCGACTGAAGTTTTGTAGTTAATACATACTAATATTTGTGGGTTTTTTCCAATTACTGCTCATGGTAGCAAAATGTATTTTATTACCTTTATCGATGACTACTCCATATACACATGCGTCTTCTTATTAGAGACAAAAAATCAAGCTTTAGAGGTCTTCAAGACCTGTCAGTTGGAAGTAGAAAATCAACCTAGGAAAAAGATACAGACCGTGCGTTCTGATAGAGGTGGAGAATATTTTGGCAGAATGGGTCCTGATAGTGTCAATCATGGACCATTCATAGAGTACTTACAGACTCAAGACATTATTCCAGAATATACTTCTACTGGCTCTCCGGAGCATAATGATGTTTCAGAAAGGAGAAATCGTACTTATCAGGAGGTTATTCGTAACATACTAAGTCACTCTCACTTAAAGAAGAGTTTTGGGATGAAGCCTTGAAGACAACAGTTTACATTTTCAACAGGATTCCTTTCAAGGTCGTACCTAATACTCTTTACAAGAGATTGACAACTAAGGATCTAAAGCTCGGACATTTACATATAGGGTTGTGAAGTAAATGCTAAGTTTTATAATCCCAACATTAAGAAGTTGAATCCTCGCATAGTTAGTTGTTATTTTATCGATTATGGACATCGATTTAGGACTTGAAGATTTTATTGTCTAGGAAGGGTCATTGATATTGTTGAGATCGATATAACTAACTTTCTGGGGAATGATAAATCTAGTGGGAGTTCGCGTCAGAATAATATTATTTTTATTGAGAACACTGAATTTGACTTTGTGCCTTTATCTGATGGTAATATTTTTCTTCCTACACCACCTGATCTCATATATGTTGATACCTTGATTCAGACAAATCCTGTGACGGCTCCAATTGAAGAAAAATGTCCTATTCCACCTCATGTTTCACTAGTAATCGTACCGTCGGCTCAACCCAGAAGATCTGAGCGCTAGCGTAAACCGGCTATTCTAAATTTTTATGAGGTGTATGCACAAGAGGCTCAGTTTGAGGGTATTAATCTTGATGATCCATCAACTTTCCAGTAGGCTATTGGTAGCAATGAATCTTCACACTGGTAGGAGGCCATGAGAGAGGAGTATTGTCCATAGAAAAGAATAAAGTTTGAGACCTTATTAATTTTTTAGAGGATCGCAAGGCGGTTGAATGTAAATAGGCTTATAAGACTAAAAGAGACATTAGCAGCAAGATTAAAATATTCAAGGTGAGACTTGTCACAAAGGGTTTTAGACAGAAGGAAGGCATTGACGAGGATGAAACCTACTCTTCGATCTCTTCTAAGGATTCATTGAGGATAGTGATGGCTTTAGTTGCACATTACAATCTCGAATTACATCAAATGAATGTGAAAACTGCTTTTCTAAATGGACACCAGATCAGTCACATAATATACCATTTTATCACCTTTAACTTAGTGTTGTTAGGACTTAGATTGCTATTAATAAGTTAATGATGTGCAAATATTAAAGATAATTAGTAAAAGAGAGCCAAAGTGATAATATTCGTCGCAATGAACTCAAGAGCAGTAAAAGACGATTGGGCGTAAAAAGAAAATTCACCGCCTACTAAAGAATGAAAAATCGTGTTTTAAGATTTTACTGAACAATTGAGTGATGTTACTAAAGAATTATAAGAAATCATAATTTACGATTCTTCAGAGGAAGAGTATGATATAGAAGAAAAGCGATGAATCGTAATTCAGAGAATCGTCAACTATGAGAAAGTTATAAAAGATAGAAATCGTGATTTACGATTTTCTAAGAAAGAAAGAAAAGAGATAATTGTGATTTATGATTACGATAATAGAAGTTTTCCCACTGCTGCTGATCACGTGAGAATAAACACCGCAATGAACAAAATTAGAAGAACTCTTGAATTAGAAGTTTGGCTGATCACAGATATGGGAGATTGACGAAGAAGAATCTTAGGAAGACTCTACTACTGAGTAAAAAGGAAACAATCCAGAAGCGCATCAACTAAAGAAAGCAAAGAAAGCTAGAATTAGAATTAGAGTTATAATAGTAATCATTTATTTATTTTATTAGAATTAGAACTTGTAAGCCGACTCCTTATGATCTATAAATAAGAGAGCCCGGTGTAGGAATAAACCATCGAAAAAATTCTCAGCATCAATTGACGATTGAGGTTGAGTTTTCTTCCGATCAACTTAGAGTAGATTTTTATTACTTTGTAGATTAGATATCCATGGTTTCTCAAGAGAAATTGACGACTGCAATTGGGAACTGAAGATTAGTGTAGATATATGTAGTTTCTTAGAAGCAATTGACGCCCACGGCTGAGGGGTGAAGGATATATTTTATTGCTTACTAGTTTAGATTTTATTTTCTTTTATTTTCTATTTTGTAAACATCTTCATATTTTAATTTAAATTGACGACTCAGGTTGAAGTTTACAAATTAGTGTAACTATTTTTACTTTTTCATCTTCAGTTTTCTAGAATTTGATTGACACCCAAGTTTTAGGAGATTATTGATTAGATTAAAACTGTATTAATAGGATTTTAGTTTTGATTGACAACTAATACTAAGATACTTGAGATATAGTCTAACGGTATTGTTTAATTTCATAAATATCTGATAGCAGAAGATTATGATTGACGATCATAATCTGAAGTTTGAAGATTAGAATTTATTTTCTGCAATTTAGATTAATAAATAAATTCTTTATTCATATTTCTCCAGTAGTTTAGGATCTTAAAAGATAAGTATAAGTTTTCAGAAAAATTGAATTAATATATATAAGCCTATCTCTGTGGGAACGATCCTTTGCTAGTATAATAATTTCCATTGTAGACTTGCAATAGGTTAAGACTTAATTAGATACATATATAAGTATCCGAATAAGTTTTTGGCACCGTTGTCGGGGACAGCACTTTAGTATATTAATTCAAGAAAATAAATATTTATCTTTCTCTTTTTATATTTCTTTATATTTTTAATTTTCTTTGATCACTTCTTAAATCTTTCTCATGTTTATTCAGAGTGACGACTCAAAGTCTCAACTTCCCCTGATCAGAGAGGCTCGAGGCTTAGATTTATTCTCTCTCCCTGCCTTCTAGAATAAAAATTGGATAAAATACCAAAAATATCAAAAATAGAGTTTTCTTTTTTGCATCTCACCCGATCTCGAAGTCTAGATTTCTTCGAGTGTGATCCAGAAATTGAAAGGTCTCTCCGGCGTAATTTGGTAGCAAACCGACTTTCTGCAAGAGAATCCTTAATCATGGCTAATGATTTGTCAATATAGGGACATTTCAGCCCCATAGCTTTGACCAAGTCCTCTTGTATAGTTATATCAGAGGTACCTGCGGGTCAAAATTATGAAATCAAGCTCCATACACTTCAATCTGTGCTGACCTTTCATGGGCTTGATCGAGAAGATCCCTACCAGCATTTAAGAGACTTCATAGAGCTTTACACAGTGCTGCGATTATCGACTGCCAACAAAGAGGTCGTAAAGCTACGTTTGTTCCCATTCTCTCTCAAGGATAGGGTGAAGGCATAGTTAATTTCGTTACCTGCCATAAGTATTACCACATGGGAGGAATTGCAGTCCAAGTTCTTGGGCGAGTACTTCCCAATTGATAAAACTAATCAAATTCGCCAGGCAATTCAAAACTTCAGGCAAAAGCCAGGAGAATTATTTCATGAGAGCTCAGAACGGATGAAGGATCAGTTACAAAAGTGTCCTCATCATGAGGTACCAAATTGGTCGATAGCATAAAGTTTCTACTAGGGGCTGACTAAGACTAATCAGTCTGCAGTCGATGCCGTAAGCGGAGGAGCCTTTATGGCTCAGAATGACCAGCAGTCCTGAAATTTATTTGAGAAATTGGCCAATAACTCAAAACAGAAACATGCTCTTCTCAGATCTGATCCTGATGTCACTCGCCACACCTCGCTCGTGAGTGGTGGACTTTACGATATCAACAAAGATAAAATAAAGGAGGATATGAGTGCGAAAATTTTGGCTCTTGAACATCAAATCATGACATTAATGACAGTCAAATCTAGCATCTCGGATAGCTCTATGGCAAGCTATTCTAACAGCCAGACTCACAATTTTACTGAAAATCCAGCTGCGCCACCATACCAAGAGGTAATGGAAAATGAACAAGTAATGGCTTTTCAGAGGGGAGACTATAGAAACACCTATAACCCGTCATGAAGGAATCATTCTGGATTCAATTATGGTTCCACGGGAGGAGCACAAATAGCACCAACAGCTGTGCAGCCCAGATTTCCCACTCAAATTTTCCATCAAAGACCTCAATTGTCAACTGCGCAGTCTCAAGTTGGACCACAGAGCAATGCACCTAATGTCAAGGCTGTTTAAATCCTCCGGGATTTACAGCAACAGTCGCATCAGTACTCGAAGTACTTAATTCACACATGCAGTCCATTTTGAAGCTAGAAAGCCAGATAGGCCAGCTACCTTCTCAAGTGGCCAAAAGGGAGAGTGGTCAACTACCTACGCAGTCAGTAAATAACCCTAGAGGACAAGTGTTCTTGGGAGTGATATCGCCTCTCGAAAATTAAATATAAAAACCTCTTGGATCGTCGAGCTACCGACTCATCCGTAGCACCAATTGTAAATTATGTAAACTATTTCTTTTTCTTTTTCTCTAGGTACTATAATGCAACCTAAATCGTTGGAAAACGATAGATCGTAATATCACACCTACTGTACATTGTAACGAACAATAGTATGGATTTATGATTGATCGTCGTTATGTCCATCAGAAGCGCAGTGATTGTGATTCTTACTTATTGAAGACTAGAATCAACCGACAATTCTAGGTTAAAATTCAAGTGATGACCGTCTCAGCAAGTCATCACTGAAAACAGGACCTACATATTCGTAAAAAGGATGTGTCAGCCCCATTTTCAAAACCTTTCAGTTTTCCCCTCCTACCCTCCCTCTCTTTTTCAAAACGTCTGTAATCTTAACCGTTCTTCCACTCAACCCAACCATTTATTTTCCTATAAACCCCTTTCTTCCTCTGTTTTATTTTGGAGAACCCTACATATATTTTATTCCACAATTACAAATTAGGGTCAATTGTCAAGGAGGTAAGGTGACTATTTTAATGGTAGAGTGGAAGGGTATCTGCAAAAAAAAATTATTCAATACATGAAATTCATGGTTAATTAATGGTGTTGTTATTAACTTTTGCAGAAAAGAGAATTGAAGCATGGTGAACCAGACAAGCAAACGACAAAGGGAAGAGGAAGGTAATAGTTCTGATAACACCCCAATCATTCATCGTATAGCATGGCCTGCTGCCCTTAAGGCCAAATCAAAAGCAGCAGACCCTCCCAAGAAGAAACTGAAATCTTTCGGGATCGTTATCAAAGAAAATCCTAAAGACACAAATGAGACAGAATCTGTGTCTGTCCCTAAAAAGGAGCTGAAATTAGATAAAGGTAAAAGGCCAACGTCCTCTGCTACGCCAGCAAATAAACTCCCTACTTCAATGAAACATCATATCCTAGGAGTCAAAATTGTAGTAGACGTTGAGTCTTTATAAAAATTGGAAATGGGAAGCCATTAAATATTTTAAGGATGTCGGGCTAAATTATTTCTTAGAGTCAGAAGTCACACCAGTCTATCCTAGATTGGTGATTGTTTCATAAAAATATGACCAAAGGCAACCAAGGACCATCCCCAATCCTCTCCACTAGTATCAATGGGCTTCCGATCAAGATTATAAAGGAAATGGCCGCGAGGGTGATGCATGCTCCCTTAGAGATACCACAACTGTCCCAAGAGAACCCAGAGGCCAACCTTTTGAGGATGTCATCTAATACCCTTCCTAACTTTATCCAAATGGCAACAGAACTATTAGAAAATCCTCCACGGGTCAGGTCCTTTTTCCTTTGAAAGGACCTAGAAGCAAATAGTTTACCACTTCACTTCTTCGACGTGCTAATCCATAAGACTATTCACCCCATGGGTCATGGAACATTGAGAAGGGTACTATTTTCCAAGACATTGTGCATAATGGTGAATCGTTATTGGTTCAATGTGTCCTCTTACCTTTTTGAAATAATTACCATCGTGAGGGGGAAACTGGGTCAAGAAAAATACCAGACGAAAAAGTTAACCCTGCCATTTGAAGGCCTTATCACGAATCTACTGATGAATGTGGGGTATAGCATAGACCCCAAGGAAAAAGCTTTACCACGAGCAGATGAGGGGCTTGACAGTAGCAGCCTATAGGAGAACTTTAGGTGCTAAAAATAAAAAGAAAATCTTGCTCACTCCTCGCACCAAAAGTACCCCCTCTAAACGACAAGTCTCACAATTTCATGAGGACCGAGAAGAGACTGTCATAGAGCAACCAGCAAAAATCGTAGCCCCAGAAGAAGTAGTTATGGAAGAAGGTGTGAGTACTTCTACTCCACCTCATGAGAGTGTAGAGATCAACTCTCCAGTAGAAGAAAGAATAATCGAGTTAGGAATCTCAGTTACAGACCAAGCCAGTCTGTACAACCCTGCTTTGGACTCACCAGTAGGGCCTGCTATGCCCCCTTAAAAGAGGCAAACACACTACCAGTTACTACTGAAGCAGACCCTGAGAGCTCAAATGTTGAGATAAACCAAGAAATGCCTTCCACAATTGATCAACATATTACTGGAATAGCTACTTCTAGCCATATCCCTGTACCAATAGAACTTGCTGCTCAACCTACAATTCCAGCCAATACAAAGTAACCTCTCATCGTTCAAGTTGTTGAAGGAGAACAAAGCTCCGAGTTACCAAGAGGGAGTTTTACATAATTATTAAATGGAGAAGAAGCACCCCCTGAGGATCCTCCAGTCACCACCACATCAATCCCCGAGTTAGAAAGGAGATTGAAGGCAGTGGAACAATGGAAACGTACACATGAACCAAATCTATTGTCATTCCTAAAAGTAGAAGAAGGGTGAGAGAACTATAACAATGGACCTCTACAAATGCCCCATCTTTGATCAAACTGCCAGGTATAGTAAGACAGTGGATGGAGGAATATCACAGACTAAAGAAGAGAGTCTTTGATACTACCTTGACGATTCAAGAGCTCACAGAAATAATGGAGGGCTTGAAACAAAAAGCTCTACAAGATCACAGTACGAGATGGGCAGTTGACACAGAGAAGAGAGTCTAAGATGCCACTTCAACCCTTCAAGCACAGATCACCCAGCTGCAAGCAAAGAATGGAATACTGAGCGAATATCAGAAAGCTTGGGAAGTTGAAAGAAAGGTGTATGAAGATAACATGGCAGCTATACTTGAACAATCTGGAAGTTTAATGGTAGTCCCCGACGATGTAGAAATTGTAAGAGAAAAAGTTCTTAAAGACTACCAACAACAACTCCACCAATAGCTGAGTGAGAAGGTTCATCTACTGACCATAGCTGAAGGGAAAATTTTGCAACTGCAAGAAACTCACGGCTCCCTAAACTCAATTAATTCAGAACAAAAGCAGATCATTAAGTCTTTAACAAAGAACATCGTGGTCACAATAACAAAAGAACAAGATATAGCAAAAAAATTGAGAACAGAAATTCGATTAAAATCTGTTGTGATCATCAAGAAGCTGATTGCTGATTTGAAAGAAAAGGCTGATAAGGAGCAACAGTATCCGGAAGGAACTTCTTGCCAAATAATTATGGAAAAGAAAAACACAGATGAGGCTGAACCGTCAGCACATGGGGATTCACCTGCAGAAAAGGGTCAAGATGGTTATTCTATTGCTGAGGTGTCAGATTGGGAAGATGACCCCCACTACTTCTATCCTTGTACCATACCCTATATCAACAAGTAAGTAAAAATATTACAGAACATTACAACCCTCACAAGTATGATCTCAATAGATTTTTTCTAGGTTTATACTCTTTTATGTAATTAATTTTTTTTTACAGTAGTTCTTTAGTTTTTATTTTTCTGTTCATTGTAAATATTGAATGAGTATATGAAGTTTTCTTTTGACTAACTAACTTTTTACTAACAGTGTGATTGTTACTATCCTTTCTTTTATTTTTATTACTAATATCTTTGAGAAGTAAACAGATGTGTTATCCTTCAAGTTTGGGAGAACATTTCTTACAGAATATTTTTTCACATCTGGTAATGATCAGTTATATCAATAATTTTAAAAAAATAAATTTTAAGTATCCCATATTTTTTGTGCCAATGAGGGCATTGTTCAATTTAAGTTTGGGGGATACACAATTTTTGTGTATAATAGTAGTTTTATAAGTAGTATGTCAGTAGTTAGTTTAGTAGTTTATTTTTGTAAAAAAAAAAAAAAAATTAAGTTGATCAGTATATAGGAATTATGATAAAAAAAATTACAAATCTTGCAAACTTACGATTCATTATGGTAGAAGTTTAATAATTAGAATATAGAACAATTACAATTCATGTTTAGCTTGTTGAACACTATATTAGAATGGATGTTTGAAACAATAAATTGATCTAAACTGTAAAATTTAGACTATAGTTTTAAAATTATAAATCAATGAGTTTTTTAGCCATATTTCCTCTTTTATTCAGAGAGAGACTGTTTCTATTCAATCATAAAAAAAATTTGAACTTCTACACTGTTATGAAATCTCATATTGCTGAATTTAGAATCGAAATATTCTATGAATATGATGAACTAATTTTTTGTCTAGAACTATCTATTAGAAATATCAAAGCAATAAACCATCTATGCTAGTAAATCGTAAAGATGATTTAAGGCCATATTTTATTTAAATTAGAGTTAAAAGATCAAAATCTCATAAAATCTTATCCTTTGAACCCATATTAGAAGCCTAAGCCGAACTCCTTTGTACTAAAAAATCTGATAAACCTTTAACCATATGTATTGCCTAAAGCTTTTAACCTTTAACCCTTATAATTTCTGAGAGCTTGGAATGTAAAAAAAAGAAAGAAGAGGGAGTGAAGGAGTAACAGTAGAATAGATAAGGGACATGTAGAAAAGAGGTACAGTTGAAGTCTAAAAAAAAAGAGAATATGGGAAAGGAAAGAAAAATCATAAATAAACGATTTTTGAAAAAATGAAATTACGATTTAGCAAAAAGGCTTTCAAAAGAAGAAAAATCGTAAAATACGATTTTACAACTAAAGAACTAGGATATGCATGTACAAATAAAATAAAATAAAAATGGGAAGAAGTTATCCAAATCTTGAATACTTATTGAAGTAGAATAGAAAAGAAGTCAAAGAAGACAAAAAAAAGAATAGCTAAATTCTCAGAAAAACTTTAAATCATTTTCTACCTTTTCCTTGATACCTTTTGAATCCCAAAGCCCCATTACAAGCTGAAGGAAAGACCTCTCTGATTTATGGTTTGCAAAAGTATAAGCCTAATAGAGATATGGATACTAGATATTATGGATTGTACAAGGAATCATAAGAATAGAATAAGATTATCTTTTCCATGAGATTCATTAATTTTTACAAATATTTTTGACTAAATTGTTCTGAAAAATATACTTAGAGAACTCAAAAAGTTTCGATATCTTTTTGAGAGTACGTCAATAGTGAGTTTTTGAATGAAAATATTTTCTAAATCTGCAATTTAGAAAAATTTATGAATAATAAATTGTTCACGAATGCATATACACTCTATGCTTATTATGAACTAAAATTGTTGGAGTTCTAATAAAAGATAACTGTTATAATGGAAAGTAAGGATAAAAGTTTGGTAATTTTGGAAAATCGTAATAAACTATGTATTGACCAATTTGACCATTTAGGCAATTTAGTTAATTTAATTAGTGTAGAAAATTAGTGTAGAGTTTAATTTTTAATTTTTAATTTTTGAAAAATATTCTGAAGAAAAAATCTAAAAATATTTGAAGTTTGTAGGTAACTTCACTGAAACCTTCATGAGACTACAACTCCTCTACTAGGGATCACCTAGGGGTTTAAAGGCTTGTTACATATGCTAAATGAAATCGTGCTCCCTACGAAAGTGGCATTTAATCTAAGTTTTTAGTTTATGTTTGCTAGGGACTAGCAAAAGGTAAGTTTAGGGGTGTGATCCGTCACATAATATAATATTTTATCACTCTTAATTAACTTAGTGACGCTAGGTCTTAGATTACTACTAATAAGTTAATAATGTGCAGATATTAAATATAATCTGTAAAAGAGAGCTAAAGTAATAATATTCGTCAAAATGAACTCAAAAGAGTAGTAAAAGACGATTGAGCGTAAAAAGACAATTCACCGCCTACTGAAGAATGAAAAATCGTGTTTTACGATTTTACAAAACGATTGAGTGTTGTTACAAAAGAACTATAAGAAATCGTAATTTACGATTCTTCAGAGGAAGAGTATGATATAGAAGAAAATCGATGAATCGAAATTCAGAAAATTATCAACTATGAGAAAGCTATGAAAGATAGAAAATCATGATTTACGATTTTCTAAGAAAGAATGAAAAGAGATAATCGTGATCTACGATTATCATAATAGAAGTTTTCCCACTGCTGCTACTGTTGTTGATCATGTGAGAATGAACACCACCATGAACAAAATTAAAAGAACTCTTGAATTAGAAGTTTGGCTGATCACGGATCTGGAAGATTGACGAAGAAGAATCTTAAGAAGATTCTGCTATTGAGTAAAAAAGAAACAATCTAAAAGCGTATCAACTAAAGAAAGTAAGGAAAGCTAGAATTAAAATTATAGTTATAAAATGAATCTTTTATTTCTTTTATTAGAATTAAAACTTGTAAACCGATTCCTTATGATCTATTAATAAGAGAGCCTGGTGTAGGAATAAACCATCGAAGAAATTCTCAACATCAATTGACGATTGAGGTTGGATTTTCTTCCGATCAACTTAGAGTAGATTTTTATTGTTTTGTAGATTAGATATCTAAGGTTTCTCAAGAGCAATTAACGACTGCTATTGGGAATTACAAATTTTTGTGAATATCTGTAGTTTCTCAGAAGCAATTGATGTCTGCAGCTAAGGGGTGGAGGATATATTTTATTGCTTTCTAGTTTGGATTTTATTTTCTTTTATTTCCTTCTTTGTAAACATCTTCAGATTTTAATTTGAATTGACGACTCAGGTTGAAGTTTACAGATTAATGTAACGGTTTTTACTTTTTTATCTTCAATTTTTTAGAATTTGATTGACGCCCAAGTTTTAGGAGATTGTTGATTAGATTAAATCTGTATTAATAGGATTCTAGTTTTGATTGACGACTAACACTAGGATACTTGAAATATAGTGTAGCGGTATTATTTAATTTCATAAATATCTGATAGCAGAAGATTGTGATTGACGACCATAATCTGAAGTTTGAAAATTATGATTTATTTTCTGTAATTTAGATTAATAAACAAATTCTTTATTCATATTTCTCCAGTAGTTTAGGATCTTAAAAGATAAGTATAAGTTTCAGAAAAATTGAATTAATATATATATACCTATCTCTATGGGAATGATCCTTTGCTAGTACTATAGTTTTTATTTTGCACTTGCAATAGGATAAGACTTAATTAGATGCACATATAAGTAATCGAACAACACCTTGTAGAAGACATATACATGTCACAGTCGGTGAGTTTTGTGATTAATGGAAAGAACAATTGGTTTGCAAATTGAATAAGTCTTAAGCAAACTTTTAGGCAATGGTATTTAAAATTCGCTGAGGTTGCCACTAGCTATGGGTTTAAAGAGCTCTATGGTTGGATTGCCAAAAATATTATGATTCAATTGGAGCATCTAAACAAGTCATCTAAAATTAAAGCAAAGTAATTCATAATTTATGCATTATGACCAACCAAACGGACCAAATGTTAATAGCAATGTAGATTTCAATTTAGTTGAATTTAGAATTTGAGGAAATTTTAGTTTACAAATCTAAACAGTGGTTTTGAAAAAATTATTGTTTAAGGCAGTGAGGGTGCTCCGTGCATAAACGTCAACTCTAAAATATTTAGAAAATTAAAAAAGGACAGAAATTATGACCTATGTGACATAAGTAAACCTTTTAAATGAGAAAAAAAAATAAAGAAGAAATTTGCTACTTTTGTCCATGTAATCCTCTCTATCTTGTAAACACGTCGTCATTAAAATTTGTCTGTTCAACGACAGGTTGGATATCTTATCTTAAGATTTATTCGATGGAAGATTGGGGTGGAAAATGATTCAATCTCCTCATTCAAAGCAGTCAAAACCCCTTCAAAATCATGGTTTGTTTCGGATAAGATGACGGAGATTGTGCTTCACCCCCAGCATCTACAAAGTAGATTTTGACAGCATGTCGTATCTATCATACAATCAGTTTCTTATTCCACATATCACACATCCCTAATAAATGGCCCTAAAAATCACGTTTGAGCGTTGTGTTCCCTAAGATTAAAGTGGCATTTTTTGGAGATATGTTACATGTGAAACAAAAATTTAACTGACTGATAAGTGTGAAATGATCTCAAGATCCAATTTGTGAAAGATAAGGGTAAAGCACATTCTCCATCATCTGATCAGAACTAATCAATATTTTTGAAGGAGTTGTGGCGCTTTAAGAAATTGCATCTGCGCTAATAGAGATACCCTTTTTTTCCATTACTTAAATTATCTGATTGCGTCCCAAACTGACCTTCTTTATTTTTTGGGTTTTTTGCAAATACCCCCTGAGTTATGTTGATGTTACAAATAACTTAAATTACTAAATTGTCATCCTCTACACGTGGTAAGAGTAAATTTAAATCCACCCCTCCACTTACAAAAAAGAGTAGTTTTAAATCGCCCACCAAATATTTGAGTTCACCCACGCTGAAAAACATTGATTGCATTGAATCGGACGATGGAGATCGTTTATCGTCCCAACCTTTCACACGATGGATCTTGAGATCACGGTGGCACCATTAGACGGTTGACTGCATTGAATCGGACGATGAAGATCATTTATCGTCCCAACCTTTCACACGATGTATCTTGAGATCATGGTGGCACCATCAGACTGTTGACTGTATTGAATTGGACGATGGAGGTCGTTTATCGCCCCAACCATTCACACGATGGATCTTGAGATCATGGTGGCACCATCAGACTGTTGATTGCATTGAATCGGACGATAGATATTGTTTATCGTCCCAACCTTTCACACGATGGATCTTGAGATCATGGTGGCACCATCAGATGATTATTTTTAATTTCATGTGGTACACACCCAAAAAAATGACCTTAAAATAATTTTTAACCGTATACGTGATGTTAAGGTCACTTTTCTTAGATGTGTGCCACGAAATAAAACACTAATCGTCTAATGATATGCTTAAACGATCTCCATCGTCTTATTCAATGCAATCAATGTGTTTTAGCGTGGGTGAATTCAAAGATTCGGTGGATGGAAGCCGACGCGATTAGGCAATCCAATTCATAAAAATAGGTCTTGAATCATATAGGAAATTGGAGGGACGAGTATTTTGAGTAGAACATGTAGATTGAAGGTTTTCTTTTCAAGAATAATTACATCGTTTGCCACAAATCCTCTATTGGTTGAGTATTCGTCCAAACGTTGGCATGCTTTAATAGGGGAATCACCTATCAGATGAGTCTTGAATCTGATGGGTGAATGAAGGGCCTTTTAAAAGAGTGCCTTTAAATCCACTCACTGAATCTTTAAGTTCACTCACGCTGAAACATGTTGATTGAATTGAATCGAACGATAGAGATCATTTATCCTCCCAATTTTTCACATGATGGATCTTGAGATCATGATCGTACCATCAGACGGTCAGTGTTTTATTTCACGTGGCACATATCTCAGAAAAGTGACCTTAACATCACGTGCATGCTTAAAATTGATATTAAGATCACTTTTAGGGGTGTGTACCACATGAAATAAAAAATCAGCCGTCTGATGGTACACCCATGATCTAAAGATCGATCTCATGAAAGATTTGGACGATAAAAAATCTTCATCGTTTGATTCAATGCAGTCGATGTGTTTCAGCGTGGGTGAACTTAAAGATTTTGTGGGTGGATTTAAAAGTACTCCTTTTAAAATAGTGACCAATCATAATGGCATGACTTGTAAATAAAAGTGAATGAAGGGCCTTTTAGAATAGTGATAAACTTTAATGGCATGACTTGTAAATATAGATGTGAAAGGCCTTTTAGAATAGTGGTATTTTTAAAATATTGGTTTCATTAAAGACAAAATAGGCTTTCCGTCCATAAACTAACGGCTAATTAAATGCAAAAGATTATATGAAACAGAAACACAAAAATAGGGACTGCAAAATAAATACTCATAACTCAGGAGGTTTCTTATAATATTAGCATAACACGAGGGGTATATGCAAACAACCCTTATTTTTTTTTTCCGATCCAACAAGAAAGACTTCACTTATTAAAAAAAGGCATGTGACAAATGCCTGAGAGCGTCATGTGGTATGACGTCTTCAACGACGTCAAGAATACAAATGTGAATATAGGAATAGTCCTCAAGACTGGCCGGCTAAAGGAATAGGGTGGAGAAGAAAGACCAATTATTTAATTACTTTTTTTCATCTTTTTATAACATATTGATCAAAAATTTAATAACTATGTGTATCTTCTCTTATTAGTATACACAATAATTAATATTATATGTGCAGCTAATTGCACCACGTCATATAAGTTGTCTGTAAAATAATTTACAAAAAATTATCCATTACATAATAGTGTCGTTAATATTCTATAAGTTGGAACTTTTTCTTTTTTTGGTTTCAAAGAATATCACGTTGGAAATTAAAAATATAGAATAGAGACAAAACGCTCACCCGTCACCTAATACTTTTAAAGTAAAGGGTTGAGAAGGTTCCCAGCTTTGAAGAGAAATCTATCTAATCCGTGTAGTATCAATCATGTGAATCGTGTGACTCGACAACTTGTGTCAGTCGATTAAGTACCACACAAAACTTTGAGCATATTCACCATTAATAATGAGAAATCAAAATACTAACTAAAATTATAGGCATTATATATCTCTGACTCACCAAATGAAAGTAAAAGTTTCAAAAATATATATATACTTTATTTAAATCACATGTCTTATAACTTATTAATTCAAAATGACTTATTAATTCAAAATGAGTGTTGTTTTAGGTTAATCTTTTCATATAACATATTAAAATGATACCAATTGCACGGGTTATGCGTATATATACTCCTCCCTATTGCCAACATGACAGAATCTGTGGACATTTTATTCTAATGTGTCTCCCAATTTGAATAAATAAACTTCACGTCTCCCAATTTGAATAAATAAACATCACAAATATGAATAAGAGACTTTGACTAAGTATATTCCTCCTAATGTGTCTCCCAGTTTGAATAAATAAACATCACAAATATGAATAAGTGACTTAAGTGACTTCGACTAAATATATTCCTCCTAATGTGTCTCCCAGTTTGAATAAATAAACATCACAAATATGAATACTCAAACCCAAGACCTTGAAGAACAAATCCAAGTCGCCAATCGACTGCGACAACCCACCTCCAATGCAAAAGAGAGAATATTTTAAGAACTTCATTATTTAGCAATGGAAGAAACGTTGGTACAAAGAAAATGAACAACTTTTCAATGTAACTCGCTAGGGGGTTCTTTGATGACTTGGGTTTTCTCTCCAAGGTTGTGAGTTTAAGTAGTGACTCCTCTTCTACTAAGGTATGTAATCTATGAAATATCTGTGGCATGTAGGGATGACTGATGAGGGCATCCTCCCTTACATATTAATTCAAGGGTAAGTTATAAAATAATTAAAAAAAGAAGAAAAAAGCTTCAAACTTTTTTTTAATAATTTTTGAAAGTGCTAACTATGGTTTTTATTATCGCTCATATCTGATACATATAAGCCAATATGTGTATTAGGTTAGGCTCCATGGTCATCCGATATAGATATACACCTTAATCCTATATGACGTAAAATATTGGATCATATCGAGTCATATGCATCGAATGACCCGAAAAGCTTACCATAGTACCTTTTAAATAATTTTTTTGTATTTTTTTTATTTCAAAAAAAAAAAAGGTGGTTGAGTACCAGTCGATTTATCCGATACTCTTCTTCTACTATCGCAGGATGCACAGTAATCCATGGCATGGTGGGGATGAGGGGTCGCTTAGAGATTAAAGGGTAAGTTATAAAATTACAGGAAAAAAAAATGCTTCAAACTTTTTTTAAATTATTTTTGAAAGTGCTGACCATGGTTTTCATTATCGGCTATATCCGATACATATGAGCCAATATGTGTATTAGATTAGACCCCATGGCTATCAGATACGGATATACACCTTCATTCTACATGAGGTAAAATATCGGGTCAAACAGGTAAAATATCAAATCATATCGAGTCATATGTATCAAATGACCCAAAAAAATGACCAAAATACCTTTTTAATATTTTATCTATATTTTTTTATTTTTTATTTTTTAAAAAACTAAAAAAGGTGCTTCAGTACCAGACGAATTATCCGATTGACATCTAGTGTATTACTTACATATTTCCGTAGGACCCAACCAATATGCCCACATATATTGATTGGACTTTAAATTTGGGGCGGTGACAATTTTGCATTTTGCTCCATGACTAGCAAATTATAGGTTTGGAGGTGTGGTATACCTCTCAAATATGTGTTTGGATCAAGGTATCAATTCAGGTATCGGGTATCGGTCCATGGAGGACCGATACGAATCGGCGGTACTGATACGTATCAATGGTAATTTATAATAAATAAAGAGGAACTGTTGTGTATAAACTTCTCCAAGATGAGACATGAAATTGCTCAGCTCTCTAGTCTCTCGCCACGATGACACGTGCATAAACTTTTCCAATACGTTTGCTGGTTTGCCTAGACTAACAGCCATTTCCATTCGTATCTTCTAAAACACAGATAAATTAAAGGGTATTGTTGTTTTCACCCACCTATTTACTGCCAGCGCTGACGTCCCAGACCCCTTGAACACTGTTGATTGCGTTCGATCAGATGATGGAAGTCGTGTTTGTCACGCCCACAGCCCTTGGCCTCGTATGGCGGGCGGCTCTCCCGCCAATACATTCCGATCAACAAGTCGGGTCGACGCGACACACCTCGATTATCAGTATTCAATATTAATATCTTCTCACAAATTAGAGAAAAATACATAAAATCTATTTATAGCGGAAAATCACATTTTCTTAATCGAATCGATTTTTAATCCCGATGATTCATTTCTTTGGAAAAATTCGGGTTTTTTCAAAAATTCTACTTGCTGCAGAAAAATAAGTTAAAACAAGATAATATTAATTTCATAAAAATAATTTTAAAGTCCACATATACAATAAGACTAGTAGCCAAATAAACTAGTAAACTAAAAGTTGGTCCTTATCAAAATTAAATCAACTGTACAAAATCAAGATTCAGTGTATGTGTCACATAGTCCACCCACATATGTTCTGGTGACTTCTGAACATCAGTTTCTTACAGGATAACTGGGTTACAGCCTGGCTTTCTTTTCTATCAGTTGCTAAGTGATTTCATCCATGTATCTAGAATTTTTGGGTTATGAAAGGACTGTCAGTGGTGAAGCTTAATAAAGTAGTAGTTAGATTTATCAATAAATTTTCAGTGAATTCTTATAGTTCAACCAATGTTGTCAATTAATTTTTACCAATTATCTATCTGATCAATAATTCAATATATTTATTTCTAAGTTCCAAATCTATCAATATATCAAATATTAACTCATTAAGCGTCAACAAAACAATGACGATAAGGTTCAAAGATTCATTTAATATAAGATGATCATTTAATTTTCTAATTTCAAGATATGATCAATCATCAATTTCACTTATCAACATCAAAAAAGAAACATTAAGTTCGATTTTCAATCATTCATTCTATCATTAACGATTATTTCAATATCAACATGAACTTATCAAATTCAATTACCAATTTACCATTTTATCAATATCATCAAGGAGTATCAGGTCGCTTCAGAGTAATTTAATCAAGATTTCATTATTTAATTAATTACTCAGTTATTCGATTATCACAAATTTAATATTATTAAGTAAACAATTTAATTTGGTTGGTTTGGTGATTTATTAATATATTTTATTTATTTTGGTGCCACACTAACACCAGCCATGGTCCGATATCATATTAATTGCCAATGTCGTGCAAACAACGGCATACACTCTTCGCTATTTAGAAAATAGATGTTTTGGTTCTCACATAAAGCGCTCTAATCCTAGCTCATTTGCGCAGGTGTCTTATTTCTTTCCAGTTCACTTGGTTTTACTTCCTATAATTGAAGAATAATCTCTGTAAAGGGTGTTGCATATATCTTACGTAACTTTGCAATATATTTAT
The DNA here is from genome assembly GCA_021018995.1 of Chloranthus sessilifolius. NCBI lineage: Eukaryota > Viridiplantae > Streptophyta > Magnoliopsida > Chloranthales > Chloranthaceae > Chloranthus > Chloranthus sessilifolius. Next base: position 105,597,494 of record CM037593.1, read on the forward strand.
GCTTTCATGTAGCATTGCTTAATCAGTGGAGATAATTAGTTTTCATTTACTAGACCTATTTAGATTTCTCCACAATCGGGCCAATTTATTTTTCAGCCATAAAAAGTAGTGGGAACCTGCCATTCATTTTTTGCTAAAATCTCTATATTGTCTCTTACATTCACAATCATGTGTACTCATCTGTTTTATGATGCAATTGGGTTAGCTCTTTCGGGCCAAAGAGCTGCTCTCTCGATCTTTGCTCTTACAGGGAACTACTTTTATGTTTGGTAACACAGCTCCTCGCCCTATTTTGCTTTGATGGGGAGCCGTTTTAGATGATAAAATTGATCAAAATTTGCTCCGGTAGAGAGCAAGCAAAGAGCTGCATTTGATCTTATACTAGCTAACCCAAATGCAGCCTTAGTAATTGTTTCACAATTAATGTGTAACTTCTGGAGTATTTACCAGTGATCACTACAAAAAATAGTGGATATGCCGACGGCTGAAATTGAGACGCCGCCGGTGTAGGCGCAGATATGGGCCACGCTATCCGAGCCACTCCACTTAAAGCCCACGACCTATGCAATCGGTCCAAGTATATTTTTTCCTTCTCCCGAATTCATACCTTCTCCCTTCTCCCCTCACTCCCTCTCGCCCAACCCTCTACGCCTCCTTCCTCTTCGGCCTCCTCTCCATGGCTGCAATCCTCGCCGTCCCTGCCGCCATTGTGACCTTGATCATGGTTGTCGTCCTCCTCTCTTTCGCCAGAAAACCCAAACGCCACTGCTTCGGAGAAAATTTGGAAAATCGACACTAATGGCGTCCTCAAGGAAGATAACCTTGTTGCTGCTCGCTGTGCTATTTTCAACTTTATTAAATTGGTTCGGAGAAGATAACATTTTTTTTTGTTGAATTTGATCTGGGTTTAGGGTTTATGGGTGGATTTGTAGGTAGGGGTTTTGGGGGTTTGGAGAAGATGAGGCACTACAAAACAGGTCTCTCTCTCTCTCTCTCTCGTATAAAATCTCTCTCGTTGCCTGATTGATTAGGGTTTTTAGGTGTAATGTGATTTTGTTGTAGAGTTCTCCCGATGCAAGTGATTTTTTGTTTATGTGATTGATTTGCTCATATCTTGTTGTTGATACTATGATTTGATCTGGAGGTATTATTGAGCCCTTTTTAAAGAAAAATTGCATATGACATGTTTGATAAAATGCTCAAAAGAAATATAGGTTTATTTCTTTTTAAATTGCTCATTACATATGCTATACTTATTAGCAAGTTGCATGTTGAATGTTTTATAAATGCTTAGGAGGGGGTTTCTTTGGTTGTTTTTATGTTAAGCCACTGTTTATATTGCATATTTGTTGTTTTATCTTACTATATTTCAGATCTGTGATGAAATGCATAAGGTCATAACAACTTAGGATCTATGCTTTTAATTCCTCTTTATTAATTAACATCAAAAGCCAAAACCTAAAGAAAACATCCCACAGAATTCTATTTCCTATTTTCTTGCCCCCTCTCTTTAATAACCAAAACTATTTACAATGAGGACGTCATTTTCCTCTATTTTACGAGTTTGGAAATGTCATGAGAGAAGTCTAATATTAGCTGAAGTTATTTCTTTGCGACATTTAGGGATTTCTAGTGCAGCCACTATATTATGAAATGACTCGTCCATTGATTCCTTTCTTTCATTATAAAAATATACATAGAATAGCAAGTTTTCTTGGTGGAGTGCCTTTCTCATACCATATTATAATTTTCAAATCTCTATATATTTTCTCGTAGGAGCAGTGCGCAGGAGGATGAAGAGGAGGGCAGACCTACTTTTCTACGGAGAACAATGATAGGAAATGGTCATTTGGAATCTTGTCTCTCTTGATTGTTGTTTTTGGTCCTTAGGTTGTTCGTTTTCATGTTTTCGTATCTTAGAGTATGATCTTACTTTTCTTATTGGCAGGTCCTCCTGATTCAGTACTTGACTGGACCCTGGAAGGTTATACTTGTTATGTATGCAGGTTTAATATATATTGTGCTAGTATGTCTCTTGAGACAAAGCATTAGTTACACTTGTCTACATTAAATTTTTAATAATTTATTTTGCTTTACTTTTTGGGAAATGTATCATGCTAAGCAATTCCAAATGTTTATCCCACGTGTACAGAAATATTTCCAATAGAAAAAAACGAGTTCATCGTTTTCAAATTACTATGGATATCAGGAACCGCATACACCCGCCTTCTAATCATCAAATATGAGGGCACTACTGTGTGGCTGCATGGAGGTTGGCCTGAAGACAGGTGGAATCATGATTTTTCATAGGATTTAGTTCAGTTTATTGATAATAAATTGGACCCTTCAGCTGCTATGGAGAATAAATTTAGTTCTTATTGAGTTCCCTTTGGTAATTCTGATTTTGTACCTGCAAGTGGTAACACAAATAGACTAATCGAACGACCTGATCATATTAATTTAGTTGATTTAGAAGCCAAGGCTTCTGATTCAGAGAGCACATCTACTGTGATTAATCAGAAACCTAGCTTATTTGGGGACTAACTAGTTAGACTTGGTGGATCAGTGTTTGTTTAGTGAATGGTTGCTTTGATCAATACATACAATTCGAATGGGGGTCGGGGGATAAAAGTTATTTCTGGGTGGATGTTTGGCTGGGGGAGAGACCTCTTTGTGAGTGGTCGTAAGGCTCTGGTTTATGAAATGCAGTGGTTTCAAATGGGATCAGGTATTGGGAGGTTTGCCTTCACCAAAACCTGAGGGATGATGAAGGAAATGTGCTGGTAGAAATGTTGTTGTTACTTCATGATAGCGTGCCAAGTAGGGATGGGATTCAAAAGCTGTAATGGGTGCGAGATAGTACACGGAGTTTTTTTTGACAACATTCTTTTCCACTATTTGTAGAGGGCCTAGTTTGGTCCTTGATTGGTCGCAGATTTGGAATGTAGGGCTGCTCCTAGAGAGTGCATTTTCTTGGACTGAAGCAAAGGAGATCTTACCATTGATAATGTCATCACGTGGGGCATGGGGCATGTCACAGAGAGTGTAGATCACCTTCTTATTCACTGAAATTTAATCAATTTATTTTGTTTATTTTTAAAATTTCAGCTTTAGTTTGTTGAATTTTTTGCGTTATGAAGTTAATGGAGTATATGGGTCTGTGCATAATGTGCTCACCCTAATAAATCTGATTCCTATACATTGGGTTCTTTTTTCTTTTAAATCAGCGAAGCTTGTAACAAGGATGTCCCCATTGTGCTCATTGATATGCATAGTTGCAGTCTCGATTCGAAGATCAAGATGAATTTGGGTACTCTTAATATATTTTTGACTCTTTATGTTATCTCTTTAAACCACTTAATTCTGTTTTTCTTATCTCTCTTCATATTTTTGTGGACATTCTTAGACTGTCAGGTTGTGGAAAAGGTTGCCGACTTGCTGAGGTTAAAACCAAATGATCCAAGGTATTTTTTAAATGCTTTTTTTTTGGGTAATTTTGAGATTAATTTAATGGAAATTTGATAATCAGTGCTTTTTTATTAAATAATGATAGGAAGAAAGGAAAATCTTCAAATGAAGGTTCTAAGAAGAGTAAAAAGGAGAAGAAGGTGAAGGACCCCAACATGCCTAAGCATCCTCCAATGGCTTTCTTTGTCTTCATGTATACCCTTCTCTTCACTCTGTATCTCCCTTGTATTTGTAAATCTATCTGTTCATCCCTCTTAAACGACTTCCTTCTTTGATGGCAGGGATGATTTGAGAAACTTACAAAGAGGCAAACCCAGATTTCAAAACTAATAATGTACACCATACTGTTAGACTGGGAATATTGGACACACTTGCTCTCTCTATTCACCCACAGCTTCCAAGGGGAAGCCATCCTCAAATAGTTAGTAGCCAGAATGGAAACATATTCAGGACTGTCTGATTGCACCCAACTCTCCAGTTTTAATTTGAGCACCAGCAAGAAGAAGAAAAAAGGAAGAGAGAATCGTACTCAAAATCTGTAGAATACCAAAATTAGCACGATTAAAGCAGCACCCATGTACATTTTTATGTGAACAATGATCAGGTCTAGTATAAGAATGATGCCTTTTGTATTTGGGCCAGGTTCCTGTGACCATGGTATCAAACTTGGCCGATACGGATACGTATATTGGATTCGTCGAGAACCGATACCGATACCACCACGATTCCTGTATCGGAGTGGTATCGGTATTGGCCGATACGGCTCAGTATTGGCCGATAATGACTGATACAAATCTTTTTATATATATTTAATTTTTTTTTTTTTTCCAAGAAAAAAATTATCGACCGTTACATATCAGTTCAAGATGGACCGATACCTGATACCAATACTGCTACCTTGCCTGTGACTTGCTGCTTGTATTTTTTTTCATGGATAAAGCACTGTTATGCTAGCTTCATTTATTTTTGTTTATGTCAACTGCAGATAATGAGCATGTATGGATTGATATGTGAACAGTCAAAACCAAGTGCCCAAGAAATAGAGGATCAGATTGATGGTAATATTTGCAGGTATTATTTAGTCTCTATCATCAGATGATTGCTCGTTTCTTTGTAGTTTGGAATTAGGATCGATACATGCTATTTTCTTACGAGTGTTTTTACCTTTTTTAGTCTTGGATTTGCAGATGCACAGGATATCGGCCTATTTTTGATGCTTTTCATTCTTATTCTAGTTGCAAAGGAATCAAAACAAAGTCATGTCAAAATGGCTACAATTAGTGTTAGATGTGGGTATGTTTCTCTTCTTTAGTTATTAGTGTTAGATGTCTACAATTATAGGGCTTCCCTTTTTATTCAACTATTGGCTAAGCCAGTCAATTTCGCCCTTTCATGTGGTCAGGTATTGCTACCTCTTGGTGTGTATTGACAACATGACATGTGAGATAACACCCTCCTAGGTGCTAGTAGTCGATTGCAGTCAATAATTATTGAATTTAGCTCTGCCTCATAAGTACATATTTCCAGCAAGAAATGTGTTACATAAGCACGGTATCAAGTATCGCCTGATACTGATACATATGGGTTTCTAGTCAAGCCGTCATCGATATGATAATCGATATCAAGATGTCCGGTATCATCGATCAATCGATAGTTATTGGTGAAGATACCAAGCAAGATCACCGATTGTATTGCATATCATCCGATATTGTCATTTTTTATTTAAATTTTTTCACCCACAAAGAAAACGTTAGTGGTATTAGCCGATATGTATCTGTCTAAAGATTGGACCAATACCCACATCCGATACCGAGTTTGATACCGTGAGCATAAGAACTGCTGGTATATTTTTTTTGTTTTTTTCTTTTCATAAGGTATTCACCTGAAGAAATGAAGATAATTAGTTTCTTGTAAAATTTGATGTTTGAATGTATTCTTAGTATAATTGGTATAGGCCCTTATACATTATATTTTGGATTGCTTTCACGTGTTTTACCTTCCATCTTTTTTATTCTTTTCAGGACAGTATTTGATGTCGACATTGATACATTTGAGTGTTGATACATCAGACTTTTTCAACTTCGGATTGGATGAGGAAAATTGGAAAGATTATTGCAAGCAGCTGGCAAGTGTCTGCTTTGTTGATTGTACATTATAGAAAAGTGATTCCTGGTCGTCTATGCATGTCGATAAAGTGGACGTAATTTTTTCTGTGCAGGAACAACTTCGTCTGGAGGCTACAATGCAAAGCAAAATCCGTGTTTATGAAAGTGGGAGATCTGAGCTTCCAAGTTCCTGACATTTGATGTATTTCTTTGTAACAAAAGTTTGTACATTTACATTTAGTGGCAGCAATTTCACTGAACAACACTGGTACTTTTGTTACACTTGTGATCTTACTGTTTCTAAAGGCTGTTGCTCTATATGTGCGAAGGTGAAAAGGGCGTATATATATATATATATATATATATATATATATATGCGCTCTGTGTTTGTGTTTTTGTGTGTGTGCGTATATATATATATATATAAAATTGTGCCCAACAAAAAAGGGCGCTAATAAATCCCCCCCCCCCCCCAAAAAAAAAAAAAAAATTTGTAAAAAAAAAAAAAAAAGGGCTATGCCGACGGCTGCCGCCGTCGGCATAGATTATGTAAAATATTTTTAAAACACCTATGCCGACGGCATGAGCCGTCGGCGTAGGATTATTTATATAAATTTAAAAAAAAATTTAATAACCCTATGCCAACGGCATCCGCCGTCGGCGTAGATTCATGACTTACGCCGACGGCTGAAAACCGTCGGTGGTTAGATTCCCCGACGAGAATAGTACCGACGGTGTGTCGGCGCCGGTGTAGATATTACAGCCGTCGGCGATTCGTTTTGCCGACGGCTTTGATACTCTACGCCGACGGCTTCCAGCCGTCGGCGTAGGTTACTATTTTTGTAGTGGATGTTGCTTGATTTCTTAAATAACTTCTTGACCCTTCATATTAAAAAAGAATGAGTGGCAATCTGCATATGTTATCCTGAAACGGATAGGAATTGAAAACTTGGTTTCGGTGGCCAAACTAGCCAAGAATGAAACTGAGTCATCTTGTATGATGCTTGATTTTGAGTCACTAGAATGAATCATTATGTAATTTCCAAAACATGCCACTCAATTGAGTCGCATGAATCGACTCAATTGGCTCTTTTAACAATGAAATTATGGTTGTTTCTTGATTAATCCAAAATATGTAAGTGTTCAATTAAAGAATTAAAGTTCTTTGGTGTACTCATCCATCAATGAAGTTTTCTGCTATCTATAATAAAGTGTCCTTATTTTGTGTTTTAAGTCATCTAGTTTGCCTTAAGCTGATTAGCATTTCCCTCGCAGAAATTTTTTGGAGCTCACAAAAGCCATAAAACTTAAAGATGCAGAAGGAGAAGCTTATATTTCTGAAATTGAGGTCTGGATGATTCTCTCTCTCATTATATATATGAATCAGATCAACACAAATTTTGATTTGTGATCAGTCCAAGGTTGCTGGTTTTCATATGGTTTGAATTGATGGGAATGAGCGTAACTAGACAAAATTATCATCTCACATAGGAATTAACACCTCGCATAGGAATGATGGGTAAACACGTAGCTGAAGTTAATCAGAGATTTCAAAACTGATATATATATATATATATATATATATATATATATATATATATATATATATATATATATATAAAATCTTAACTGTTTAAATCTTCTATTAACAATATTGTGAACTTAGAATTGTTAGAGATAGACAATGTGGATTGTTGATTGGATATAAGGGTACTTTTATTTACAGCCCAAGATTCATCTTTCTCAATTTTGATTTCAAGTGCTGCAACCATTGATTGCTTTGAATGAAAGAATGAAGATCATTGTTTGTCCTAATATTAACCCAATAGATCTCAAGACCATGGGCCTACCATCAGCTTGTCGGATTTTGATTTCATGTGGCACACACATCCAAAAAAAAACATGATCATGGACATACAGGTTCTTAAATCACTTTTCAGGACGTGTGCCACATGCAATCAAAATCCGACCAGCTGAAGGTAGGACAATGATCTCAAGATATATTTTGTCGAAGATTGAGACAAAAAAACCTCTATCATTTGATTCAAAAGAGTCACTTGTTTAAGCACGTGAAATCCAAACAGTGAATGCAAAATCTTGGGTTAAAGTTAAAGGTGACCTTGCTATAATTGACGCTTTAGGGAAGGATGACTTTTTTGAACAATGGAAAAGAAAAAACCCACACTTTGAAAACTTGTATTTAAAGCAACTCTTACCCTTGGGTGATGAAAACCTTGGATGAAAGCAACAAGCGGAGATCACATGGGCAATTGACCAAATCATATATTCAAACCCACCACATTAGTTCCTCCTTTGTTTATAACAACCAACAAAATGTTTTACTTACATTTTTTTTTCAATTAAACATCCATTGGAACTCTTTTTTATTACAGATAAGAGCTCAAGTAATTTGCGGGCTTCCTCTCTTCTGCAAAGATACCCCACAAACCGTCTCTTAAATTGTGGACATTAGTGGATAATTCCATCAGAAAAAAAAAAGCCAATAAAATGACTGCCCTTATCAGTTGTTTTTTTTTTTAAATGACTATCTTTAACAACCAAGGAGACAGTTGTAAAAAAAAAGTGATTTCTTTTACTACTGTGATTTCTTACTCTGCTCTTAACATTCATATAAGAACAACTAATTTGGACAGTCTTTTTTATGCAAATTTTTTTTTTTATATACTTGTTTTTTATGCAATTTTTTTTGCTCCTTCTCTACCACTGTTTGGGAGAAAATTCTCCCTGCCCCTATTTTATTGTTTCATGGTGCTTCCCTAGTTCCTGTCGAAAATCCGGTCGAGTTTCAACCCGAGTTAGTATATATATATATACACGAGTAAAGGGCATGTGCTATGCACGCCCCATAGCTATTTTTCTTTACCCACAGTGTAGCAACTCTTTTTTTTCATACGTTAGCAACTGTAGCAACTCCTTTAATGAGTTGATTTGTTGGTAGATGCATTGTAGCCCCTGCTTTAATTTCTCACACAAATGTTGATAACTCCTTGAACAATATGGTGCCACAAGAACACAAATCATTGTATTAATCGCTAAATACTAACCAGATTGATTATCTAATTGCATTTATAAAATTTGCTAACTTGTTTGTTGGCTGCTGAAATTCGGCCATAACGATCAAATATATTTTCATAATAAATTGGGAGTGAAATATATATATATATATATATATATATATATATATATATATATATATATATATATATATATATATATATAACATATGCCTTGCAAGTTTCCTCTCATGTGAGAAATATATAACCAACTAAACCTTGTTTCAATTCATGAACTTGCGGCATCAATTCGCAATCTCGAGTCTTATTCCAATCAGTCAATGGAAAGTGTCCCTAAAGAAATGCACAAGCGAATGTCCCCTCTGATCATGTAGTTGAGCAGAGACAACTTCAATTTTGCCACGTCAAATGCTATATGAAAAGATTGATGAAATGTATTAGATACTTGGGCCTTGTTTGATAACATGGAAATGTAATTTCATTGTGGAAATAAAATTTAGTTTGCATTTGTTGTTGTTTGATAGCTATTTAAGGAGATAGAAATGAAATTAAATTGCCTCGCAAGGAAATTGAATTTTCATACACCAAATCATTTTACGAGGAAATCATTTCAACCTTTTAAGTGGCTAAAATTGAGTTTCCTACTAACAAAATGATAATTTTTTATTAGTACAAATCTAAAGTTACTTGTAAAAAATCTAAAAATAAAAAAAATATATTTTTTAACTATTAAAAAGTAACTTCAATTTCTATGACCATTATACCAGCACAATCATTATGACCACCACATTATCTACAACATACTCTTTTCAGCTAATATTTGACTTTAGTCAAAGTTTGAATTTTAATCAAACTTTAATTAGATTTATAAGCTATATATAATTTTGGCTTTTGATCAAACTTTGACTACTGAAACATGATAATAAGTTGTAAGTTAGTGATATATTATCAAATTTTTAGAGGTCAAAGGTTGACTTTAAGGTCAAACTTTAACTTTTAATTAAAATTTTACTTTTTTATTAAACTTTGACTCCAATAATTTGATGGCAAAAAAAAAATATTGTCGCGCTGGTGTATAATTTGATACTAGATTCTCAATTGTATTAGTCAATAGTTTAACCTTTAGTCAAACTTCGACTTTTACACAAAATTTATTTTTAGTCAAACTCGAAACATGCTTATAGTTATTTGTATTTTGGTAATGCAAATTTTTATCGGTCAAAGTTTTATATTTGGTCAAACTTTGACTTTTTAACACAATTCGATTTTTTTTAACTTTTGTATCCCCAATGAGATTATTATTTTTTTAATTTATTACTTTATAGTACATTATCAAATTTTATTTTACTTTTTTTTACATTTAGTCAAAGTTTGACTTTTTTAAAAGTTAATACTTAGTCAAATATTTTACTAGTATAACCTAGCGATGGATACAAACATTGTTATATTAATTTGTAGGTTGGCAGTAGATTGTCGAATTTTTTATTGGTCAAAGTTTAACTTTTTTTAAATTTTGAATTTCCTTTGAAGTTTAAAAATTGAATTTTATTTCAGCATGTAACCTTATGGTACATACTAGCATTTAAAAGTGAATATTTGATCAAAGTGTGACTAGCGTAACCTAACGATATATATGAATACTGTTATATTAATTTGCAGTTAGACTTTTGTAACTTGTTGGTACATTGCCAAATTTTCTCTTGATCAAAGTTTGACTTTTATAAAAATTTAATTCCATTTCAATGTATAAACTTATATTAGATACTAGTATTTACAACTTTGTTATTTAACTTTACATTTTTTTTTTATCAAAATTTTAAGTTTAGTTAAAGTTTGACTCTTTATTTGAATTTGACCTTTCAAATTCTGATTTATGTAACTTAGTAATAAATAGTGATTTATATGGTATTAATTTGTAACGTAATAGAATATCATTAAAAAATTATTGGTTAATATTTGACTTTAATTATGATTTTAATAATAAATTATCAAAACTTAAAAACTCATTTTCAAATTCATTTTTAAAGATATTAATCAAACAAGAGGAATCAATTTCCAATGAAATTCATTTCTCAAACACACTAATCAAACAGTGGAAAATCTATTTCTAGAGGAAATCATTTCCCAGGAAATCAACTAAGAAAATGATTTCATTTCCTCTTTAGAGTTTCTGTGACGACCCGACTTTTCCAATCCCTAAGGTATAGGAAAGGCCGGTTCATCAACTTATTGATTTCTCAATAAGCCGTAACAAACAGAAGCCGGCAACATAAACAAAGGTCTAAAGAACAGAGGCATCATAACATAATCCAAAAGGAACAAAAGACTACAGATAGTAAAAGAATATATCACTATGAGGAACCAAAAGGAACCACCGGTGATGGCCAATCCAATCACCTAAAATAGAGGTTCACGATGATGGTTCCTCTAGTGATATCAAAAGGACAAAAAAAAAAAAAAATAGCCTAAGGCTCAATATTCCAAAATTAATATCCAGACAAAATACCAAAAAATACAAGGATCCAAAGATCAAGGGAAGAACTCCTCCGCTGGTATATCCAAATCCTCCTCTGGAATATAATCGGAGTCCTCCGGATCCTCTGACCCAATGTCGGTCTCAAAGACCGTGACGATAGTCGAGGGTGAGCTAATGTACCAAGCTCAATAGAAGAAGCGAGATCTATTTGCGCTTTATTATAAGTAATCGGTTTTCAAAAGACTAATCGGATCAAATATGATTTTTCAAAAGATGCTTTCAATTTCAAATCTCCGATTCTAATTCGAGTCAAACGATAGTAAGTTCAAAGTGTTCAAAATGTTCGATTCAAAGATGCTTCTTGTCTTAAATTTATAACTTAATTATATCTCTCAAATTTCCTATAGCATGAGAGCGGACTAAGTGACCGATGGGAAGACCTCATCGACCATCGTTCATGAACCCATTTCGAAAATGCAACAAGCCCCTACGCTATGAGGGAAACTTGCGCCAAAGTTTTACCGTCAACACGGTTGGTGGAATCTAGGGCATCGTACGTATGAACCAAAAATCAAATGAAAATGCTAACACATATCAAAGCTTATTAATTATAACATATACTGAATTGTCAAAGTTACGATTCAAATTACGATTCAAAATTAAGCGAGATTACGATTCAAAAGATTTAGCTGAGATTCTGATTCACAAAGATTCTTATTCCTAACCATATGTATAATTTTCTGATGGTGTCGTATATTCAAACTTTGTTTACACTATGTGCACAAATTATTATCAAATTTGTGATTCTCAAGTAAATGGTCTATCATAGTTTTGTGCTTATAATTTATGCAAATAGAGATTAGGGTTCCCCTACCTTAACCAAGCAAATTCAAAGGCATGCCTAAGCACTCCTCTCCAAGGACTCCCAATTCACCAAACCTATATATATAACACCCTAAGTGTTAATATACAACCCAAAAATTTATCCAAAGGCTCATAAAACAAAAAAATCCAATCAAAATTAAAAGCGAGAATCGATGAATTCGACCATCGATTTCAAATTCGATGGTCGAATTTGAAATTCGATGGTCGATTTTAAAATCGACCATCGAATTTCAGAACTCTGTTATAGCCTTAAAAATTCATTTTCGACTGTCGATTTCTACTTCGACAGTCGATTTTCACTTTCGACAGTCGATTTTCAAAATCGATGGTCGATTTTCTCAGGTACTGTGGCTGTCAACTTTTCATGTCCGGATTCTTTTTCTCTTATTCAACCACAGCCATCTGATCTTCTTTAAACACAAAACATGCTACTCTAAACAAAACATAATTAAATTTACACATGGAGGTTTCAACGACCTACCTCTTGTAGCTTAAACCGTTGATCCCATTGCACCGATTCACACACCGGAACCAATCTCCAGCTCAATGGTTCAAATCTTCAAATCAGTCCATATTCACAACGAGGTGGACATTGCCTCAGCCACAACGAAATCACAGTGAACTTCTCCCTTTACTCATCTCTTTTCTTTTTTCAATAGCTCAAAGATCTAAGTACTAACTCAAAGCTTATTAATGGTTGAGATGGGAAGAGGAGTTCTCAAACTCTCTAGATCTAAAGATCAAAGCAGCCCCAAAGAGTTTCCTATGTTTTCCAACCGGAAGAGAGAAGTATATTTTCTCTAACTCTCTCTCTCTTTATAATATTAAAACAAAGCTTACAAAAGTCTAGATATTTCAATTTTACAACTTATCCATTTATTTTTGCAAAACCTGTAAACACAAATACAAACCTTATTGTGTACGTCTTTGATTTCACGACCTATACACACCTCATAATTAAATCCTTTGGTCATGTCCTCATCATAACCAATACTAACAAAAAAACTAATAAAATAACATAATTATTTTTAGGCACGCTTATCGAGGTAAACGAAAATCTGCCAAAATTATCAGGGATATTACATTCACCCCTCCATAGGAATTTTCGTCCGCGAAAATGGAACATAACATACACCAGACAATATAAGAAGAGAAAACATGGGACACCGTGTTTCGATCCCACAGGGCACGCAAGCCAAGGATGGATCCGTAGTAACATGGATGTCCGCATGTGGCATAAAAAGCCATAGTGGATTGCATCCGTACATGGATGCCCACACCCCAAATTCTAAGTGTCACGTCTTGGGAGACCGATGCGATGACGCATGAAAGCCATCAAAGAAAACAAGAAGTACATAAATGACAAGGCAAATTCACACAAGTATTTAACTGAAGCAGATACCAAAATAACCACAAAAGTAACCCACATAAAGATCCAATTACGCATATTAAAAGATGAAAACAGCATCGAACGGAACTATATACAAACAAGATAAACAGAGTATCCAAGGAAAACGAAAGACAAAAATATAAAGATAACCAAAGAAGGACCACCAGGTCCTAATAATCCATGCTGTAAATAAATACAGACCCATAGCCACCATAGAAATAAAAGCATCCCCCAAGTACACTAATAATCCCTGGTAGAAGATGGACCCCGATCCGAAAGACCATCACCCGCAGCAGCATCCTCATCATCACCCGTATCCTCCCTGGCCGTAGAAGGCATGCTAGGACCAACACCCGATGTCGAAGGGCGATAGACTGAAGCACGAATATCGGCCATATACGTCGTGTGATCCTCTGGAAACGCAGCGTCGCATCGAGACGAGGGCGCCATGGACATCCAACTCGACGATAGAGTCATGGCGGGTGAGCTCCTGAATCTGATGGCTCATGGCGGTCATCTGTCGGGTAAACTCAGAGAGTGTGAGAACGTCACTCTGTGGGGGCTGAGGAGGTGCAGCGGTAGTAGTATCCGGGATAGAATGAGTAGGGTCCTCATCATCGATGGCGTATCGTGCCTTCGCATCCTTTGGAGTCTTTACCACACACCGTAGGTTTGACCCCAATTGACCAAAGTATACATTCTCGAACCCAGAGATTTAGGTTCGTGAGGAGGATATCATAAGCGAGTGGCCCGCCGGTAGTTCTCGATCGACCGAGATTATGCGAGCATAGGGCATTGTCTTCAATGGTTTCTTCACATGTTTGCCCATTTTCTCTGGGCTTTGATAATCCTTTAAAAGAATTTCGTGGAGCACTAAACCATCGCTCCTTATAGGCCGCAAAAAGAATTTGTTTGAAGGGACCGGTGCGCTCGATTGATGACCAAAAGGGTAAAGGTGGACTTTAAAATTTTATCCAAGATCCACATGGTCTCCGGCATATGGACCGTGACGATGGATTTATTTGGACCCATGACGGCCTTTGCGTCATCTGCGTGATTATATCTTCAAACGGACGGTCTGGGAATGGAGGACCTAGACCCATGGTTTGTGAGTGGTTTAAAGGGCATCTCAATGCCACAGCCATGTCCTGTAGGTCGAAGGTATAATCGCGGCGATCAATTTCGGTCTAAATTCATTTCGCGACTTCGCGGCTGATGTGCTGATAAAATAGACGCACGAGTCGGGGATAGAAATGATCGCTAAAGGTCGCATACACGAGAGGTCAATTTGGCCTTCTCAGGTATTCACCCGCCCATTGTGTGGTCGTTGTTGATCAAATAATTCGGGTGAAACAGATATTCATCATGAAGCCTTTAATGCTCCAAAAATCATTGGGTTGGTGCAAGGGGGAGACAAAGGTGGTGGAGCCGATCAGGTGTCAAGGGGGCTGTTTTGTGCGGCTTGTAGACGCAGCTTTAGAAGCCGGTCGTTTGGAGGTAGGGTTTCGAATGGGTGTCTGTTTCTTAGGCCCCATTACAAGAAATCAACAGAAATGCTACCAAAAACCACGTAATGCAAAAAATCCTTAAATTAGAGGTGTGGAGGGATTTACCTTGTGAATGCCCCAAATCGGGTTTGGAAGGTATAAATTCGAATCCCCTTGACAATGTAGTGGATTCCCCCTTGGATTTGCAGCCAAAAATTGAAGAGGAAGCTCCAAAATCCCCAAATCGCCCGAAACCCCTCAAAACCCTAAGCTCAAAACCCTCAAAACAGAAAACCGAAATGCCCAAAAGTTTAAAACCCCCAAACTTAAATCGATAAATTCGACCATCGATTTCAAATTCGATGGTCGATTTTTGCAAATCGATGGTCGATTTGTAAATCGTATCGATTTTCTAACAATTTAAGTTCTGCTTTTGGTCAAATCATTTCGAAAATTGATAGAAATTTCGATGGTCGATTTTGCAAATCGACAGTCGAATTTTCTGATACTGTTTTTAATGAAAATTTTTCAAAATTTTTGAAATTCCAAGCATGCCCTTGGGTCTAATTGCACCCTCTATGAGTCCATTTCATGCCCATCACCGTATTGGCTATGATTGCTTAACCACAGCCGGAATTTGGCGTAAAAAAAAAATTGAAGAATAGGCCAAGTAAGCTTTTGGCCAATTTATTTCTCAGTAACATATGGAATTAACAAGTCCGGTTTTGGTCGGGCTCAGAAAAGTTTTAGGATTTTCTACATCATAACATAATTAAAAGCTATAAACATGGACAAAAACATGGGTATAAATATAGAGTCATGACATCAGTATCAAGGCCAACTTGATGTCACTTGGCCAATAGTGTGTAAGACACTAAGTGCAGGCCTGATAGTATTAAATTTTATATAATGTAGAGTCTTCTAAACAAGCACTATATTGGGCCGACAAAATTTATCGCCAATCATCTGTATAAAATCAGTAATTACATAAACTTCAAGAAAGTATACATTAAACACTTAATGTCCCAAAATTCAATTAAAAAGGTTCGGAAATTGGTCCCGGAGCTCAGCTTCACGCTCCCAAGTGGCTTCCTCCGGTGTGTGATTCCGCCATTGTACAAGAACCAAAGGAATCCTTTTAGTGCGTAGGATCTGCTCCTTGCGATCCAAAATCTGAATCGGATCTTCGACCACCTTCAAACCATCCTGAAGTTCGATGGGTTGGTAATCAAGCACGTGAGTCGGGTCACGGATGTATCGACGTAGCATCGACACATGAAAAACGTTGTGCATGCTAGATAATTGCGGCGGTAATGCCACACGATATGCAACCTCCGACTCGCCTAATATCTCGAAGGCCCAACGACGAGGACTAAGTTTCCCTCCTCTTCCCAACCGCATAACGCCCTTGGTAGGCGAAATCCGAACCAACACATTCTCACCGACCTGAAAAATCGAGCATTAGTGCGAATTTCACATGGAATGAATACCAAGTGAAGAAATACACATTGACATATTAAAACTACCGAAAATCCACGTGTCTCCGCTTTGAGATCGGCGTAGCTCTTCGACGACTCGAGCTACTCAGAGTCGCACAGTATCAACCGAACTGCCTCGATAGTGCGCTCAACTATCTCGTGTCCAATAATGAGCTTCTCACCCACTTCTTCCCGTTCAACGGTGATCGGCATGCCGTCCATTCATATAACGCCTCGAATGGAGCCATACCAATACTAGCTGAAAGCTATTGTTGTGGCGAACTCAATCGAGAGGCAAGTGTTGGTCCCATGACCCGTGAAAATCCAAAGATACATGCTCTCAACATGTCCTCAATGATCCGGTTCACGCCGGTCCGCCATCCGTCTGTGGGTGAAACGTCAACTAAAATCAAGACGAGAACCTATGCCTTCAAATCTTTGCCAAAATGTGAAGTAAACAACGGGTCTCGACGGACACAATACTAGCCGGTATTCCATGCGCCTAACAATCTCTTTCGGTATAACTCGCAAGTTCATCCCGATATAGGTGGTATTATATGGTAAGAAATGAGCGACTTGGTTAGTCGATCTATAATGACCCGATGGCATTGTTCTTCCTCGGTGTCTTCGCAATCCGAGTATAAAATCCATCGAAATGGCTTCCCATTTCCACTCGTGCACGTAAAGGCTGCAATAGACCCGCAGGATTCGATGATCAACCTTAACTCGTTGACAAACCAAACACCGCCGACGCTGCGTTTCAAACCTCGCCACCGAAACTCTTCATCAAGTCCCGATACATCTTGGTGCTACCGGGATGTATGGCATACATGGATTTGTGAGCCTCTTCCGAATGGTGTCCGGTTTCGGTACTCGACGGTACACATACCCGGTCGTGAAATAGCAAGGTCCCATCTGCTCGAATGGAGAAATCCTTCTTACTGCCATTCTCGACATCTCGTCTGATTGCCATTAACTCATCATCGGTCATCTGAAGCTTTCGAATATTCTCGAAGAGCGTAGGACGTAATACAAGCATAGCCATCAATGCTCCCGAGCCTTTTACATCAAACCGTGAGCTGCCCAAAGCCATATCTTCCAATAGCTTCCATCGCTGAATCCGGCTCACAAGATGTGATAACTGAGCTGAAGACCTTCTACTGAGAGCATCAGCAACGACATTTGCTTTTCCCGGATGGTATTGGATTGAGCAATCGTAGTCCTTCAAGAACTCCATCCATCGTCGCTGCCTCATGTTCAAGTCCTTCTGAGTGAACAGGTACTTGAGACTCTTGTGATCGGTGAATATATCAAAGATTTCACCGTAAAGGTAATGTCGCCAGATCTTCAAGGCGAATATAACTGCTGCTAGCTCTAAGTCATGCGTCGGATTGTTTCTTTCATGATCCTTCAACTGTCTAGAACCATACGCAATAACCCGCTCGTGTTGATTAAGCACACATTTAATCCGCCATAGGAAGCATCACTATATATCAGAAACCTCCATCGCCGAAGGTATAGCAAGCAATCGGTGTCGTAGTCAAGCGGCGCTTTAGCTCTCGAAGCTCGCCACACCGATCCGTCCAATCGAACTTTGCATTCTTTCTTGTAAGTCGTAAGCGGACCGGATATCTTTGAGAAACCTCGACAAATCGCCGATAGTACCGCCAAACCAAGGAAACTTGACCTCAGAATCGCCGAGGTTGTTCCCATGTCACCACAGAATCTATCTTTGTAGGATCCACTGAGATACCCGATTCAGAGACTACGTGGCCCAAGAAACTGACCTGCTCAAGCCAAAACTCACACTTACTGAGTTTGGCATACAACTGATGGTCCCTGAGTGTTTGAAGAGCCATCTTCAGATCTTGACATGCTCCTCTCTCGGTTTTTGAATAGATGAGGATGTCATCTACAAAACTACCACAGATTTGTCAAGATGTGGTTTGAACACCTGCTCATCGTGTCCATGAAAGATGCAAAGATTCGTCAATCCAAATGGCATCACTAGAAACTCATAGTGGCCATAACGCGTCCGAAACGCAGTTTTGGATATATCTTCCGCCTTGATCTTGAGCTGGTGATAGCCTGACCTCAGATCAATTTTCGAAAAGAACCTTGCACCTTGCAATTGATCAAACAAGTCGTCTATCCGCGGAAGAGGATAACGATTCTTAATCGTCATCTTGTTGAGCTGCCTATAATCGATACACAGACGCATCGATCCATCCTTCTTTTTCACAAATAGAACCGGTGCACCCCAAGGAGAGACACTCGGTCGAATAAAGCCTTTGTCTAACAGCTCCTGAAGCTGTTCCTTGAGCTCTTTCAATTCAGCAGGCGCCATCCGATATGGAGCTTTAGATACGCTAGCTCAATCGCGAACTCAATCTCTCGGCCGTGGTAATCCGTAAGTCCTCCGGAAAGACATCGGATAATCGCAGCATCCACCTTGATAAGAGCTAAGTCGTTCTTCTTCTCAGAATCTTGCAAATAGGCTAGATACCCATCGCAACCATTCTTCATCATACGCCATTTTTAATGGCTGAAACCAACGGCGCAACCTTGGATTTGACTCCACAGAATCGGAAGGATTTTCGCTTTGGCGGTCGGAAGGTCACTATCTTCCGAAGACAGTCCACGCTCGCGTGATAAGCTGCCAACCAATCCATTCCAAGAATGACGTCGAACCCTTCCATGCTCAACGTAATCATGTCGGTCAATGTCTCGTGCTCATCAATCATCACGATGATCGACATGTCAGACAAGACATACCGAACTCCCCGTAGGAATCTTGACATCTAAAATGAAAGCAAGGGGTTCGGGAGTAATACCCAACTTCTCTGAGAAGGAAGGAGTAATAAACGAGTGTGTAGACCCAGGGTCTATAAGTACTCGTGCTTCAATTTTATCCACGTTGTCTTGACTACTCATCATAAGGGTACCTTTAGTTAAAAAGTTTCTTGTTAATTATATGCAATGATTTCTATGTGGTTCAACATAATTGACTTGAATGTAGATTAAGACAATAATAATTGAATCAATGCATAATTGACGTCTCAACTTTAATGATACCTTGAATGACGTCATTCGACGTTTAGCGTCTTGCGATCCACCGCATAAGCCCGACCTTGAAGCTGTAGGCGTCGACAGAGATCGCAGAAAAGGCCCTCTCTCAACAACAGACAATCCTTGATCATGTGACCAACGTCCACACTCAAGCATCCCGGTGTTCCGTCGCAATCCTCATCCCTATGTGGTTTCCCACATCTTGCACACACTGAGGTAGAAACAGGAGTAACAGCTGATCCTTTCGTCGAACCCTGAGCCACAGAAGCTCCACTCGCAGTAGTGCTCCCGGCTCTGAAAGGTCGTCCTGGTGACGTACTCTGAGGTCTCTGATAGGAAGACGTCACTGGTCCTGAAGCAACAGCCGGTCTAGAATATGATGGCTGACTAGGGTAGGGAGGAGGTTTAGAGAACCTCAGCTTTTTGTTCACCTGCTCTGAAGCACTCTGCTGTCCCTGTCCAAACCTATTTTTATTACCCTGCTCTCGCCTCAAGTACTGTTTTTGAATATCTTCCTCTGCTATGAGGGCCTTGGACATCACTCCAGCATACGTCTCCATTTCCCACATCGACACCCTCTCCTGAATGTTCGGCCTCAACCCTCTCTGAAATTTCTGAGCTCTCATCACCAAGGGGCCACATGTAAGGGTGCAAATCGAGAAAGTCTATCAAATTCGCGCCATACTCACAAGACCGACATCTCATTCTGCTTCAATTCAATAAATTGGGCCTCCCATCGACACGACGATCTCGAAAGCATCGATCGTTGAACGCTCCACGAACTCGCCTAAGTCCATGGAGTATTGGGGTAGTCCCGCTCTCTCATTCGAAACAGACTTCCACCACGCTAGCCTCACCCAAAAGTTTGAGATGCCCAAGAGACTTTTCTCAATATCAGTACACTTTGTAACACTTCAAATATCTTCTCGATCTCATCCAGCCATGCCTCGGCTTCCATAGGATCCGTCTGCCCTGAGAATGTAGGAGGTCTCATCATCCTAAACTCTACGAATCCTCTCGATGTCTAGTCGCCAAAGATCTCTGTCAATGCTGCCAATGCTGGGCCATATTAGTAGCCAAGGCTGCCAATACCTCATCTACATTCCTCATCTTGCCTAGCAGTTCCCAAAGGTTCTGCATTAGGGCCAGAAGCAACTCGCCCTCTGCCATATGAGGTGCCTACGCCCTCATCAATCTCCTCAATACGAGCTGTACGAGGTCCCTCTATACCTCGGTCTCTGCCTCTAAACCGTGGAGGCATGCTGATCTGTCATTGTTAAACAAACAATAACAATTGATCAGTAATAAATTGTTAGAAATAATCTAACCCCTAGTCCTAAGACTATGAACCTAGAGCCTTTGCTCTGATACCAACTGTGACGACCCGACTTTTCCAATCCCTAAGGTATAGGAAAGGCCGGTTCATCAACTTATTGATTTCTCAATAAGCCGTAACAAATGTGTTTAAACATAAACAAAGGTCTAAAGAACAGAGGCATCATAACATAATCCAAAAGGAACAAAAGACTACAGATAGCAAAAGAATATATCACTATGAGGAACCAAAAGGAACCACCGGTGATGGCCAATCCAATCACCTAAAATAGAGGTTCACGATGATGGTTCCTCTAGTGATATCAAAAGGACAAAAAAAAAAAAAAATAGCCTAAGGCTCAATATTCCAAAATTAATATCCAGACAAAATACCAAAAAATACAAGGATCCAAAGATCAAGGGAAGAACTCCTCCGCTGGTATATCCAAATCCTCCTCTGGAATATAATCGGAGTCCTCCGGATCCTCTGACCCAATGTCGGTCTCAGCACCTGTGACGTATAGTCGAGGGTGAGCTAACAGCCAAGCTCAATAGAAGAAGCCAGATCTATTTGCAGTTTATTATAAGTACTGGTTTTCAAAAGACGGAATCGGATCAAATATGATTTTTTCAAAAGATGCTTTCAATTTCAAATCTCCAGTTCTAATTCTGAGTCAAAACTGATAGTAAGTTCAAAGTGTTCAAAATGTTCTGATTCAGCATGCTTCTTGTCTTAAATTTATAACTTAATTATATCTCTCAAATTTCCTATAGCATGAGAGCGGACTAAGTGACCGATGGGAAGACCCTCGACCATCGCTGCTCATGAACCCATTTCGAAAATGCAACAAGCCCCACGCTTATGAGGGAAACTTATGCCAAAGTTTTACCCAACAACACGGTTGGTGGAATCTAGGGCATCGCGTATGAACCAAAAATCAAATGGAAATGCTAACACATATCAAAGCTTATTAATTATAACATATCTTTGAATTGTCAAAGTTGATTCAAATTCGATTGAAAATTAACGAGATTACGATTCAAAAGATTTATGAGATTACGATTCACAAAGATTCTTATTCCTAACCATATGTATAATTTTACGATGGTGTCGTATATTCAAACTTTGTTTACACTATGTGCACAAATTATTATCAAATTTGTGATTCTCAAGTAAATGGTCTATCATAGTTTTGTGCTTATAATTTATGCAAATAGAGATTAGGGTTCCCCTACCTTAACCAAGCAAATTCAAAGGCATGCCTAAGCACTCCTCTCCAAGGACTCCCAATTGACCAAACCTATATATATTAACACCCTAAGTGTTAATATACAACCCAAAAATTTATCCAAAGGCTCATAAAACAAAAAAATCCAATCAAAAATTAAAAGCGAATCGATGTAATTCGACCATCGATTACAAATTCGATGTTCAAATTTGAAATTCGATGGTCGATTTTAAAATCGACCATCGAATTTCAGAACTCTGTTATAGCCTTAAAAATTCATTTTCGACTGTCGATTTCTACTTCGACAGTCGATTTTCACTTTCGACAGTCGATTTTCAAAATCGATGGTCGATTTTCTCAGGTACTGTGGCTGTCAACTTTTCATGTCCGGATTCTTTTTCTCTTATTCAACCACAGCCATCTGATCTTCTTTAAACACAAAACATGCTACTCTAAACAAAACATAATTAAATTTACACATGGAGGTTTCAACGACCTACCTCTTGTAGCTTAAACCGTTGATCCCATTGCACCGATTCACACACCGGAACCAATCTCCAGCTCAATGGTTCAAATCTTCAAATCACCCATATTCACAACGAGGTGGACATTGCCTCAGCCACAACGAAATCACAGAGAACTTCTCCCTTTCCTCATCTCTTTTCTTTTTTTCAATAGCTCAAACAGATCTAAGTACTAACTCAAAGCTTATTAATGGTTGAGATGGGAAGAGGAGTTCTCAAACTCTCTAGATCTAAAGATCAAAGCAGCCCCAAAGAGTTTCCTATGTTTTCCAACCGGAAGAGAGAAGTATATTTTCTCTAACTCTCTCTCTCTTTATAATATTAAAACAAAGCTTACAAAAAATCTAGATATTTCAATTTTACAACTTATCCATTTATTTTTGCAAAACCTCCGGCGTTAAACACAAATACAAACCTTATTGTGTACGTCTTTGATTTCCTGACCTATACACACCTCATAATTAAATCCTTTGGTCATGTCCCTCATCATAACCAATACTAACAAAAAAAACTAATAAAAATAACATAATTATTTTTAGGCACGCTTATCGAGGTAAACGAAAATCTGCCAAAATTATCAGGGATATTACATTCACCCCTCTATCAAACAGGGCCTTAAATTCATGAATTGAAAATTTCTCTATATTTGTTCTGTTAATAAATTTATCAGTAAAATGAAATTATTGGAAACAGTTACTCAAAATGATTACCTGCGAAAAATCTAGAAGTAACGTATCCGTCAGTTCTGTTCTGTTCTATTCTCAGAGATAGCCTTGTGCATAGACTCCAAGACGTGCATCAGCACCCTAGAAAACAGTAATCAGTTGATATCATTTTTAGATGCATATCCTCATCATAATTTAGGATTTTTCTGTTTTAACTCTCCCTTCATACATTACATCTGTACATAATCTAATCGTCTTGGATTTAGGCCACTGTGGCTGACTTGTGTACTCGCCTAAGGGTTTGGGAGGCTCGTTATCTCCAGAGCGTTGGTAGTGTTTAGACTTTCGAGACTAAATCAGATGGTTGGCTGTCGTCTTGCAGAGTTAAAGAGCCCGACTCAACTCAAGACACTTGAGTTACATATATCTACGGATTATGAGATAGGAATAACAGGGTTGACCTCATTGTCGCAGCTTTAGAAGATATATTTCTTAGCCATATAAGCAACGTCTCTATTTCAATGTTTAGTTTTGGTTTAATAAGATTATTACAAATGATGGCTGGCTATTTAGATTGTCTTGATGAGGGAAATTGAAAGTATTGCCCATTGCCTTTTCTTTTTTCTTTTTTTCAGTGCCCCACGTCTCTATTTGTCTCGTGTATCTCTGTCTCATGCAATCCCCAACAAAAAAAATATAAATATGCTATTTTATTTTCTAATCTCTATCATCTATCTCTCAACACGTCTCTTTCTCGTTCGCACCACCTTTCTCACTCGCAACCCTATTCTCTCTTGCAATCTCAGCCCCTTTCTCTCTCGCGGCTCCTCTATTTCACAACCCCTTTCTCTCTCGCAGCCCCTTTTCTTTCATAGTCGCTTTCTCTCTCAACTCTTTCTCAGCGCAGTGCCTCTCTCAACTCCTTTTCTCTCTCAGTTGAATATTTTTTTATTCGTACCTTCGCAAGCTCAATATCTTCCCCTTCGCAATCACTAAACTTTTTTTTATAAATATCTTACAACCTCTATCACGAATTGAACAATAAGAGACACTACAGTATGTGTCGTTGTGTACTTGAATAGTTCATATATTTTAATCTTTATATATTGTTTGGTATTTTATATTTATATTTTATTTATATATGCTCAGGTTACGATTTTATTGATGTTTCATATTTTATAATTAATTTTCTTTCTATTTATTACTATATATTTATGCCTGCTTAATTAGTTAATATTTTTTTTTCCTCTATAAAAAAAAAAAAAAAAAAAAAAAAAAAAAAAAAAAAAAAAGATAATAATGATTAATATATAAAAAAAAAATTTATTTAAAAAAAAAAAAAAGTAAATGGTCTCGCCATGACATTGCCACACCGCCTTAATTACCTTGC
Organism: Chloranthus sessilifolius; assembly: GCA_021018995.1. Classification (NCBI taxonomy): domain Eukaryota; kingdom Viridiplantae; phylum Streptophyta; class Magnoliopsida; order Chloranthales; family Chloranthaceae; genus Chloranthus; species Chloranthus sessilifolius. The sequence continues at coordinate 105,622,009 of CM037593.1, forward strand.
TTTTTAGTAAGTAGCGATGATGTTATTGCAAAAATCACTAATAACTACAACTATTTAAAAAGCATTAATAGAGAACAAAATGCAGAAAAATTATGGGGGCACATTCATTGACAAAAAATTACAAAACAATCCTCAATCGTACCAAAAAATCAAATTTCATTATTTAAGAGTAAAATCTCAAATTCATTCAATACAAATTATATTCACCTCAGTCCTCAATCATGCCAAAAAATCAAAATTCATTATTTAATAGAAAATTTTCAAATTCATTCAATACAAATATTCACCTAATAGACAACATCTCATATGATCCTATCCTCTGGGGTATCAAACACATGATGCAAAGCCACAGCCAATTCCACCACTCCTAGGCTTGAATTCAGGTGCCCACCGATCTTTGATACTGTGTACACAATCTCTGCTCTTAGCTTTGCTGCTAACTACTCGAGATCCTAAAATTTTCAAACATTCGAAAAAAAAAAAAAAAAAAACCCTCCATTTAACTCTCCAACTGTCTTATTCACATAAACCCAAACCATTGACATAATAGATCATGACCATTCATCATTCAAGATTAGTTACCTGTATTGATATATTCTTCATATGTTTTAGGTAATTAATTGTATCTAACAAGGGTGTCTCAGGTTTCTCTCCTGAGTAATCAATCTTCCAAGAGCCCTGCTCTTTCCTCATCACCTCCTTATGGACACCTTCCCTTCATCATCTTCTGGGACATTAGCACTCACATAGAACTGCTGCATAAAAAAGAAACCCATGTATAAAAACTCCAAAAAAAAATCATGCATTTTACAATAAAAAGATTACAAAGAATAACTATATGAAAATGTGCTGAAATTCATTAAAATATCTCCTACTTGCCATTTTGACACATGGCGGGGTTGGTGTGGGCCTGTGGTATATGGAGCTATTGTGCTAGCCTTCGGCCTTTCCTGAAAAGAAAAGTCTACTAGTCAATGCCAACCATCAGACTATGGTCACAGACCATCTACTGCACGAAACTCGAGCAAACCACAACCAGCTCAAAGTCGCTGAGATTTGCTCCTGTTTTGGAATCTCTAAAATGTTTCAATTAGTAAGGATATTAAGAAAATCTACTTTGAACAAAGCGCCAATGTTTAGATGACTTAACATGAGTATGACATGTTTGGTCAAATAAATGTGGCTACAATACATGCCACCTCATCTATTTTTTTACAGAAACTATCTCCCCCCCTTTTGAAATATGAAAATGTCCTTATCTTTAATTAGCTCCCTTTTAAGATCTCCAACATCCCACAATTCCAGCCATTTTACAGCTTGTTGATCATTCTGAAGCAACATTACCCAAGTGTGGTACAATGCAGTTATGAGTATTGTGCCCATGGAAGAGCCAAACCCCTTTAAACCAGAATACTAAATTTAATTATTTCATCTCCCTAGAATTTTCAGTTATTCAAACTTGGGAACCAACTGGTTTAGATCATACTTAAACATTATAGAAGAAAAAAAGTTTTGGAAACTCATGAAGACGGACCTATTGAAAATGCTCAACATGTTTAGTATTTTCCACAAGATGAGCAGCTTTCCCGAAGAAAGTGTAAACTCCAGTAGCAATGACAACTGCGTCAATTTCACCTTCCTTACATGTCGAACCGGAGTAAACTCCATCACCAAGATTCTTGGTAACTGGCAGTAATTCCCCTGTTAGAACCGACTGAAAAGTCAATTAACAATTATATCCATTGGCTACTAATCACAGCACACAAACTAAAAACAACTTAAAATATACAAAAAGTAGCTGAATAAGCAAAGTAGCATCAACGGAAAAATGAAGTTCAGCTCACATTAACAAAGTAACAACAGTGATCAAATCCCAACAATTCATAAAACAGTCCACTTCAGCTCCTTTTAATCATTGTGAACATCACCAAATTAAGCATTTTAGCCATCAAGCTGCATGAATAAAATGAAATTTGAGAATGCCAATTCAGATAATTGAGCATGTCCAATGGAGACCTGAATCGAGCTCTTATAGAAAGATTTAGATGAACAGTTATACGAAATTTGAATATAAGGAGGACCAATAAGTCTTTTAAAGAAGTATTGAAGAGCTATATGAGATAGTGTAGAGTTAATCACCAAAAATAATTAAATAGAGAAATAAATTGCGATGCTAACTGGGAAAAAATGGGTAAGGCTAGATGATGGAGATTTACTGAATAGCAACTAACTGGCCGATCCTGCTTGTAAGAAACTGGCCTGTCCATGCTAGAAAATCAGGTTTCAGCCAACAGATGCGCAAACCCTGCATCAACCAAAACAGAGAATAAAAAATTCACAACGAGCAGAATTAAATAGATGTGTGTTTCCCGCTACCAATATGCTATATTGGTTCCCCTCCTAGTTAACTATATGTGTGAATTTTTTATTTTTCTTTTTTAATGGGTAAGCTGTGATCAAACTAGCAACCTCTATATACACCCATATTATCTGGTAACATACCATACAGGCTGAAAACATGAAAGTCTCTTGTACAGCTACGGCTGGGGGATAATCGACTAACGGGATGCCTCCCTGTTGAAATATCTGAACTTCTGAACCTGACTTTGCTAGAACTCTCTCAAAATCAAATTTTCTGGGCTTATGTCTTCAGAAATTGGCAAGCTCAAAAACCTCGAAAGGCTCCTTTTGAAGAATAACTATTTTACAAGTCCAATTCCTCCTGAAAGTGGACAACTATTAGGGCTTGTTAGTTTTAATATATCCTCTAACCAGCTTACCGGAAGCATTCCCCGTGAGTTGGGAAATTGTAGAAAGCTCCAGAGGCTTAATCTTAGCAGAAACAAGTTCACTGGATTTTCCCCAGAAGAGCTTGGCAATCTAGTGAATCTCGAAATATTGAAGCTATCTGATAACGTGCTGAATGGAACCATACCGGGTACTCTAAGGCATCTATCCCAACTAACTTAGTTGCAAATGGGAGGACTTGGCCTTGGTCTTATTTGGGTAAAACACCCAATGGCATGAGTGTCATTAGAGGGAAAAGGCAGTCCTACAAGATGCGTCACCCAATTTTGTTGCTTGTCAAAGAGCATCTCTTCCTCTAATTATGTTCATTCTATTAGATGTATAAACATAAATACCTCTGATGCATGTACAAGAAGACCAAAACACTAGGGGTAAACAAGTGAAGGATACAAAATTTATATTCACACACATAAGGGCATGCACGTAATGCCTAGGACACAGAGACCCCTAGCGCATAAGGTGCGCCTTGTGCCTTTAACAGCACTGATTATGTATAACATGCCAACCCCAAGAGAAGCAATGTCATAGTATTAGTAACTCCAAGGGGACCTGATGTGGTTGTATTCAAATAGAACTCATTCATAGAAACATGCTAAAAAATATACATGTATTAATGTTAAGAAAACCATCATAGAGTGAATTCGTAGGCATGTAGGCTGCTGACCTGTACTGCATTAGAAATCAATAGCAATAGAAGATCACTGCCAGAAACAGTTTCCCAAATGTCACCCAGAGTTCCATTCTCTTCAATAAATTCAGCAGCACGACCTTCCTCAAATGAACGAGAGCCTTTCCGCAGTCCAATCTGCATTAATGAACCATCCATGTCAACGGAACCAAGGCCTGTATGCACAAATCCAACCACGCATCGAGGCAGGCCAACGGGGCCCCATGTGTGGTCCATGTACCCCCCCCCCCCCCCAATGGATGATGCCATGCTAATCTCAAAGAACATCTTATGACTTTGGTATAGTCCAGGGAACATGTGGGATCTATCCATCAAATCCAAGTACTTTAATATGAACACCCATCCTAGATATGAACAATGGTCCATATTAATATCCAAGATACTACCAAATCCGATGGGAGAACTAAAAACCATTGTCACACCACAAAAGGGCAAATCAGCAATCTCAATAATCACTCTTCTGATTTGGTGAAAAGAAATCTCCAAACTTTGAGTTAAATCACTCATTTCCTCGATGATCAACTCTAGCCCATGGGCCAAGGCCCAATGACAAATATTTTCACCTTAAGCCATTTAATTTAGTGAAAATCCACAAACCACTTTCCAAAAAAGAAAAAAAAAATCCACAAACCACTCCAAAAGAGCTTTCATTTGCACATCACTTGAATATTTAACACCGATAGAACAAACATATTGCCCATTAGAATTGGCAAATATGATGGGAGCCACATTTTATCTTGTGTCTCCCAATAAAACAAACATGTTGCCCATATTTCCCACCGACAGGAATTGTGGGCTACCAAAGTAACCCTATTCTTAGCGGTTGACTACAGGAATCATCTTAGAACACCAAATTTCAGGTATAAATTATTGTCAAAACAAAATCGAGTATCCAGATTGATGTAATGTCTCAAAATTTTGATCTGTGAACAGTACGCCTCGGGGTGCGTGCACGGCTAGCCATGTGCCCGACCTGACGATGAATGAACTAACGAGTTATTGTAGGTTATGTGCTAAGTAGAATGGTTGAGTTGAGTATAAGCCCTTGGATCAGTAGTAGGCACCTAAGAAGGGTGTATGTGCTTAACACCCAAGACCAAGGCTAAGAGTAATAAATAGAACTTAAGAGAATTTATGTCTCATGTGATTAGTGGTTGAGAAAATTTTATGAGAAAAGAGAAGGAGAACCTAGGGCTTTAAAGGCGTGTGAGTTCGTGTATGATCCTTTTTTATGCGAAGCTGAGGGATCTCGATTGAAGATGAATCACAGTTTCACTTTGTGAAACCTAGGCTGAGCTGAAGACATGAAAAGAGGAACCGGATTTAATTGAGGTATGGAATTCGTGTGTGAATTGTGAAATTGTGTTAGATGATGTCTCACCTAATTTATGATCGAAAAATTATAAGAGGTTAGATTTGTGAAAGAATGGAAAGGAAATGAGAAAACCCAAGATTCAGGGAAATCTGTAAATTTTGATCGATCGAAATTTGATTCGATCAATCAAACTTGACTTATGATAGAAGGATACGATTTCTGAAGAAATTCGTTCGATCGAAATAAGCTCATCTCAAGCTCATCTCAAGCTCAAAATGCAATCCGCTTTCATTAATTTTCAACAACTGCCAAAAATGGCTTGCATTTGTCCTTTTATAGCAATTATTTAAAAGTTCTAACCCTAAAATAGAAAAGTACAAAGTTATAACCTAAAAGCTCTCAAAACAAAAGAAAAACGAAAGAATAAAGAGGCCCAAATTGGGCAAATACATCACCAGACTCGCTCTAGCGAGTATGGTTCTCGCTCGAGCGGGAATCTTAAAAAGGTCGCTCGATCGACAACCAGGGGTCGCTCGAGCGGGCTTTGGCCGAATGTTTTGTCCTAGAATTCGGGCACATTCTCACTTGAGCGACCAAAACTCGAAAGTTTTGATCGATTTTTTGAAGCACCTCGCTCGAGCGAGAATGAGGTTCGCTCGAGCGAGCCTGGGCAAAGGCTCTCATTTTGGATTGATCTCCAGGGCCTTTCCTTGCCGGGTCGTGACGCTCCCTGGCCCTTCCGTCGCTTCTTCCGCCAGTACATCTTGTTCGACCTGAAACCTAGCTCTTTGTTGGTGGCGTCCCCGTCAATTCCCTCAGACCGAAAAGTCTTCATCATTGATGAAGAGCGGTCATGATATTGGTCAAACCTGTCGGGGTCGAGGCAGCGGATATCGTCTTTGTTGACCCATGTATTCTCCGATTCAGGTTTATGCACCCACCTAACTAAATATTCTTGAAACCCACCGTCTTGAGTAGAGACCACAACTTCATCCAAGATCTCCTCAATCACATTTCTTTTCGATTCTCTTGGAGGAGGGGGTGGTATAGGTTGCGGACTTTGGGTCGATTCTTGAGTGTAAGACGTTTGGAAAGGATTGCAAGGGGGTGGAGTTGAGCCTTAGATAAGGAATTAGGTCTTCCATGTTGAACGTCGAGCTAACCTACCTTAGCCCTTACTCGATCCATTGTGGCCGGGCTCAAGCCCGACCCATCGAGAGCCTAGTTCTTTTAGTTGGAAGACATTTTTGCCCCTTAAAAGTGACCAAAACACACATTTTTTTTTTAGAAAAGTTAAGAGGGTCTCAAACCCTCTTAGGTACTAAAGGATAAATTGGACCCAATTAGGTAATTAGGTAAAAGGTAAAAGTGTTAGACCTGCTGGGTAATTCGTCCATGATCTTATCATGCATGTGGGTCCCTTTAGTCTTGTCAATATTTTAAAGAGTCCTAAATTCAGCTCTTTCACTCTCCAAAAGAGCTAAGAGCGCTTATAATCAAATAACGGTCCCATACGAAAGTGCTTTGAGCTAGAGCATGGAGTTGTTCTTTGCCTCCAAAGAGCAATCCCAAATACAACCTTAATCTTAAATAAATTTTGTTTATATGCAGGAGGAGAAAGCATGAAGAAACAGCCTTATTTCGTCTTTCGCACCCCAAAATCCCCGACAATAAACCATAAATTCCCTTTATAATAGGCATTTATCGTCTTAATTTTTCTAGCTGTTATTTTCTTCGGGTTTGTGGAATATTTCGAAGAGGAAGCGGACATACTCCATCAGCTGCCGCATTGCAGACTTATTTTCCATGGGAAGTGCATCAGTGAGTGTGTAGAGTCAGGGAGCACGTTATGCCCCTATTGTAGGAGCATTCATGGTTGTATGAGTATGTCAGGCATCCTCATACAACCATGATGCTCCTACAATAGGGCATGCCTTCCCTTTGAAATACTGCACTGCCTCCTTTGGAGGATATAGTGGCTACAATGCCATTGGAGGATCTATATCTCCGAGTACAATGTTGTTTGTTGGTGGTGGTGGTGGCCGACGCACGACGATAAATGCCCATAAGGGGTATTTATGGTTTATTGTTGGGGGATTTGGGGTGCGGAAGACGAAATAAGACTGCCCCTTCATGCTTTCTCCTCCTGCATATAAACAAAATTTATTTAAGATTTAGGCTGTGTTTGGGGTTGCACTTTGGAGGCAAAGAGCAGCTCTCTGTTCTAGCTATGGGACCGTTATTTGATTATAAGTGCTCTTAGCTCTTTTGGAGAGTGAAAGAGCTGAATTTGTGACTCTTTAAAATTTTGACAAGGACTAAAGGGATCCACATGCATGAAGAGATCATGGACGAATTACCCACCAGGTCAACACTTTTACCTTTTACCTAATTGGGTCTAATTTACCCTTTAGTCCCTGAGAGGGTTTGAGGCCCTCTAACTTTCTAAAAAAATGTGCGTGTGCGTTTTGTTCACTTTTAAGGGGCAAAAATGTCTTTCAACTAAGAGCACTAGGGTCTCAATGGGCTGTGCTTGAGCCTGGCCACAATGGATCGAGTAAAGGCTAAGGTAGGTAAGTGCGGGGTATAAATGGGCTGGTGCGGTCCAACTCGATCAGTAAGCTGGGTTTGGGTATGTGCTGGTCTCAAAAGTCTGATTAAAATTGGCCTGTTTAAGCCCAACCCGAACTCTATCAAATTGAAGTATTTCATATAGAAATTGACGGGCAGCCCAGCCCAACTTGGGACGAGTATAGGCAAGGTAAGGTAAGCCCGATTTAAAAATGGTCTGGCATGGCCAGGCTTAATTAGTTATGGGGCCGGGTATGAGTTAGCTTGAAGAAGCCCGTTTAGGGTCCGACCTAGACCATTGAGACTCCTATATAGCACATACACATGCTTTACAGTGAGATTGATTGGTCTTATATGAGACCACGCCCAATCAGTCTCATACAAGATCGCAACGCGTCTATCCCATACGAGATATGAGAACCACATGATCTTGTAAATGGCCGCAGGGTCTCATATAAGACCGATTAGTGGTAGAGGTCTCATACATGACAACGGTCTCATCAAAAAATAAAATTAAAAAACAAAATCTACTTTTTCACTCTGATCAACCAAATAAAAGTAAAACAATTCCTTCATGTTCTCATACAATAAGTAATCTAGCGAATCAACTCGGATCTGAATCTTGTCATGAAATTAGAGTTTCCCTCGTGGTTCGAATCATCACTCTCTCAAATATAGGGTTTGAATTTCAACCTCGAAATCGAAAATTCTTTAACGGTGGATTGTTTGACTTTTAGTCAAACGATCACAATACACGATAGTGAGAAGATTCAATGGTGAATTTATTACATATGGACCAGATCTTGTGATTTTTGTCAAATCAAAAGCTAGATTCGTTGACTTTGGGTCAAACGGTCATGATATGAGATCATAGTGGAATCTAATGGTAGATTTATTACATATTGACTAGATCTTGTGGTTTTGGTCAAATCCAATGATGGATTCGTTGACTTTTGGTCAAACGGTCATAGTGTGAGATCATAACGAAATCCAACGGTGGATTTATTACATATTGACTAGATCTTGTGGTTATGGTAAAATCAAACGGTGGATTCATTGACTTTTGGTCAAATGATCATAATATGAGTTCGTAAAGAGATCCAATGGTAGATTTATTACATCTTGATCATATCTTATAATTTTTATCAAATCTAACGGTGGATTCGTTGACTTTTTTAGTTAAATAATCATAATACGATATCTTAACGAAATCCAATGGTAAATTTATTACGTATTGATAAGATCTTATAGTTTTGGTCAAATGATCATATTACGAGGTCGTAACGAGATCCAACGATAAATTGACCATATATTGATTTAGGACATTGGTCAAATCCAACGGTAAAATCATTATTAAGATATAATATTTGATTATCTAATTCTAAGGAATATGGCGATATCTAACTCATGATTAGATATTCTATCACTGAAAGTGATAACTCCTTTGATAATCAGTTATCAAGAGAATGGATTTGGTCTTCGAATTCATCTTTGAGACTAGTGAATAAGAATTCGTTTTAAGGTCGTCCATGAGATTCTTGCCCCAGTAATGACTCGTGCTTGTCAATCAGATGAAATCAGCTTTTAGAGGAGGGGTACTCCCATCCGTCGTCCCCTATTTCATATTTCTCAAATCTCTAATGAAGACAATATATTATGCATCTATCTCATGACGGATTGAAGATGTTGACGAAGACCAAAGCTTTTAATTTAGTTTGTTTATTTCAGAGATGTAATTACGTTAATTTTATTTGGTAGCTTTTAAATCAGAGGTATTAAATTTTGATGTAATTAATGAGGAATCGATTGCAATACCTGAAAGTGTAAAGTTCGCCATTTTTAATAAAATCCTCTCCTAGCGAGGGGAAATTTGTTATGATTAATTTGTGTTAGATTTATATCCTACGCAAATTTGTTATTTACAAATTTCGTTACGTCCTGTGGGACACACTTCTCTCATCTTTAAGCTAATTAATGAAACGTATTCTCTGAAATAAAATATAGGTATAATAAACTATAAAGCTTTGGTTATTTCATGATTTTTTATTTTGATGGCTAGTTATTCCATGCAGATATTCACCGAATTTACTCCATCAAACAATTCAATGGCGTTTGGAAAGAATGTTGCTCCCTCTTCTTCATCAGGACTTCCCCGTGTGATGCGAGCTCGACCTCAGACTGAAGAAGCCATACTCCGCCGATCAGCCCGTCTTATGGCACGAGCCAATCTGGAAGAGAAATACGCTCGACATGAAGAACTAGATTCTCCCAAGTCCTTAACCAATATTGATAACCCACATTACGGGGATTCAGACTTTATCTTTTTCGAAGATGAGTTCCCTGAGGTCCGATCGCAATCAGCCTTAGTGAGTCCACCAGGAACTCCGAGGTCTAATCAGTCATATCCGATGAATCCCCTGCGATCACCTGATATGGCTAGCTTGACTGCATCACATGTCTGGATTATTACTTCATCACCCATCACCCCTCGTTGCTCGAGCTCCCTTCAATTCAATCCCGATGAATCATCTGTCGGATTAGTGACTTCAGACATCCTTACGGTACTTCCAGTGATAGTGCTGACAATAGAAGAAAGTGCCAACATCCTTGAACAGCTAGAACAGATGCGTCAGACAATCGCAGCTTGCAATGCACATATGGCTAACTTGACTGCATCACATGTCCGGATTATTACTTCATCATCCATCACCCCTCGTTGCTCGAGCTCCCTTCAATCCAATCCCGATGAATCACTGCCGGATTAGTGACTTCAGACATCCTTATGGTACTTCCAGTGATAGTGCTGACAATAGAAGAAAGTGCCAACATCCTTGAACAACTAGAACAGATGCGTCAGACAATCGTGGCTCGCAATGCACATATAGCTGTATTGATTGAGAGAAGAATCGAAGAGTGACCGAAGAAAATATATCCCTCAACAAGGTCCAGAGCCTGATTTCCGAGAATCTTAAAGGGTATCGGAGAGTGTCAGATAGCTCCCAGACATATCGCAAGCTGTATCAGCCATAAATTGACGAAGACCCGTTTCCGCCCGAGTACAGACAACCAAAGTTCTCTCAGTACAACGGTAGTGGTGCTCCACTCGAGCACTTGGTCCACTTCCTCTCAGCCTGACACCTCGAAAAATGACGCTTTACTTTTGCGACAATTTGTGCGAACTCTTAAGGGAGCTGCATTTACTTGGTGCATGAAGCTTCCACCTGAGTCGATATCGACCTGGAAAGAGATGGAAGAGGCATTCTTGAAGAGATTCTTTAGTACTTAGAGATCCGTAGGGGTTGTTGAGTTGTCAGAATTGAAGCAACGACCAAATGAAAAGGTCATCGATTACATTATGCGATGGAGAAACCTCAACATCCATTGCAAACACAAGTTTGAAGAAGAAGCAGTACAAACTTGCCTAGCTGGCATGAGACAAGAATTAGCAGTCCCTCACTATGTACATGCCACGAGTTTCGAAGATCTCGCTACACGAACTTAAGAACTCGAAAGTTTCATTGGCTTAAACTCAAGGGGAAACTGAAAGGATTCTCTCAAAGGAACGGAACGAAGAACAAAAACATCTACATCTTATCCCGCAGCGATAGTAATCGGCACCAAAGATCGTAATCAATTCGCTGTGACCGAGTGGATAGAAGGATCTGGATACAATCGGTCAAACAAAGCAGGTGGAGCCAGCAGTAGTTTTGCACCCCTCAGAGATCAAATTGGTCTAAGGGTCAATCTCTGAAAGAAAAGAAAGATAAAAAGTATTCATTTAAGAACGAAGACGTCGAAGGCATCTTCGATGATGTTATTGACGGTGGGATTATACAGCTGCCAGAATCCTGTAGACCTGAAGAGCAAAATAAGATAGACGATCTACTTTACTATAAATATCACCGTGTGCTAGGGCATACATTGAAAGATTATTTCATATTTAAAAACAAGATCCAGAGTCTTATTGATTCTGAAGACATTACTTTTACTCCAGAATCTCCTAAACAAAACAATGATGGCATTGCCACGACAAATATGATTACCTTCGGGGGTTTTCCGCCAGTTCTTATCCTTGAAAAAAATCCGAACTCTGCACTTCCGGAACTTCATGAGTTCATTCCATCAGGTAAGGATCTGATTCGTCATTATCCAAGGATGAAGTAGGCCCTGCCCATTATGTTAGTCGCCGCATGAAGAGAGAATAAAAACAGAGGGATGCTGCTCGGAATAAGAAAGTGTTGATCGAAAGCGAAACAACTTATTTTTTGAAAGAACTGATGTAGAAGAATGGCTTACCCGATTATCAACATCTTGTTACTGGAGGCACATTAGGATTGATTGATGATGATACTCGGGAATGGAGGAAAACACCACCACCACCTTGTCCATCAATTTCAGTTCCTTTACAAGATGCACCGACGGTTCGTCTGTTGGGTGCAATTCTTTTACAAGATGATCCATGGGAAATGACACTAGCCTATAATAGGCGGCAAACACAGATACAACAATCAGAAGCCATAGACTTATGGAAAAAGAAAACCTCCTTTCTGGAATGGGACTGGGGCTGTGATACTAAGTCCTTTATTGAAGAAGCTCAAGGTAAGCGACACGAATTTAACCGGCAAGAGTCATATATGGCGGAATCTCCTGATTCCGATAATGGGAGTTGGCATATAGTACCCAAGAAGAAGAGAACGCCTAAAGTCGGAATTCTGTTTCTATTTACATATTTAAATAAATCTGTAGAGAAAGTAAAAAAGAGAAGTAAAAAAGATCCCTTCAAATTATACTACACTCCAAATGCTGAAGGATCGTAGGGAGAAGGAAAAAAGACAGAAGGTTCAAACGGAACCTATGAAACCACCGAAGAAAGTACAGAAGGTGAAACTTGAATCGATGATAATTTCTTTTTCATCGTCATAATTCGAAGTGGAAATGGAAAATTCTGATGTACTCTCTCATGTAAAGAAAGTACCTGCTTTGCTTTCGGTGTATGATGTGCTTTGTTTGTCTAATAGCTTAAGGAAAATTTGCCAATAAAAACTGTCTCTAACCTGGACAAGTTCATTGAGGAAATTTGCTAGGTAGACACTGGCTTGGAAGACTTAGTTTGTACAATCACATTTTCTGATGATGGTCTCGAAACCAAACTTAAATCACACAATAGACCCCTCTTTATATTGGGTCTACTTGAAGATGTTCACCTTGCGAGACTCATGATTGATGGGGGGTCTGCTATAAATTTGTTATCATTACATGTTTTACATATAGTGAGACGAATTGTTAAAGACCTCTCACCCAGTACCCTCATGATTCAAGGTTTAAATCAAAATAAACAAGGAACCCTAGGATCTATTCCCTTATGATTAGATATCGAAGAACTTTCCTTTAATACCCAGTTCCATGTGATCGATACTAATACATCATATAATGCGTTGTTGGGAAGACCTTGGTTACATCAATGTGGGGTTGTTCCATCCACACTTCATCAATGTTTTAAATATTTTCATAGCGGCGAGCAAAAACGGGTAACAGCTGATCCACAACCCTTCCACCCAGATGAAGCTCATTTTGCTGATGCAAAATGATATGGAATATCTACTTCATCTACGCGCACTAGCGACTTCGAGTTATTAGATGAATACTCACCATTATCCGAGTCCTCGCCACCTAGATAAAATTCATAGGAGGCAAGTTCTAAAACTCCTATTAAGGAAACTTTCCCTTTTAAAAAAAATTGATCTAAAAAGAAATTAATTTCCTTTAGAACCCCGAAAGAAGTCAACATACCCCTCATTTCAACTCCTTATTCCCAATCTCGAAGATGAATCATTTTCAACAAGAAAACAATCCCTTCAAAAGCCAACTCTCGTATCAAAATTGTTAGAAACTTATCCCCAAACCTTAAACCTAGTTCCCCTCTACTGGTCTTTTTCACCAAGCCACTCACCCAAGTTGATTCGCTACCCATCCAGCCAGATTATAGGGATTCGAAAGAACCTCTTCAATTTATGCAATATAGCAAAAAGGCAAGCAATGTGATGAAAAAATGGGATATGATCTCTCGAAAGGAAGAGGTCTAAAAGATAGAGTAGAAATGGTTGCACCTTTTGATGTAATACCATCTCTTGCACAGAAACGGGCAACCTATAATGATGGATATTTACATCCATTGAAATGTGGTCTCGGGCACATCCCTACAGTGTTTCCCATAAACTATCTTGGATCTTATGTGATCTCTGTCACGAAAGAACCTATCCCGGCCTGGGAAGTACCTATTCCAGCTCCTCTTCAGTTTGAAGGAGTACAAACCACAGTTGACGCCCTACAAGAAGTCAACTTGGGATCTATTGAAGATCCTCGGATTACTTTTGTGAGTGCTGCACTCTCTGCAGTGGAACTGACAACTTATACCGATCTTCTAAGGGAGAATCGAGTTGTGTTTGCACAGACATATTGTGATATGCCAGGATTGGAATGTCAAAATTACCACTCCCAAATTAGCCGCTAATCCTGACATCAAACTCGCTAAACAAGCTCAAAGATGATTTTATCCCGATGTAGCCGTAAAGGTAGTAGCAGAAATTGACAGGTTATTCAATGCCGACTTTTTCCGTGAAGTCAAATATCCGACATGGGTTGCTAACGTAGTCCCGGCCAAGAAGAAGAATGGTCAGATTAGGGTACGTGTTGATTTAAGAGATCTCAATGCAGCATGTCCCAAGGATGAATTTCCCTTGCCTATTTCAAAACTCTTGATCGATTCTATTGTCGGTTGTGAAGCCATGCCCTTCATGGATGGATACTTTGGATACAATCACATACGAATGGCACCTGGAGATGAAAAACTAATAGGTTTTTGAACCCCAAGGGGAATCTTTTGCTAGGAAGTCATGCCATTTGGACTAAATGTGCAATGATGAAGATATTCAAGGAATTGCTACACGAAACAGTCAATGATATGTAGATGATCTTTTAATAAAATCAAAGAATAGAGGTGATTACTTGGCCCACCTATCTCAAGTATTTTGTAAACTCTGAAAGTACAACTTAAAAATGAATCCACTAAAATGCGCTTTCAGAGCCACTTCAGGGAGTTTCTTGGATTCGTTGTTCGACATAGAGGCATACAAGTTGATCCAGCGAAAACCAAGGCCATCCTAGAGATTCCCCCTCAAATGAACATTCAGGAAGATTTGCGTATATCCGATGCTTCATATCAAATTTGTCAGGAAGATATAAACCATTCTCTCGTCTGATGAAGAAAGGGGTCCCATTCGAATGGAATAAAGACTATCAAAAAGCTTTTGACAGTTTGAAAGAATTTTCGTTGCTTCCGCTAGTCCTAACTGCTCATTAAAAGGAAACATTTAATCCTATATATAGCAGTCATGGACAACTCGCTTGGGGATTTGTTAGCTCAGGAGAATGAGGACGGTAAGGAAAACACCGTATATTACCTATGTCGAACGCTCATAGGAGCCAAAGGAAATTACTCACTTATTGAAAAGAATTGTTTAGCTCTTGTCTTTGCCTTGCAAAAGCTACGACATTATTTGCTGGACCATCCAATCTACTTGATAAGTAAAGCTGATCCATTAAAATTTCTCATGATAAAACCAGTTTTGCCCTGAAAACTTGCTAAATGGTCTTTACGCTTGTCTGAGTTGGACATAACTTTTGTACACCAGAAAGCCGTAAACGGGCAAGTTTGAGCTGATTTTCTAGGTGCTCATCCGATCTCGGGGAATTCACTGTTGTCCGAAGACCTACCAGATGAAGGGGTATATTATGTTGAAATAGCACAATGATGGGAATTATATTTCCCAAGCGGAAATTTTAACTCTGAAGGGGACCCCACAAGGCCACAACTCTACATCACTGTCCAAGGTTGTTCAAGCAAGGCGTGGTGGGATGAGTGGTGAGTCGTGCCTGGTTCTGTGGGTGGGGGACTGGATTTGCAATTGTTGCTACAACGTCAACTTCCGACGGCGTGCGGTTTGCCATCGGCACGGATGTGCATCTCCTAGGTCCCAAGGCACGGCTGTTAAGTCAGATGAGGATAGAGTTCCCAGGCCTTCTAGTTTACGTCAATCTACCCTCACCGCGACACAGATTAGTGATGTGCAGCGGGGATGGCAGATAGTCGGGAAGGCTTTCAGTCGGGTGGCTACGACCCTGGGTCAGATTGGGCAATGTCATGCTTCCTCGTCTGATGACATTGAGGGGTGTGGACTGAGAAGAGTTGCTGCCGTGTATGCTCAACTGAAGAGGGATTGTGGGGCTTTGCATTTTGATTCAACGCAACTACTGTCGTTGGCCGTTAATCTGCGCCATGTTTTGGTGGTGCTATATGTTACGAAAGATTCGGTATCGCTTTTTATGCTACATCAATGGGTTAACCTCCATTGGGTTGTTTCAGATCGTCCGGCGGTCTGTCTTAGCTAATAATAAATTCCTCTTAAGATTTGGATCGGAAGACAGGGCTAAGGAGTTTTGCATTAAAAAAAATATTTACATACAAAATTGCCCCGTGGTGAGCCGGCGCTGGGAGTCGAACGTGGGTGACTTTCAGGTACATCGGGAGGGCGATGGGATCTAGTTAAAAGTCTTTGGGCTACCCATACACGCTTGGCTACCGGAGATCTTCAGTGGGATCGACGACTGGTGTGGCCGGTTCATTCGGGTTGATAGGCGGTCGGCCGACCTCTGGGATTAATCAATATCCTCGTGGGGGTTGTGTCCCTCGATAGCATCCCCAAGAGTTGTGATGTGTCGATCGGTGGCCAGGCTCTACAGCTCCTCATAGAAGTCGAGCAACTCGATCGGCTCGTCTTGCCTCATCAGGTGCACGAAAGAGCCGATGGGCCCAGGGGTAGCGGAGTCGAGATGAGCCATGTTCTCACAGAAGTAGCTCACCCGGTGCACGACACAATCGGCAGTGGGATGGCGACTTATCCTCCGGCGGGCCCTTCCTCGAATCCGACGCTCTGCCTGGGGCCTTTGCGAGGGTTGCCTGCGTCGGTGGCGGGCTGCATATCCTCTAGATCGTCGGGAGGGACTCATATTTCGATATCGAAGATCACTTTGGCGGCTTCTAGGGCTGGTTTTCCTTGCGACGTCAGCGGAGATGATGGTGTGCCGACAGTGGGCGGGCCGGCTAAGGATCTCTCGCTACCGAGAGTTTCGACGGTCCAGATCAATTAGTACGATGAAGTAGAAATTGTACACCTGCAAACATAGAGGGTAGGTGAGATGAAGGCGCTGCCGGATAGGACGGGCGAGGTTGGATGTCGTACCTGGGATCGGATGGAGCTAGAGGCGGTCAATCACCTTTTGAGGAAAGTCCCTTCTGTCTTCACAAAAAGCTTTAGGGTTTATCGCAGGAGAAGACGCTGTTGGGTGGTGCCTTGGGGACCGAGAAAGGCTTTGGAGCTGACACGTCGCCTTGCTCTGGAGTCTCTTCGGAGCTGCTGAAGGCTTTTGACCGCGGGACATTTAGGAGGGGGGATTTATATCTCGCGCTCGAGCTGGGGCCACGTGCTCTGTTGACATGTCATCCAATGAGGTCTCAGCAGGGCGACACGTGTAGGGTGTCTGGGCTGGAGAAAGGAAACGATGTGATTCGAGTCAACATATGTCTCTGTGATCTGGTGGGGGAGGGTTGTTTTGGGCTCGAACGACAACTGGGTCCGGGCATTTCGGGCGGGCTGACCCATATTTCTTTCGGGTTTGCTTTGCTGGGTTTAACTTATCGATTGTGGGCCGACCCGAGGGCTCAGGTCTTATCCATTTATGAAGGAGAGGAGACCCGTGTTTCTATTTCCAAGGGAGAGGTCGAAGCTTTTGGGAAGGGTAGCGACACAGGGATGGAGGATCTCCGGTGCTGCAGAGTCAATCCCCGGGACGCTGGTACGGGGCTGTTTGCCGATTTGGCGTCGGGAAATGGTGTGCCAGTGATGGAATCTCAGATGGGGAGCTGGCCGGACACACAGTCTGATGAGTAGGGAAGCCAGATGGTCGGGGATCTGCAGTTACAAGTTTGTCAGGACGCCTCTAAGGTTAGATTTGCTTCGGAAGTTGAAATTGTGGCGGAGATCGATCGGCTGATCGAAGTGGGGCGTAACTTGGGGATGTCGTTTATAGGATCTCAGGCTAAACAGAGGGAGGTGTTCAGGTCCATCCTCACATGTCACCGAGATATCAAGAGAAAGCGGCAGGGTGGGTCGCGGGAGCTTGCACGATTACATTGGGGTATGTCGGATGGGAGAGGGGTGGGGGGGGATTGTAATTGTCTCCTCCAGTTGGGCGGGCTTTTGAAGTGCTCCGAAATGTGAGAGGTGTCAGTGATCGACTGAAGCGGACATGGGTTAAGCAGGTGATCGCGGCGGTTAAACCGGTCATTGTTATCCTACAAGAAACAAAGTGGGGATGTTGTGATAGAAGGAAGGTCGAATTGGTCCTAGGGGGTGGTAGCTGGGATTGGGTCGACATTGATTCCATCGGAGCCTCCAGAAGGATTCTCGATAAAGTGGACGAGGAATTGGGTTGCTTTTTCGCTTCCGTGGTGCTTCAGGATAAAGTGTCGGGGAAGCAGTAGAGTTTTGCGGGCATATATGGCCCGACATTGGACCGTGAGAGGGGATTTTTGGTTCGAGCTGAATGCTCTTGCTGCTCGATGGGATTTTCCCCTTTGCCTGGGAGGAGATTTCAATGCTATCCAGTGGGATTTCGAGAAGCAAGGTGGTCCCCCTAATCTCAGAGTCATGTGGGATTTCAATTCTTTCATCTCAGACTGGGGGTTATTAGATGTCCCCCTAATTGGGGCTCAGTTTACGTGGTCTAGTCTTCAGGACACACCTTCTCTTAGCAGGCTGAACTGATTTCTTTATTCTACCGACTGACTCGATATCTTCCCTGGGGCCCGACTGGAAGCTTTCGCTCGTGCCATCTCTGATCATTGCCCTCTTGCTCTCACATGCGAGTCTCGTGGAAAGGGGCCCTCTCCTTTTATATTTGAAAACATGTGGCTATTGGATGAGCCAATTCGGGTGAAGGTTCGGGTTTGGTGGTTGGAACCGGTGTCGAATGGGACAGCTGCTTACCGGTTCCTCTCTAAACTTTGTCGGATAAAGGACATAATCAAAATCTGAAACAGGGATGAATATGGATGGGTACACGTTAGAAAGGAGTCTTTGCTTTCAAAACTGAAATGTTTGGATAATTTGGAGGAGACTAGAAACCTATCGGCGAATGAGAGGGAGGTTAGGTTGTAAACGAAGCTGGAGTTCAGTGAGACCTGTCGGGCCAAAGAAGTGTTTTGGATGCATAAAGTGAATGCTCGATGGCTTAAAGAGGGGGACGCTAACACGAAGTATTTCCATGCGATTGCTAACGCCCGTAATAAATTGAAGTATTTGGGGAGTATCATCGTGGATGGGGAGTCGTATTCGGGTCACGATCAAGTTCGAGATAATATCGTTGATTTTTACGAATGGTTATATACAGATGAGGGTCTTCCGAGGCCGAATCTGGATGAGTTTCAGTTTACCTCTCTTTCGGAGGAGACTAGTAGGGGGCTGGAGAGTAGTTTTACGGAAGACGAAGTGTGGACAACGATCAGGTTTGGTGGTAGAAATAAAGCGCCGGGGCCAGACGGGTTCATCATGGAGTTTTATCGTGCTTTTTGGGAGACCATTAAGGCGGACCTGATGGAGGTTTTCTATGAGTTTCACTTGACTGGTTTTTTCGGGAGATCCTTAAACTCCACTTTTATTACCCTCATTCCCAAGACTCATAGGGATGAGAACATTTTCGATTACCGGCCGATTAGTCTGATCAATTGTCTCTACAAGATTATATTGAGGGTGCTGGCTAATAGGCTCAAGTGGGTGATGGGTACTATTATTTCTGGTAATCAGGGGGCTTTCGTCCGAGGAAGACAACTAATGGATCTTGTGGCGGTGGCTAATGAGACCATTTACTCGACACATGTGCAACGTCGGTCGGCTGTGGTTTGGAAGGTTGATATGGAGAAAGCTTATGACCGGGTTAGCTGGGGAAATCCCGACTACATGTTGAGAAGGCTGGGGTTCAACGCCATTTGGAGGAAATTGATGCGCGGATGTTATTCCTCCCCATGGTTTTCGGTGTTGATAAATGGCACGTCGGCTGGATATTTTAAAAGCTCTAGAGGAATCAGACAGGGAGATCCCTTATCACCATTTCTTTTTAATATGGTTGGGGAGGCTTTATCCGGGCTGATGAGGTGCGCAAGGGACTTAAATATGCTTATTGGCATTCGAGTGGGGGAGCAGGGAAGATTCATCTCACACTTGTAGTATGCAGATGACATAATTTTATTTGGGAAAGCTGATGTGGCGAAACTCAGCGCTATGGCAGATGTGCTCTCAGTTTATGAGGCGGTGTCAGGGCAGCGAGTTAATCACCTCAAATCTGCTATCTCTGGCATTGGTATGGAGGATGGCCTTCTGACCGACCTAGTTGGTTTGGTTGGGTGCGATATCAAGGGGCTGCCTATTAGGTACCTTGGTTTGTCACTTGGGATCAGGCAGCCCACGTTCTGCGATTGGCTCCCGGTTGTGCAGAGGGTTGAGCAGCGTTTGTCGTCTTGGAAAGGTAAATTATTGAGTAGTGGGGGAAGGCTAATTTTGGTTAAAGCGGTGCTCTCCTCGA
Organism: Chloranthus sessilifolius; assembly: GCA_021018995.1. Classification (NCBI taxonomy): domain Eukaryota; kingdom Viridiplantae; phylum Streptophyta; class Magnoliopsida; order Chloranthales; family Chloranthaceae; genus Chloranthus; species Chloranthus sessilifolius. The sequence continues at coordinate 105,642,087 of CM037593.1, forward strand.
TCCCCATTTTCTTCATGTCCATGTTTTGGTGTCCTGCCAAATTCTCGATTGGCTCGAACGTATTCAACGATCGTTTCTTTGGGAGAGGGCAGGAATGAATAGGCGGTATCATCTTGTCAACTGGGACACGTGCCAGCTGCCTATCGCCTGTGATGAGCTGGGGATTCAGAGCTTAAAAAGGACTAATTTGGCTATGCTTGGAAAGTGGATATGGAGAGCCGGAAGGGTGGAGGAGAGGGGAAAGCCTTTGGTGGTTGGTGCTGTTCGAAAAATATAGTTTTTCCTAGGGCAGATGGGGGATATGCCTTTCGTCTCACAGGAGTACCTCGGCGTGGTGGAGAGGTATTTCCCGCGTATGGGAGTCTCTGGCTAAAGGGGTGTGATATAGCTGAGGGTGTGGCACCTGTATACGTTTCTGGGAGGATATGTGGTTGGAGGTGGGTCTGCTTAAGGCTATTTACCCAGACATCTATGCTCTTTCTTCGAATACGGATGGTCGGATTGAGGAATTTGTCTCATTGGATAGTGGGAGGAAGGTTTGGGATGTCGCCACTAGAAGGCTCCTCAGGGAGAATGAGGTGGGGAGTTATTTGGACCTGCTGAGTAGGCTGTATGAGACGCAGCAGAATTCCTTATGGGCTGATCAGAGGGTTTGGGTCTTGAATCGTGATGGGCAATTTAATGTTAAATCGTTGTATCGTTGGTTATCGCACCGCCCGCTTATCAGGTTCGAAGGCAAATGGCTATGGAGTGAACCTATTCCTATGAAGATCCGTTTCTTTGTTTGGGCCTGTGTAAAGATAGAATCCTTACCAGGGCCCAGCGGATTCGGAGGGGTAAAGACGTCCCGATTTCGTGTGTAATGTGCTTCGATGGGGAGGAGTCCGCTGCTCATCTCTTCCTTCACTGCCGTGTGGCTTCTGAGGTGTGGGGCGTCATCCTCAAATCTTTTGGTATATCCTGGACAATGCTTGAGACGCCTTATCTGCTTTTGCTTAGCTAGGCTGCGGTCAAGGTGGAGGGGGAGGAAAGGTTTTGCTGGAGAGCTACTCTGTTTTCCGCTCTGTGGTGTCTATGGTGCTAGAGAAACTGCAGAATTTTCGAAGAGAATAACAAACCTGTGGGAGTGGTTATTAGGTCCGTTTCGGAGATAGTTAGATCTTGGATCGTAAGAGCTGGGGCTGGTGACAGTCATCTCTCTTTTCTTTGGGACCCGGGTTAGGTGGGCCATGCTTTCGGAGGCCTGTGTGTCGTATTTTTCTATTTTTTGGTGCCTGTTGCTCTTTTGATTGTGTGTGTCGAGGTTGTATTATGCTGCAACGCCTTGCTGTTTATTTGTATAATCTCTATTACTGATAAAAAAAAAATGGGAATTATATTTCGATGGGGCTTCACAAGCGGCAGGACTAGGCGCTGGAATCGTGTTTGTTACATCAAGTTATGGGTTACTCCCGTATTCCGTCACATTAACAGAATCCCTGTCTAATAACGCTGCCGAATATGAAGCGTTAATCATTGGCTTAGAATTAGCCTTAGACATGGCCATTTACACCCTTGATGTATATGGAGATTCCCAGCTCGTCATAAGACAATTAGAAAGATCTTACGCAGTTAGAAAGACAGAGTTAATACAATATCATCAAAAGATCCAGGAACTCCTTTCACAATTCAAGAATATACGGATTATGCATGTCCAGCGAAGTCAAAATAACCAAGCCGACACTCTCGCAAAACTCGCAGCATCTTTGGCTTGTAAAAATGATGAAGTTGTCGAAATAAGAGTCACAGAGAAAAAGGTCTTACCTTCCATCATGAGATGTCAAATCTAGCAGGCAAACTCAGTCAATATATCTGCTTTTGAAGTTGAGAAACTAGATTGGAGGCAAGAACTTATAGAATACCTTCAACATGGACGACTGCCTTACGAAGCACGCCACAAGGCTGAAGTTCGTCGAAGGGCGAGTCGGTTTGTATACTTCAACGATACTCTATATAGAAGGTCGTTCGATAATATCCTACTAAGATATCTTTCAACTGATGAAGCTCAACAAGCCCTGCAAGAAATACGTGCCGACATTTGTGGGGCACATCAATTTGGCCCTAAACTACATTCCCGATTGAAACACTTGGGCTATTATTGGCCGACCATGGTGAATGATTGTATAGATTTCGCTAAAAGATGTTGGGTTTGCCAGATGCACGCTGATTTCATTCACCGCCCACTAGAACCCTTTCACCCTACAGTCACGTCATGGCCTTTTAAGGAATGAGGTATGGACATCATAGGTCCAATACACCCCCCGTCATCCGCTGGATATAAGTTCATAGTAACTGCAACTGATTATTTTTCTAAATGGGTAGAAGCAGAAGCACTCAGAGGGGTTAAAGTCAACACAATTGCGGATTTCATACGTACACATCATTTATCGGTTCGGGATTCCTTCTTGTATCATTAATGATAACAACACACCATTCAAGAATAAAGTGATAAAGTAAGTTTTGCATTAAGTACCAAATAAAATAATGTTGTTCTACGATATACAACCCATCTGCAAATGGCTTAGCAGAAGCTTTTAACAAGACATTGGTCAAACTGTTGAAAAAGACAGTTGCTAAAAATAAACGTGACTAGTATGAAAGATTGCAGGAAGCCTTATAGGCTTACAGAACGACTCACGGTACTCCTACACAGGCTACTACATATGTAATAGTATTTGGAGGTGAAACTTTATTACCCTTGGAGGTCTAGATTCCTTCTTTAAGAGTAGCATTAAGTTACAATCTCACCAAGGAACAAAATGTCGCACTCAGGTTCTCAAAACTGGAAGCCTTGGATGAGTGTAGGCTCAAAGCCTAGCAAGGCTTGGAGGCATACCGTGCTTGCATGTCAAATTCATTCGGAATGAAGGTGAAGTGCAGATCCTTTAAGAAAAGGGTCCTGGTCCTTACTGTTCGTCGCCCTACGATTGTTACCCGGAAAACTCCAAGGAAGTTTGAGCCTAAATGGGAGAGACCTTTTGTAATAGAAACTGTCTATTCAAACGACGCTTATATATTGGTTGATGCAGAGGACAGTAATCCCCTCCTATTAACGGTCGCTTTTTGAAGTGATATTATCCATAGAATGTTTATATGTTCTCTTACTCGCATGAGGATAAACTGCGTAAAGTTTGTACTTATGTACATTGTTAATGTAAACAACGTAGGTATGTTTATACGTTATCTCCTACTCGCATGAGGATAAACTGCATAAGGCTTGTACTTAGGTACATTGTTTGTGTAAACAACATAGGTATGTTTATATGTTAACTCCTACTCGCATGAGGATACACTGCGTAAGGAATGAAGCAATAAAAGTTAACTTCTTCAAAATTTGAGTTATATATATATATATATATGCATTAATTATTCAAAGAATAGAGTAATGTATAATAAATGTGAAATCCAACAAACCAAAAGAATTCGTAAAATAAATATGAATCTTATTTGTTAAATCTGCCTAATGAATCTATCGCGGTATCCTTATTGACCGTGAATTGACGTAAAATTGAAAGTCGTTCCTCTTTCTCAGCTCCTATTCCTTCTAGTCTAGCCAGCAACTGATTCTTCTTTTCCTCAAGATCCCCTAAGGATCACTGATCCTTCTTGTCCAGTTCGGAATTGGCCACTAAAGTCGTTTTTGAATCGGTAATATCCTTTTCAAGCTCCTCAAGCTCAAGCCTCAAAATGTTTGCCTTCTTAATTCGAACCTTCACGGTTTCTTCAGGTGTTGAGATATCGAACAATTTATTTGACATTACAGAATTGATTGTGTTATGATCTTCTTCAATCATTTGCAGTCCCTCCATAATATCATTCTTGATAACCTCTTCAGAAGCCACAATTCGCCTTTTCTTTATTTTTTTTAAATAGATCCAAAATAGATTTAACTTCGGACCTAAATGACAGATCATCACCGCCAATTCTGGAGATCTCATCATATGCCACATACATCTTGCTCTATTTTTGCAAAACCATTTTCACTCTCCACATAAGGGAGGACTTCCTTCAAAAGTTCGATAATATTATTTAGATGACTCCTTATTCGATTCTTTTTAAGGGCCGATAGGATAGGCTTATTGATATAACCTTCAACATCTACAAAAGAGAAAATGTATATAAATGAATAAATAATTAAAAAAAAAAAGATGTGTGTTAATTGTAAACAATGGGATGAAACTTACTCTTTGAAGGAACTCCGCTAGATGAGGCGATAATTATTGACACAGGTTGATCCGGAGGATTGAAGGGAGTAACGTTCATATTCATTGTCACTAAAGAAGGTTCTGGTCTAGATACTAGATCTCCCATTGAAAGCCGCTCGTTAGGTGACTCCGCTAGAATGGATGTAGGAGAAGTGGTTGAGGCTTGTGAGTCAAGTCTTGGAGGCAAGATGAAATAAACCTTCTCCTGCGGAATGGCTTTAATGGTTGATGAGATCTTTAATTGTTATTCAACAAAGGTAATTGTCAAAGGTGCCTCTGAAGTTTGCGCATCTTCTTCAGAAGAGGGATACTCCTCAAAAGAACACAAATGGCTAGCGTCTTACCCATTATCATTACTATCCCTTTCCCTGAATACCTTCATAGTCTTACTACTCGAAATGGGACAATTATCCAGATCACTCTGTGGTCTTACTAACCTCGTAGTCTCGCTGGTTCCAGTGATGGGAGGAGTCCCAAACTCAAATTCTAGATCGTTTAGGTATCTTTCAGCCCCAATATTCGCGAGAAACGAATCCTCAACCATGTCTCTAGTTATGAATAAGTATCCATCAACTCTTGTTGGTCATGCATATCCGTAGCAGTGACTTCTTCTATACACCTATCTGGCGTTGGAAGATTTCCTGATGCAAAGTATCATTTGTTAACACCAACAGAGTTCCTTTTTTTTAAATATCCAAAAAAATATACATACATATATATATATATATATAAATTTACTCATGTTAGAGAAATGTGAGGTTGTGGGAATACTTCCTAACTCCGCAAGAAAAGCATTAGGAGAAGGAACAATTGGACCTTCAGCCATATACCCTTGATTCTGATTGGGTGGGAGCGGAATATAATATCCATCTGAAGGACTAGCAGAGACCCCTTGAGCTTTCGAAGTAGCATAAGATGATAAAATACCCTCACCTCTCCTATTGTTAGACACTTCCGATTTTGGCTTCTTGTTGTTCTCCCCTCTTTTTTGTGACTGGACACGTTTCCTAGATACATTAGAAGAGGACTTTTATGCCTCAACAAGCTTATTTTCGAAAATCGTATATGGTTTGCTAAAACTAACGAACGATGAACAATTGACCACATCAATATTCCCGGGACTTCTCGCAAAAGACGTCTTCACAGGCCACGCCTCTTGAAAAATATCAACAAAAATTTCGGGAGGATTATGCATGAGTGCATTGAATTTTGCAACATCACTATCTTTTTTCATAGGAGCTAGCTCTGATAGTCTCTTGGAAAAATAAACATTGGTATTCTCATGCCACCAATGGCACCACATTAAGGAAGTGCGACCAGAAACATGAATGGGGTGAGTCATGAAACAAGACATAATTCCTTGTGCACTATAGGTATAAAATGCCATCACTAAATCCGGAACGGTTACATCTTTGCACGCATCCAAAGAAAGAGGAGTCGGGGGAATAATCTGACCATAACCTAATTGTCGAGCATATCGGGCTGGGTAATATTGCTCGAGTAATTTATAGTTGCCAAAACGTAATGACTATAAATTTTGCTGCAAACTCAAAAAATAGTGAAGGATTTTGGTTGGGAACATAGAGGTATCTCTGTCTGAATTAGCTTGATCCTCCCACAAAAGTTGGTCATTGTCTTGTAAAAAATGCCCGAATGGTCGGAATATGAACATTAGGGGATTCCGCATTAAATCTCGAGCCCCTTTCAAGCTTTGAGGACCGGCCGCCTGTTCCAAAATACTCAGTAAGAAGGGAATTCCTTGCTTGAGCTCAAAATTCCTCAAATTATAAGTGGAAGGAAAATGGGCTCCCACCCATCCAAAGAAATAATGAACAGGGAAATAAGCTCCCGAATTCCTTGGATCATCACACATTTTTAACTGATCAAAGCCATAAAATATGCTAACAAGGACGGTTGGACCGACGACATAGGTAGCTCCATTTGCCATTTCCCCTGCTATTATGAAAGTTTCAGCACAGATACTTTCCTTCTAGTTCGGAAGTGCGAACCTGCTTAAAAAAAATGCTAAAAAAGTTGAGAAATAGGTCTTACGACTCATTCTTAGCGAAGACCTTTCAATTCAGGCTATTTGAAGGGCATTCCTTTTAGAAGCCAAAGGGTGGATAATATTGCCGCTCGGATCATAAAAATCTAGGAAATAAGACATCCATTGTCCTTGGTTTACACTTTTCCTTTTCACATTATGATCATCTTTTACAATTTCCTTTACAATTTGATTGAAAATTTCAAACAAGTTATGTGCCTCAAGCTTATAGAAAGACGTCTCTCCATCTTCCTGTACTCCATATAGAAGATCATTCTGAGGAATACACTCATCATATATAAAGCCTGTAAACGACAAATCACTAATATGGAATAATTCTTCCAATATTATACTAGCTTCCCCCCAAGGAAAGATCCAAGAGTTAGTGAGCGGATAGAAAGCTTCGATTAGAGCGCACATAATATTTTTGTTGCTATCATATTGCCCTCGCGCACACGCAACTGCTTTAAGCAAATTACATATTTCAATTCGCCGTGAAACTTTGATAACATTTGTACGACCTAGAGATGAAAACTTTAGTTGGTCGATGCCGCTTCTCTCAAACGAAATTTATCACCCCATTTGGCACCTGGTTCTTTATCTGTGAACCTCTAAGCAAAGGTAGGAAATGATTGTGGGCTATGAAATTCTGCACCTAGTGCAAAAACACAAACTGGTTTTAAAAACATTAGATCGATACCATCCTCTTTTCGAGGTTTAAAAAGATAAAACCCCAAATTCCCAAAGTCCAACGATTTGCTTAGACTTGTCCACCACTCGTTGGTTGGTGATGCATGGTGTTCTCCATGAGCCACAATAAGACTAAAACAAGGAAGACGCCTCCGTAAGGGTATCCCAAAAAAATCATTCTCAATATCACCCGATCTTATTCGATCAACTTTACAATCAGAAGATTTCTCTTTTGACATAAGTAATATAAGAAAATCTGAAAATAAAAAAAAAAGAAAAAAAAATGAAAAAAAAGAGAATTTGATTACGTTTCAAAATACAGTTGAATTATGCTATCTTATTGATGTCGAGATTGATGGTTAATGGAAAATCAACTTTATAATTTTTTTTATTTTTAGAAAATATTTTTAAGGACGGTTCGATCTCTGCAAATGTCCCAAAATCAGTCAGATCTGCCCGAGTAGCTAAAGTAGATCTTTCGAATTTAATTTTGACCACCCGATCTACATCGAGATTGATGGTTAATAAAAAATCAACTTCATAATTTTTGTTGATTTTTAGAAAATATTTTTAAGGACGTTTCGATCTCTGTAAATGTCCAAAAATCAGTCAGATCTGCTCGAGTAGCCAAAGTAGATATTTCGAATTTAATTTTGACCACCCGATCTACATCGAGATTGATGGTTAATAAAAAATCAACTTCATAATTTGTGCTGATTTTTAGAAAATATTTTTAAGGACGTTTCGATATCTGTAAACGTCCCAAAATCAGTCAGATCTGCTCGGGAGCCAAGGAAGAACTTTCAGATTTAATTTTGACCACCCGATCTACATCGAGATCGATGGTCAATAAAAAATTAACTTCATAGTTTTTGTTAATTTTTAGAAAATATTTTTAAGGACGTTTTGATCTTTGTAAACGTCTAAAAAATCAGTCAGATCTGCCCGGGTAGTCAAAATAGATCTTTTGAATTTAATTTTGACCACCCGATCTACATCGAGATCAATGGTCAATAAAAAATCAACTTCATAATTTTTGTTAATTTAAAAAAAATATTTTAAAGAATGTTTCGATCTTTGCAAACGTCCCAAAATCAGTTAGATCTACGCGGGTAAGCAAAGTAGATCTTTCAGATTTAATTTTGACCACCCGATCTATATCGAGATTGATGGTCAATAAAAAATTAATTTAATAATTTTTTTGATTTAATTTTTATTTTTTAAGGGCGTTTCAATCTCAGTAAACGTCCCAAAATCAGTTAGATATGCCCGAGTAGCCAAAGTAGATCTTTCGAATTTAATTTTGAGCACCGGATCTATATCGAGATTGATGGTCAATAAAAAATCAACTTCATAATTTTTTTTAATTTTAAAAAAATATTTTTAAGGACGTTTTGATCTCTGTAAATGTCCGAAAATCTGTCAGATCTGCCTGGGTAGTCAAAGTAGATCTTTCGGATTTAATTTTGACCACTCGATCTACATCGAGATCGTTGGTCAATAAAATCAACTTCATCATTATCGATTTATAAAGGTTCATAAATTTTAATCCGACCATCTGAAAGATTTATGAGATTCATCTTGATGGACGAATAGCGTTCTCGTAAGAATCATAAATCCGATTTAGGAGATTGATCTTGATAATCGGAGAGCGTTCTCGTAAGAATCGCAAGTCTTATAGCCATGAATCAGGATACAGTCATCTCATAGGAATGATAGTTTGATTAATCTAAAAAATCCAAAATTCATCCCCTGAAATCTCTCATATTGAAACTAGGTCATTTGGACCCCAAAATTCAGATTTTGATGATCGAATCTTCGTAGAGAATACGATCACTAGTCAGATTTCGATGAATCGAATATCAGTAGAGAATACGATCATTAGTCAGTAGTAAAATTCTCAGGAAATATAAATTTAGAACGATTTTTATTAACTTTTTAATTTTTTATCGTTTATAAAAAAAAAGTCAATAAAAATCTGGGAGGCGCCTGTTGATTCAAAATTTTTGGAATCAGAAACTCCTTCCACTTAATCTCCAAAATCAGATAGAATAATGGAAGAAATTAAGAAAGAGGACTCTACTTATATGCTCTTTTTAACAAACCTACTCTGATTAGGACTTAAAGTTCTAAGTTATGTCCGAGAATACTTAGGCACATAGGTGCCTAGATAACGTGCTTAGGCTCCTTGGTGCCTAGATATCATACTTAGACACTTAGGTGTCTAGATAACGCACTTAGGCACCTGGGTGCCTAGATATCGCACTTAGGCACTTGGGTGCCAAGATATCGTACTTAGGCACCTGGGTGCTTAGATAACGTAATTAGGCATGTATGTGTCTAAATAACCTACTTAGGCACCTAGGTGCCTAGATATCATCCTTAAGCACGCAAGTGTCTAGATAACTTATTTAGGCACCTAGGTGCCTAGATAATCGTATTTAGATGCCTAGGTGTCTAGATAACGTACTTTGGCACCTAGGTGCTTAGATATAGTACTTAGACACCTAGTGCCTAAATATCATACTTAGGCACGTATATGCCTAGATAACCTACTTAGGCACTTAGGTGCCTAGATAATCGTACTTAGGCACTTAGGTGCCTAGATAACGTACTTAGACACCTAGGTGCCTAGATATCGTACTTAGGGACGAATGTGCCTAGATAACATACTTAGGCACGTATGTGCCTAGATATGATACTTAGACGCGTATGTGCCTAGATAACGTACTTAGGCACCTAGGTGCCTAGATATCATACTTATATATTTACGTGCCTAGGTGATTATGAATAAAAGACTTGCGTACGTGAGAATAATCTTTTCTCAATCCGCGTGAAAATTAAGACCTACGCAGCTCTCACAACCCTTGATTTTATAAAACTCTAACAGGAATCGTAAGATTATAACTTCCTGTAACCGCTATCATAAATCTATAAATAACATATCCGTTCTCATTATCAGGATCCGAAAATTCTTACACGAGACCTTTGTCGAAAATATCTTCAACTTTTCTTGCAAAAGACTTAGGGTATTTTTGAGATTCTTTCTGTTCATTTATTTATTTATTATTTTTTTTTTTAAAAAAGTGGACGGGAGGAATAGGTCTGGGTTGGGATACGTAGGATAAGAGCTACGACTCTTATTTAAAGGTAATACGCTTAGGATAAGAGCTACGACTCTTACCTAAGTAGAATTTATTGTTATAATTTGAGATTATGCGCCTGTGTACTTAGAAATAGTTAAGCCACGTAGGTACAACCCCTGACATAACTCCTAGTATACTCGGATTACAATCACAAATTCGATATTCATACGGTTTGCAATCACGAACTCAGAGAATGATTCTGAACTATGACACCCGAAATATTCATCTACGACAACTCATAACCATGAAATTTATTTGATCTGATTCATGTTATGAAATTATAGTTTCCCTTGCGACTTAGATCATCACTCCCTCAAATGTAGGGTTTGAACCTCAACCTCGAGATCGAAAATTCTTTGACGGTGGATTGTTTGACTTTTGGTCAAACGATTACAGCACACGATAGTAAGAAGATCCAATGGTGAATTTATTACATATGGACCAGATCATGTGGTTTTGGTCAAATCTAAATCTGGATTCGTTGACTTTCGGTCAAATGGTCATAATATGAGATCATAACGAAATCCAACGGTAGATTTATTAAATATTGACTAGATCTTGTGGTTCTGGTCAAATCCAATGATGGATTTGTTGACTTTGGTCAAACGGTCGTAGTATTAGATCATAACGAAATCCAACGGTGGATTTATTACATATTGACTATATCTTATAGTTATGGTCAAATCTAATGGTGGAGTCGTTGACTTTTGATCAAATGATCATAATACGAGATCGTAATGAGATCCAACAATAGATTTATTACATGTTAATCAGATCTTAATGTTCTGGTAAAATCTAACGGTGGATTTGTTGACTTTTGGTCAAACGATCATAATACGATATCGTAACGAGATCTAACGGTAGATTTATTACATATTAACCAGAACTTGTAGTTTTGGTCAAATCTAATGGTGGACTCGTTTACTTTGGTCAAATGATCATATTACGAGGTCGTAACGAGATTCGACAATAAATTTACCATATATTGACTAAATCTTAAGACATTGGTCAAATCCAACGGTAAAATTATTACTAAGATTCAATCTATTGTCGCCAAACTCTAAGGAATTTGGTGATATCTAACTTATGATTAGATACTCTATCACTGAAAGTTATAACTCCTCTGATAATCAGTTACCAGAAGAATGGATTTGGTCTTTGAATTCATCTTTGAGACTAGAGAACAAGAATTCGTTTTAAGGTTCGTCCAAGAGGTTCTTGCTTCAGTAATGACTCGTGCTTGTCGATCAGATGGAACCAACTTTTGGAGGAAGGGTTCTCCCATCCGTCGTCCCCTATTTCATGTTTCTCAAATCTCCAATGAAAACAATATATTATGCATCTATCTTGTGACAGATTGAAGATGTCGATGAAGACTAAGACTTAGAATTTAGTTTATTTATTTGAGAGATGTAATTACGTTAATTTTATTTAGTAGCTTTTAAATTAGAGGTATTCAATTTTATGTAATTAACGGGGAATCGATTGCGATACCCGGAAGTGTAAAATTCGCCATTTTTAATAAAATCCTCTCCTAGCGAGGGGAAATTTGTTAAGATTGATTTCTATTTATCCTACACAAATTTGTTGTTTACAGTCGTATCTTAAGAGGATTGGTGGAGTAAAAAAAACATCCACATGCTTGTTAGTCTATTTTTTACTCGATAAGCATGGTGCTTTTAGTTCATAGTTACCAGGAGTTGGTACGGGTATGGGTACTGGTACGATACCGGAACTAGTATATTTTGGGGGAAAAAGGTTCAGTTATATTTTTATTGGTACAATATTGGTACAATGTAGAAACATAATGATACTTCATAGCTATAAACTAGACGGTCGATCTCTCTTAAAAACAAATGGATACGTGATTTTTGTTAAAGGACATTCTTGCCCATTAAAAATTGAACAAATGCACATGCTCATTTTTTTTGAAAAGTTAGAGGGTCTCGGACCTTACCAGGTAATAAGCAAAACTTTGACCCTGTCACGTAATTGGAAACTAACTAGTTGTTAAATTGTATGGGCGTCATCACAAATAAGTTGAACATCATGTTAGCTGTGTGTCGAATTGTTTCATATTGGAAACTAGCTAGCTTAGTTCACGTTAAATTGTCTGAACACCATGTTTGTTGTGCGTTAAATTCTCTCATGTTGGAAACTACCTAACTTTGCTCATGTTAAATTATCTGAACATCATCTCAAATGAAGTTGTTTCAAAAATCAAGTGTCCGAATGTGCAAAGCACGTGCATCTCACTAGTATATATATATATATATATATATATATATATATATATGTGTGTGTGTGTGTGTGTGTGTGTGTGTGTGTGTGTGTGTGGCTTGGGTCGAGTGCTAGATTACGTGCCATGTGGCACGTCATTGTGAGTTGCATGACATCATCTAAGGGTTCATGGCGGGGATGCCAAGATTAAGAGCATCGGATTTGGGTCGCAACTGATTTTCCGGTGTAAGAAGAAACGATGTAAGCAGAAGTGGCAGAAGAAGAGCCTAAAGGAGCATAAGAGGGCGACCTTTTTGCCTAGACTCGCTCGAGCGGCCATGGTCCTCGCTCGAGTGAGAGTGCTCAAGAGGTTAGGCCAAAACTCACTCGACCGAACTTGGTTCCCGCTCGAGCGAGTCCCACTAGCAGCGTGCACGAGTTTACCCGAGGTTCTCGCTCGAGCGAGTCAAGTGACACAAGGATCCTTTTAATCTCGTCTATTTTCTTTCTCTTTCTTGTACTTTTCATGCATTTCTAGATCTCTACTTTGGGTATGATTGTACTTTCCCTGCTTTAGGGTTTTTTTCTCTTTGGACATACTATATATGGTCATTATGAAGCATTGTAAAAAAAAAATTGCTTATGAATTAATGAAAATGCTATGCATTGAGAGCTTGAGATAAACTGTAATAGAGAGTGAGTCTTCTTCCCCATCTGGGTTTGGTGTGAGACCAAGGGTGTGATGCTCATGTTATCTTTGATCTTCTCTTCATCTCTTTTCATATTTTCTTGCTAATTTCTTACATCCATCCCCCCCCTCTTGTATTTGATTGTTCAAATTCCCAAAACCCTAGATTTAAAGCAACCTTGATGTCCATCATTGTGGATCGACTCTGTTCTTAATCCGTCGATTCATGATCGTTGTTGGGCTCAAGATTGTCCGATTTGCACCGTTGATTGAGTCAATTCAAAAGCCCTAGCGAGAATCTAGCGATTCCACATAGAGCTACGTTCGAACGCCTCGACCTAGAGGATGCTAGAGTTCTATCTCTAAGATCGTACCTTTTGCAAATTTTAATTGTGACAGCCCGAATTTCGACACCCCGAAACCCGTACCATCAGCACGATCATCTTGACCGTGCCCCTTAGCTAAGCATGGAACATTGGTATATCAAGCACAGAATTGAAATAGTAAATGAAACTGCGAAATTAGATCGCTATATAAGCATTTCTCAAAAGACAGTTCTACCCTCATGCCTCTGCATGAATGGAGAATCGATCCGAACCATCGATGATAGCTAATCATCACAGATGGTTCGCCCAAAAGACAAATCACGAATTTATACATATACAGTGTTTAATCAAACAAGGCTTGACATACCAAGCCGTACAAACTCTCCCCAAAAACTCTCAAAGCGGCACAACGGAGTCCTCTAGAAGAAGTCCTCAGGAGGTGGCTCCAACTCATCTCCGACCGCAAGGTCCGACTCACGGGGGTCAGCGTCTCCTGAAGCCTCGGCAGCTGCTAGTAGTGGACCTGCGATGTATGGTCTATAGGGTGAGCTACATCCTAGCTCAATAGGGAATAAATCACAATTGAACATATAAATTATTACTCACATATATTCCATGATATGTCATGCATGATGTGTCTATGCAGTTACTGATGAAAATAATTAAAAAGTATCACATTTTACTGGTAGTTTACTCATGTCTTTTATTTATTCATGAATGATGCTGAAAAGGCCTAAAGCAAAACTTAAACTTTCAACTTAAGTAATCCCCGAACAATATAGCATCGAGCCCCGATGAGATACCTATCATCGTCATCTATATAGACAGTTTTAACGTATTCCCTGGGAATGCAAATAGTACCCAAGCCTCTTTCCCCTGGGGATTGGTGGCTGGGTTTCACTAGTCTCAATCAACTCCCCTGGGGTGTGCTTACTGTGTACGGATAAGCCTCCGCACTGGCCTACGGTTTCGCCGCCATATCGGTCACGGATATCCTGCCGTGTCAGTCATGGATATCCCGCCACGTCGGTGGGGTACATATAGTTATTCACCGTGTAAATGTGCTATCTTATATCAGTTAGGCCCTATCAAACATGATTCAATCCTGGATACATCCCTGAGATGTATCCATTCACTTGCATCACACCTGATGCTCTTATCTCCTTACTTTCTCATCCCCTGGGGATGGCTCGTTTTGATTACTTTTATTGATGTCACACACACACACTTTTCACAAACTCTTTAAGTAATAAAACATTTGGAATTCTAAATCTATATCACTACATACATGCTCTTGCAAAATAAGGTACATGTTCAAGGTGTTCCCTACCTCAAGTCTTCGTTTGATCAATGCATCAAGGTCCCACGTGGCTCCTTGTGCACTAGCTCACACGTACCACCTATGGTACCACATAACATGTGAAACACATCACTAAAGATGCAATAAAGGAGGTCCAAGACCCTCCATGAATCTTAAAATCAAACTCAAAAGTCAACATAAACTGGCACAGTCAATTAATCGAACTCCAAAATCGATTAATCAAATCTGATTCGATTAATCGATTTCCAAAATCGATTAATCGAAAGTCAATATCGATTAATCGATTCTCAAATCGATTAATCGAGATTCTTATTCGATTAATCGAAACCCAATTCGATTAATCAAAATTCTCTACTCTATCCAGTCGATTCTCAATTCGAGTAATCGAATTTCCAAAATCGATTAATCGAAATTCTAAATCGATTAATCGAACTCTCATTTCGATTAGTCGATTTCTTCAAGCTAAATTCTTTTCTCCACTGGAGTCCACTGTAGGTTCTCAGTCGATTAATCGATTCTCAATTCGATTAATCGAAATCCAAAGTCGATTAATCGAAACTCAATTCGATTAATAGAGATCGGGGTCCTCTGACTTTTCAACTTCTTGTGAATTACCAGTCGACCCTCTTTTGGCTGTTCTTTCCAATCTCTTCCCTTACTTCCTCATCCATTTCTCTAAGCTCTTATCCACATTTTACACCGTTTCTAACTACAATTTAACCCCTTAATCCATGCATTTTAAACTACAAAAATCTTACCTTCAATAAATCTCAAATTGATTTCAAATCAATGGTTGGAAAGGCTAGGGTTCCAGCTTTTGCTTGAACGAATTCTCCGCGTCGAATCGGTCTCTTTAATGCTAGAATCTCCCTTCCAATCACTCATAATAATTCTTGCTCAACCTCTTTACTCCTCTCTCTCTCTTCTTTACTCCTCTCTCAACAACCAAATTTCAGATTTTTAGGGTTATTAAACCCTTTTATCTATCCCCTTCCTTGTGTGTTGAGCACATACACCGCGGTAGGTGTATGCGACTTCTCATTCACATCGCACACCACATAATCACTCAAACCATCACATCTCGTCCGTTCATCACACTCTATGCTAACCCTTGATCTCCTAATTGGTCAAACTTGTGACCAATCGGGCACGGATCCCGAGGTCACTGTTTAACGCGATTTTTTTTCAGGATATTACATTAATGGATCTCGCGCGTCGGATTGGACCCTAACCGAACCAAGCATGATCACTTAAGCGAAAATCCACGAAACCCTAAGGTATCGCTTTAATTTTGGGTTTTGTTGCTTAATTAATTAGTTTAATTTCGGCAATTTCGCATATCATGATCATTAAAGTGTTTTAGGGTCATTGTCCCGCGTTAGTTTTGGTATCATAACTTAGGTTCTAGGTTAGGGCATTTGTGTCTTCATTTGTGTGCACATCTTGTGTTTGATAAAATTCCTCAATCACTTTTGGTTCATAGTTGCTTGTTCAGTTTAGAACCCGTGTTAGTGAGTCCTGGTAAAAAAGGTACCAAAATCGGTATCGATCTCGGGTATCAATTTGCCTGAGGTCGATACGACTCAGCCGATATGTATCGACCGATTCCAAGATGTATCGGTCGATACCCGATACGTATCGATCGATACGGGTCCGATATGGTATCGAATACCCGATACGAGATACCGATACATATCGGTATCGGCCGGTTTTTGATACCTTGGCGGTCACGATGGATACAAGTGAGATTGTCGATGCTCTTAGGAGCATCCAAGCCATGATGATCGCGATGAATGAGAGGGAACTAGCCGAATAAGGAAACCGTTACACTCACAGTCCTAGGCGAAGTCTCGAAAATCGTGATGAATTAGAGTTAGGGGACACTCCCATCATTGTGAACCAGAACTTGATCTCGATAGAAAATATCTAAGGTCTATTGAAGTCGAAGTCCCAGATTCAGACGGTACGGCGAAACCTAAATCCTTCGTAGGATGGTTGTCTAGCATAGAGCATTGTGACTCGTATGATGTGTTGGATGAGTGTAAGGTTAAGTTAGCCAAGACGAGGTTGGTGAGCCATGCTAAAACCACATGAAGGGACAACTTATCGAGAAGTATGTTCCTTTTACGCACCACCGCCTTCTACGATGTTTGGAAGCTAAGTGGATAAGCGTCATGAAATAAACACACCCAACTTGAGTCTACCTACAACAAAGAGAGCTCTAATATTGGGGTTCAACCATTGAAACCCGTGAATACTCCTACGAAGTCCCAAATTGATCAAGGGAAAGGAATTGTCCACAAGAGATATAATTTCGAGGGTTCAACCATCGTGATTACTCCGAATCCCCAAATCGATAATGAGAAAGGAGCGGTCAATGAGAGCCCCAAGCTAGTGGTCGCAACAAATGTTACAAATGTCACGGATTTGGACACTTTGCTTATCAATGCCCCACAAAATTTTCCGCCCTAAGTTTATTGGTTAAAAGAGATAGTTCTACGGAGCTAGAAAATGTGAACTTGGAAGAGGATGAGTATGCCTTTAGTGCCGAGATGAGTGAAGAGGACATAGAAAGAGTCGAAGAAAGTCTAGCTTGCATTTAAGAGACGTCTATTTCCGTTTTGAGTAATGATGTTGAGTCGCCCACACGTGAGCTAACTGATTCACCCACGCACAATTTGACCGAGTCCCGTACACATGATTTGTTACTGTCCCTGGAGTCAATTGTGCACGAGTTCTTGTTGTTTGTAGAATCGAGTGCACTTGAGTCTTTGGTGTTGGTCGAACCTTGTACACACGAGTTAATTGAGTCGAGTGCACATAAGTCACACGTGGTGGCAGAGTCCACTACACAGGAGTCTTTCATGTCACACGCACATGATCATATCGAGTTCGTAGGTGCACGTATCGATCATGGTTTTACGTCATATTCCACATTGCATACCGAAATAATGCCTACAATTAATTTGTGCAATGACAATTTCAAATTATTGACGAATTTGTTTGTGAGCTTCAAGGAAATCCAAATAAGTGGCCATGAAATGGTTCGGGTTAAGCTTCAACGATTCTCATCTGGGATCAAGAAGAAGTTCCAAACCCGTGTTCCCAGATCTTTTAGGATGGTGGCAAGGAATGAACCTAAGGTATATGTGCTTGAGCTACCTCAAGGTGTGGAGATTAGTTCAACACTCAATGTGGGATGCCTAGTTCGTTATCTAGGCTAAACCCACTTCCTAGAATTCATTTTCAAATGTCATTTCCTTGAGCACCAATCCACAACCCCCATTTTTTCTACTCCTAGCAAGATGAAAAACGAGGTCACTAAGGAGATCTTGGATGGTCTTGTGGTAATCACCGATGGCAGAGAGTTTTAAGGTTATTTTGTGAAAAGGGTTTAGTGAGCCGAAATACTAGAGCACTTAGATTGAGAGGGAGGAGGTTTACGGTGCGGATCCCGACATCTTTGACCGGTCTCACATGCATGTTTCATTGGTGATGAAATCTTCTTGGTCAAGTGGAAATGGTGGGAAACTTCGGAAGTATCCGGTAGTGGCAAGCCAGGTTCCGAGATGGCTTGGGCTAGTTGCAAGGAGGTTCACTACATGGGTCCTGACATACTTGACCGATATTACGAGCATGTTTCAGTAACTTCGGAAATAGTAACTTCGGATTTTAGTAAAGGGTTAAAGATCTGCTCGTGCAATAAGGTCTCAACGAAACTTTGCATGAAAAATCAAAGAAGCCGGCAAACATGGAAGATGATGATTGGGAGGAATTATAGTTGAAGGCAGTCAGCATGATCCGTTTTTTTCTTAAGGATGATGTCATGTACAACGTGATCGATGGAGAATCGATGCCCAAACTTTGGGCGAAACTTGAAGGACTGTACATGGCGAAATCTCTCACGAACAAGTTGTTTCTAAACAACTCTACACGCTTTGGATGAAGGAATATTCTAATCTGTAGGAGCATCTTATTATCTTCGACATGATTATATCTCAGTTACTTAGCATTGAAGTTAAGGTGGAAGATGAAGATAAGGCTCATCTTATTCTTGCAACTCTTCCTTCTTCGTATCTTGTTACAACATGGTTCTACAAGAAGGATACTCTCAAAACAGAAGAGGTTATGACGACGCTTCTATCAAACGAGTTGAGGAAGAAACCGAGTATTGAGGGACTTGTGATGCAAGGAAATTACCGTAACAGAGGCAGATCAAGGGAAAATGGTTTCAACAGCGGAAACAGATTCCGATCGAAAATAAGGGATGAAACACATAAAACCTTTTCTCTGTTATCACTGCAAAGAAGGACACATGAAGCGGAACTGCAAACTGTTTATTCCTGAACAAGAAGAAAATAACAAGGGAAAAGGAAAGACCTCCACATTTGATCAAGCGAGCATTGCAGAAAGCAATATGGGCGAATATGATGGTGACGTGTTATCCGTCACCACATCTACAAATTTATTTTCTGATGTATGGATTTTAGATTCGGGTTGTTCTTGGCATATGTGTTTTAATAAAGAATGGTTTGATACATAAAAAGCCGTTCAATGGTGGATCTGTGTTGATGAGAAATAATGCTTCATGCAAAACCATTGGAATCGGAATTGTAAAAATTAAGATGTTTGATGGTGTGGTTCGAACTCTTAATGATGTAAGGCATGTACCGGATCTAAAGAAAAATCTAATTTCTTTAGGTGCATTAGATTCCAATGATTGTAAATACGCTGCAAAAGATGGAGCATTGAAGGTCGTTAAAGGAGTCATGATTGTTATGAAATGTCATGTCGTTGGAAACCTATACAGAGTGGTAGGGAATACCGTGGTAGGTGGAGCATCTGTATCTACTACGAAAGATAGTAGTGTAAATGATACAGTTTTGTAGCATATGCCCTTAGGGCATATGAGTGAAAAAGGAATGATGGAACTTTACAAACGAAATTTGTTAAAGGGCGTTAAGAACTGTATGCTTGGGTTCTGCAAGTATTGCTTATATGGAAAGCAGTGTAGAGTCAGATTTAGCATAAGAGTCCAAAACAGCAAAGCAGTATTAGACTACATACATTCACATGTTTTGGGATTTACAGTAGAACCATTAAAGGGAGCTGCAAAATATACTGTCACCTTCATTGACAACCTCTTAAGGAAGGTTTGGATTTACTTCATGAAACACAAGTCAGAAGTGTCCATAAGATTCAAACAATGGAAAGTAGAAGTTGAGAAACAGATTGGAAGACAGTTGAAGTGTCTCAGGTCAGATAATGGGTTGGAGTACATGTCTACACAATTTTTGGAATATTGCAAAGATTAAGGCATTGTTCACCACTTCAGTAACCCAGGGCCTCCACAGCATAACGGAGTCGTATAATGAATGAACAAAACCCTCTTGGAAAGAGCAAGGAGCATGATATTAAATGCATGCTTAGAAAAAGGTTTCTGAGTGGAGGCAGTGAACATGGCTTGTTTCATCATAAATCGATCACCTTCTACGACCATCGATTTCAGAACACCAGAAGTAGTTTGGACGAGAAAAGTTGAAGATTATTCTACTCTTAGAATTTTCGGGTGCCCAACATATGTCCATATACAAGCCGTGCAGAGATCTCAGTTAGATCCAAAGTCAAAAAGGTATATATTTCTCTACTAAGAGAAATGAGTGAGATGATTCAAACTATGAGATCCATCAACAAAGAAGAGGATAGTCAGCAGAGATGTGGTCTTTGAGGAGGCCTATATTTCAAAAAATAGTAAACAAGGTGAAGCAAGGATCAAAATTTCGGTCGAAATTATCGGTTTTGGTCCTCACTGAAATGATAATATGGGACTGAAATTTCGGCCATTTTTTGTAAGGGATTGAAATTTTTGGCCGAAATTTTGGTTTCGGTCTCCTCAGAAATCAAAATGAAACCAGAAATTTTGATCCTTGAGGTAAAGGAGAAATCAGAGAAACTATTCTCCAGGAACCTAACACAATTGAGGTGGAGGTTGATGATTCAAAATCTAAAGAAGCATATAATTTACTTCAAAATTCACATGAAGAATTACCCAACATAAAGCACCACCAACAACATCAAGTGTCACGAGGCATTCCAAAGGAAAGGAGCAAAAGAGAAGGCCACCAGTTAGGTATGGATTTGAAGATGTGGTTTATTTTGCACTATTTACTGGAAATGGAGATTCATCTTGTTTCCAGGAGGCGATAAAATCAGAGGAAAGAGATGCATGTGTGACATCTATAATGGAAGAGATGGAGTCTCTTTAGGAAAGTATGGGGAGAATGTGCTTAGAATTGATGAAGGTTGTAGCATCTACCTACCATCAATGCGTCAAGTTCCCTTATGAAGACGCCATAAAAAGGATATATGCGGATGCTTCGTTCGAAAATATGGAAACCGATTATACCGCAAGTATCCCCATGGCGCATGATTCAATATTGTCCACTAGTTATGTCCGAAAAACTGGAACTCCCCTCAACACATTAATAACATAAATTAATCACCCGTGGCCGCTTTGACGATTAGACCTAGGCCGCCGCAGAACCTACTGAAGAAATCAATTTTGACACTAAAGAAAAGCCAAAGAAATTATTAATCTGTGCTATGCTTATTCCCAAGGAGCGGCAGCAGATAGTCTAAGTCTTTCAATAACACCTCGATTCCTTTGCCTGGTCATATGAAGACATGCCCGATTTGGACTCAAGCCTGGTAGAACATCATTTGATCCTAGAACCTGATGTTAAACCTATCAAGTAGAAATTGAGAAGGATGCACCCTGAAACCGTGCTACAAGTCAAAGAAATCGACAAACTACACAAAGTCAAGTTTATCAAAGTTATCCTCTATCTGAAATGGGTCGCTAATATAGTGCTAATTGCTAAGAAAGACGACAAAATACGAATATGCATTGACTTTCAAAACCTTAACCAAGCGTGCCCAAAAGACAAATTCCCACTTCCCTACATCAACAGTTTGGTCGACAATACTGCTGCGCACGAGATGCTATCCTTCATGGATGATTTCTTAGGATACAATCAAATCCGATTAGCAAAATATGATCAAGAGAAGACCTCATTCACTATGCCATGGGGAACCTATTGGGAAGTCGTCATGCCATTCGACCTAAAAACTGCATGTGCTACTTACCAACGTGTCATGATGGCTGATCAGTCTCAAAAGTAGTATAATTTATCCCCAAATCTCGGCTTTGTTAGTCCTTATTTGACTACTAATGTGTGTTTTTAGTTCATATTATGTTGCAATAGGTATAAAAGCGGGATAAATGATAAATGCGTTAAAAGAGCAAAGTTAAGAGAGTTTTGAAGCTATGGAAAAAACTTACCAGAACAACAGAGAGAGATAAGAGTGCCAAAATTTACACAGATTTACTGGAGTTGACGCCTATACCATTGGAAAGAATACTTTTCTAGCTTTCCAACGAGCCAAGAATCACCAAATTCCAAGTTGTAGAATGGACATTTCGCCCAAAAATGTAGGAAAATGCAGAATATGCAGTTTCGACCGGTCGAATTTGGGATCTCCAGACTGGTCCAGACTGGTCGAAATGGATAGACTGGTCGAAATGTCCATTTTGACCAGTCCAAACCACACAACAGATAGGGCTTATCCTATATATATTATCTTGACCGGTTGAGCTCCATTTTCGACTGGTCGAAGGTGGGATTTTCTACGGATCTTCAGGCGTACAGTTTAGGATTCTTGTTGATTTTTAGGCGCGAACAACTGGATTTCTTCCTAAAATCAAGACTCCACGATCTTCTACCTTCCTAGTTTAAATCATTTTAGGATTTGTTTCCTAGTAGAAATGAATGCTCTAGGGCCTTATACATCTATAAATAAGGACCCTAGCTTGGGAATAAAATAGCTTTCAGTCATAGGGCTTTTTTCTCGTAATTTAGGTCTAGATTTCAAATCTGCGAGAGTTTGTGAGATTAAGGGTTTTGTAATCATCGTTTTATGATCGATTCAACGATGATGAAGATCATGGAAACGGTGCGTGGCTAAACGTCCCGAAGCTTGAGATCTCTTGTACGATCAAAGATAAATAAATAATTTAATTTCTCTTTCTCTTTTATTTTGTTTCCCATTTTGATGGTACGATTGCATGTTCGAGGTTCCGACTAGATCGAGAATGAGATGGTAACATTGTAATTCTATTTAGAATAATCCCAATGGCATTGTACGGATTGAGGTTAGCGTAGATATGATATTCATCGACGGACTAGGCCTTGTAGGATAGTCTTAGTTGGTTACGTGCAATGATGCTTAACGATTAGGTTATTTAACTCACGATTAGATCTCTCTAAGTCATAAACGACACAACTGAGCTTGTAGCCAGGAGCTGGAGTACTCGGGATCCAAAATAGGGAAAAATAGGATTTTATTATTTACGAGTCTAAGATCTAAGAGAAATCCCAGGCTGATCTCTCAATATTTCCAAATCTGTTTTCTTGGCTTTTGTAGCTAGAATAATTAGTATATTACTTATATAAAACCTCATTTCTAATAAGGATTTAGTTTAAAATAAATGACTAGTCCCTGTGGTTCGACACCCTTGTACTCGCTCAAGTATATTCGAACTTGTGCACTTGCAAGATTTTGAAATTAAAACGATCAATGGCTATCTTCAATGACATGATGCACAAAAGTGTTGAGGTTTATGTCGACGCTATATTAGTCAAGTCACATGCCCGGGCTGGCCACGTGAAAGCACTCCAAATTGTATTAGAGCGATCTCAGAAGTACCAGTTGAAAATGAATCCAAAGAAGTGTGTATTTGGGGTAACCTTTGGCAAATTATTAGGCCTTATGGTCAGCAAGCGAGGCATTGAAGTCGATCCAGTAAAAGTCAAAGCGATTTTCGAAATGCCGCCTCCCACTAACATCAAAGACTTGCGCGGTCTAAAAGAGAGTTTACAATTCATCAGGAGATTTATTTCCTAGCACTCAGACATATGTGATCTTTTCTATAAGCTATTAAAAGGAGGAGCCGAGTACGTATGGGATGACCAAGCCTTTGACAATATCAAGAAGTACCTTCTCAACCCTCCTATTTTATCCCTACCAATCCATGGAAAGCCCTTAATTTTATCTGCTTCGATGATTTCTTCTCACAGTATTAGTAGTGATATGATATATTTTCTTGACTATCTATGATTGTTACCATGTTGTTCAACAATCATTGTTTTTCCTAAGCAAGTCATCATCAACACAAACTTATCCTATTTGGTGTCACCTCTGCGAGTCTTATTTTCTCCACTCGTTTATGATCAGCATTAAACTCTCCGTGATTTTGCAAATCCTTTATATCCCTTATGACTTCCCTTCATTGACCATCTTCTCCTACTTCCTTGTGCTTTTAGCGTTTCAATTCTTTATATAGGGTCTAGTTCGTGCCTCCGATGAAAATATCCAAACCATATCAAGCAAGATTTATAATTTTTTTCTTTATAGGTGTCATTCTCAAATTTTCTCTTACATACTAAAATTACAATAGAATGGAGGGAATGCCCTCGAAAAATTAATGAAGTTTAAACTGAAGCATTTGGCGCCTATCTGCTACATGGCATCTACAGACTTCCTTTGGAAGAATTGATTCACCATGACATTTGTGATTAGATCTAAGGAAAATTTAAAAAGAAATCACCTCAATGACCCTAAAGCACCCAAACTATGCATAAACCCCCTTTAGAATACAAATGTACCAAAATTAGACCCCTACCGTCACACTCTGTTATTTTTCGACAGAAAGTGACGACGCGAAGCCTTAAAGCCTTAAAAGCGCTGACGTGGAGCATTTCACGTGGTGACGTGGCGACTTAAGTTGTACACCTGCTAAGCACGTGACCAAAGCTCTTTAAAAACCTTTCTTTCCCTTATTCATAACTTGTGTCTTCTTCTTCCTCTTTCTTCTTCATTTTTTGTTTCTCCATGGTTGTTGCTTCTTTATTTAGGGCCTTCTTCACTTGATTAGGGGTTTCTTCCTCTTTTTTCGCTTCGATTGCTTACATAGATGACAAACGTGCTACTTGCAATGTTGTTGCAGTAGGGTCTTTCTCCATTTTCTCAATCAACCATAAAATTTAAAGTTTTTAAAAAAATATTATAAATCAGATCCGTTAGATCATAAACAAATCATGTTTCAACGATTGTGTTGTTAGTCATGTGTCTATTTCAATTTTATGTATTTATTTCGGAGATAGCTGCAATTTATTTAAGCAAAAGTAATAATATCAGAAATCGGGGAATCAATTTGAATGATTATTTATTTGTTTTTTGATTTGTTGGGCCACGACATATTATCTCTACCATCATCATCCATTCTCATACATAGAAATGATCTAGTAGGAAGAGTCCTAGAAGCAAAGCGATAATCGATTTTTTATTTTGGGTTTGTGGCAAAAATGAAATACTCCCAATTTTCCTTTTGTATGTTGTAAATGACGAAAAAAAAATGAATAAAATTATATTTGTTCACAACTTTTTCAAAAAATTGCTATTGCTTTTGGTTTGTCTCCCGCTCTCGATGAAATCAATGGTAGCTTTGTTATCGCAATAAATGGTTGAGGGCTTATGAATGGAATCCACAACACCCACACCTAACTCACCAATGAAGGTCTTTAACCAAATGGCATGCTTGATGCCCTCATAGCATCCAATGAACTCTGCGAACATAGTGGAATTCGACATTATAGTCTGTTTGGAGCTTCTCCAAGTAATAGCTCCATGGGCGAGCTTGAAAATGAAACCTAAAGTGAATTTGTGAGATCGATCACACCCTGCATAGCTAGAATCACTATAGCCAAGAACTTCAAGTTCATTTGATCTTCTGTATACAAACATGTGGTCCTTGGTTCCTTGCAAATATCGCAATACCTTCTTGACAGCTATCTAATGGGCAAAATAAGGATTTTGCTGAAACCTCCCGAGCATCCCAACATTAAAACTGATGTCGGGTCACATGCAAGTTATAGTATACATAAGGCTTCCTACTGTAGAAGCATACATATATAGTCGGATCCACTCGTTGTCTTTCTATATCATTTTTAGGGCATTGATCTTCGCTTAAGAGATCACCCTTAACAATTGGAGCATTGGAAGGATTACAGTTCTCCATTTTGAAATGTTTGAGGACCTTGTCGATGTAGGCTCTCTGAGATAATCTTAAGAGCCCAGCTCCCCGTTGCCTGTGGATCTTAATTCCCAGAATGTATTTTGCATTCCCCATATCCTTCATGTCGAAACGGTTGGATAGAAAATTTTTTGTATCTTGTAGAAGATGAATGTCATTACTCGTCAGGAGTATATCATCAACATTTAGCACTAAAATGATGAAACAGTCTTTTGACTTAATGTAAATGCACCTATCCATGACATTTTCTTGAAAGTCATATTCCGTAACAACTTGATCAAACTTCAAGTTCCACTTTCTCGAAGCTTGCTTCAGGCCATAAATGGACTTCTTTAGCTTGCAGAAATGATCCTCTTTACCCTTTATCTTCAAACCCTCAAATTGAGACATATAGATCTCTTCTTCCAAATTACCGTTGAGGAAAGCCGTCCTTATGTCCATCTGATATAATTCTAAGTCATAGTGTGCCATAATTGCTAGAATTATTTGAGGAGAGTCCTTGGATGGGACAGGAGAGTATGTCTCATTGAAATCAATTCTCGGTCTTTGATTGAACCCTTTAGCTATTAATCTGGCTTTGAATTTTTCAACATTTCCTTCAGAATCCCTTTTAACTTTGTAAACTCATTTGCATTTGATTGCCTTGCAACCTTCTGGAAGGATCACAAGGTCCCAGACATCATTCATTTCCATTGATTGCAAATCTTCTCTCATGGCCTCCTGCCAGTGTTGAGATCTGTCACTTTCCATGGTTTGAGAGAAAGAGGAAGGATCATCGGTGTTCAGGTCAACATTATCATTTTTTACAGATAGACTTCATAATCATTGGGTATCGCAGATCGACGACCTCAAGAGGATCTCCTGAAAGTAATTGGTGGCTCCTCAAGAGGAGGAGGAGCACTGAAAGTTTCGGCATTGGGAGAATTATTGGGAATCACAGATCCCTCAGGGTGAAATATAGGATTAGGCACAGGGATAGGAACATGTATAGTTGTTTCAACAGGAACAAGAGGCGTAATATGAGTATCTTTTTCAAAAATAATCTTCCTCTACTGTTAACTCCTACTGATGAAACTATCTTTAAGAAACTTGGCATTGAAAGTCTCTACGATCTCCAACGGTCGAGATGGGCAATAGAATCTATATGATCGGGTGCGCTCGGGGTAACCAATGAAGTAACATGTGACGGTGCGTGGATCAAACTTCTTTAGATTTGGATCATAAAGTCTTGCTTCTGCCAAACACCCCCACACATGCAGATGCTTTAGACTTGGTCTATGGCCAGTCCAAAGTTTGTAAGGTGTTTCCGGAGCAGCTTTGCACGGCACTCGGTTAAGGACAACCTGTGGTTTTGAGAGCTTCTCCCCAAAAACTTTTCGAGAGGTTCGAGTTGCTCATCATGCTGTGAACGACCTCTTGATAAGTACGATTTCTCCTCTCGGAGATTCCCTTCTGTTGCGGGGTACCAGGCGAAGTGTACTGAGGAACAATCCCATGTTCTCTTAAGAACTGAGCGAAGTTTCCATGATTAACACCATCAAAATTCATCTTCCCATAGTATTCTCCTCCACGATCTGATCTAATAGTTTTAATTTTCTTATCAGTTTGTTTCTCTACTTCAATTTTAAAGATCTTGAACGTATCGAGTGCCTCAGACTTTTGATGAATCAGGTATCCGTAGGCATAACGAGAAAATTCATCTATAAAACTGATGAAGTAACGTTATCCACCTCGTGAAGGTGTGAGAAAAGGTTCACATATATCCGTGTGGATCAGTTGTAACAATTCAGAGGATCTAATAGCCTCAAACTATCGTTGTTTCGTCGACTTTCCCTTTATACATTCAAGACATGTGGTAAAGTCATTAAAATCAAGAGGATTAAGAATATCATCTCTGACTATAGCCTCTAATCTTTTTCTCGAGATGTGACCTAAACGTTTATGCCAAAGCATAGAGGAATTTTATGCCAAAAAAGAGCGCTTTGTTCCAGATAAGGTGATAGAGACACATGCAAATGATGCAACAGAAATATCATCAAGAAATAACCGAAACAATCCATCTACTAATAAACCATGCCCCACAGTAACAGTGTCCTTAAAAATAATCAATGAGTCTCTAGTAAAAGTAAAGTGGCATCCGAAAACAAGTAATCTGGAAACAGAGATGAGATTTTGTTTGAAGGAAGGAATGAAATAAACATTTTCAAGTATTAAAATATGTCTAGAGTCTGAAACAAGCCGGTAAGTTCCAACAGCCTCGACTTTGACCGCTTGCTCATTTTCAAGAAAAAGCTTTTCATCCGATCTTGGGCTTCTCTTGCTTACTAGTCTCTGCAAGGAATGAGCAACATGTATAGTGACACCAGAATCAACCCACCAAGAATTTTTGGAAATATTGACCATATTTGATTCAGAACAAATATGAATGACGTGAGTACCTTGATGTTTCTTCTTCATGATACTTTCCATAAATAATAATCCTTCTTGAAGTGTCCTTTCTTTTTACAGAAGTGGCAACAATCGTCGTTGTCATTCACAATGGTTTTATTCTTGAAGTCCTTTTTATTCCCTTTATTTGTGACGTGATTCTTTTTTTGATCATTTCACTTGAAAATTTTCTTATAGGCAGGGTTATAGGCAAAATGAGCAGACTCGATCTTGTTGCCCTGCAACTGCTCTTCTTTCGTTATACACATGGAGATCAATTGGTTCAAGTCCCATTATTTATTCTAGGCATTGTAATTCACCTTAAAGGTATCAAACTGATTGGGAAGAAATACAATAGCCAAATGAACTACGACAACTTCCTCAATAGGAACACCTTGCTCCTTGGGCTTCATGGCCAAAATAGACATTTTAAGAATGAACTCCCTAACAGAACTCTTCCATCACAGTGCATGTTAACAAACTCCACAAGATAATCATATTACAGAGATTTAGTAGACCCAACAAACTGATCCTCGATGTTTTTCAACAATTCACTAGCTGTGTCAGTGGTCTTAATACCACAACAGATGACCTCACTCATAGAAGCGCGAATAATCATGATAGTCATACGATTTGCCTTTTCCCACTTGGCGTGCAAAACTTTTTCAAACACTGAAGAGTTATTGGAAGGAGTCGCAGGTCTGTTCTCCGAGAGAACAAAATCATAATCCAGATAACCAAGGGTCAAATCCAGACCCATTCACTAAGAGGAATAATTGCTGCTAGTGAGCTTTTCAATGCTCACCATATGTTGGTGCAACAGTGATCCGTCCATAGCTACAATGACATAAATCATTGTCAACACATGTTCATAAAGAACTTTATATAATTTGAATTCGTACCTGGGGTCAAGGTCGAATCAATCAGAGTGTATTAAACATGTGCAAAACCATGCACTCTGAGGGACAGACATGACTCATTGTCTCAGCATCACTTTAGGGTAAAAGCTTATACCTATTCCATGTCTCCCTAGTTCATGTCTGTAGACACGCATGGATCTAGTTATTTGTGTTTTGGTTTGATCCAAGCTAGTCATCAGCTTAGGTCAGAAGTGTCGCTCTTCTCTCACCTAAACACGTATAACTATTTTATCCATTCCCTTCTCGTGAGTTTACTAAGTCAGCTTTGGCCAGAAGTAGTAGCTCACGAAAGTAAATGCTATGACAATCTTAATGAGATAATTGTCTCAAAATTCAACGATAACGTAACCTCTATAGACCGGTCACCTTTGGGCAGACTACACGCCTACTTTGGCAATGTTTCCCTAAACGACTGCTTTACCGGTCTTTCTAAACCCCTTTATAGGAAGAACCTATCTCAAGGCATTCTATCATGTCATTAGTTCAAGGTTTCATACCCTAAGTACGTTCACATACCAAGTTTAGGGAAATTAGATTCAATGAATTAAATCAAGTGATTTAATATTAATAGAGAGCAATATTAAAAGCGTTAGAGTCATAAAAGGAAGATGCACATGAAGTAACTATGAACAGTAACATGATAGGGACCGGGTTTCAGGCCAACTTATGGGCCTAAATAGTGTAAGAATATTCATACAGAATATTCAAAAAGGTTCAACAATTTATTTAGAAAGTAAAACAAATTTATTGACCTTTAAGTGGCATTTTCAAGTCTGAAATAGTGTCAAAAGGTCTAAAAAACTAGTCCAAAGTGTAGATCTTGTCGAGTAGACTGAAAAAAATAGGTCATTTGCGTGAATTAGAGTTGTAAAACTCCAGATATTGCGTTTTAAAGTTTGAGCTCGAATAAGATTCAGTCTGATTGTATAAACGATATCTGAGTTTAAATGTGTTATTTGCAGCAGGCGGAAGTAGTTCAGAAAAGTGGTTGCAAATAAAATTTGAATGGGAATTAGGTTGAGTAATGGGTCCTGGTATCGGGCTAGGTGCCTAAGCGAGGTCCAAGGCTTGTCGGGACCGGTCTGAAATGCCCTCACCACCTCTCCTCCTTCGTCCCCCCCCCCCGTCTTTTTTTTTTATAACAGGTTGCAGGTGACGCCTACAACAAAACCAGCCGACAGGGCCAATTGACCTCCCCTCTCAGGTCACCGGTACCTAGGGCTGCAGTCGGGCCGAGCCCGAGCTCGGGTCAGCTCTAGCTCGGCTCTACCTTATACGAGCCGAGTTGAGGTCGGCTCTGGGCTCTTCGAGCTCCAAACTTCCAAGCTCTAGCTCGGCTCTCCGAGCTCGAGTCGAGCTTCGAGCCAAGTATGTTTTGTTATAAAAAAATTTCCTCCTATTACTTTTTAAAACTTCTACTCAATTAAATATGCATTCTATAAAAGATTTAAATGAACGATTAAACACAATGCAATATATGAAATAAATAAACAATTGCCGGAGGTCTAGTTCTTGCCCTCTTGGTGTTGGGCCTGTTGGCAGTCACCCAACAGCGGTGAGTGCTTGCGTGTGAGAGAGAGGATGCAGCCGTATCTTTTATGTGTGAGAAAGAAGGTGAAAGGTTTAGAAATTACTTAAATCAGAGAGTACACTACAAAAAATAAGACTAATAGCAAAAAATTGCCGCTATTAATAAAAACACCATTAAGACTATTAGCGACAAGGGTATTAGCCACAGTTTTTTGTTGCCGCTAATAGTCTTGTTTTTTGTAGTGGTAGGAATTGAGTTACGCAATTCGATTGGCGTAGCCCGTATGCGTGACACTGTGACTCTGTGAGAGAGAGCAGGTGAGAGAGCTTCATCAACAAGAGAAAAGTAGGAGTTGAATTGCAGAAGGCAGCTGTAGGTAAGAGTAACAGTGCGTACTATATATGTATATATATTGAAAATTAGGGTAAGTGGAGGGCAAAAGTTTCTATTTTACCCATCAAAGTAACCATTAGATAAACTTAAATGATTACTTTGAAGGGTAAAATAGACGTCTGATGAGTAGTGAAATATGATGATATTTCACCCCTAAATACCTATATTTAGCCGTCCGATGAAGGCTATCTGATGAGATTTGCTAGATTTGAAGTGTTTCAGGTAAATACAGTCCAAGTTTCTAAAACAGCCCAAGAATCCCGAAAATAATGTCAAAACACTGCTATTTTGGGTCATTGAGAACTTAGTGCGACTTGCAGCTCAATTTGGACCTTCAAGACGTCAGATTCAGGAAATTGCTAAAACATAAAAGTTGTAGAGCTCGTCGTCAGCTTTCCAACGCCTCAAGAATCACCTCAATCCAAGTTCGGTACAGAAAGTTATGAGCAAAATACCGAGGCAGTATCTGATGCAAAGCTAGGCGGGAATTCACGAAAATTACTCTTAGATGTCAATCGAGAGAGGTATTAGGGTTAGGCTATTATAAAAAGGGAAGCCACGAGTTTCTTAGGGATTATTATTTTTTGCAATTAGAATATTATTCATTCTTTCTTTTTAGTTTTTAGGGCTCTTCACTTTGGGGGGAATATTTTCTTCATCTTTTCAAGTCTTCTTCTCTCCTTCTTCTAGGGTTTATTCAGTAGATTGTACTAGGATTTGCATTATTTTTCTCGAGAAATTCATAGATTGTATTTAGGAAAAACAATTGCAAATATCTTTTGGAAGAAATAAAGAGGAATGACTTTGAAAGAAAAAGGAGATCAAACACCAAAGATGAGCTACTAAATCAAGAGATCGGAAGATGCATCCCAGATAAGTACCCATGTTTATGATTAATACCGATCTATTATTGTTATCATGGAATCGTTTTGCTCAAAGTTTGTGTGATTGAAAATATTTTAAATGCTTTGTTATGACCGTTGATTGATTCGTATCAGTAATCGCTAGATCCTGGACCCGCAGTCGATCTAGAGTCAGAGGATTATGTCGATTGTCGTGATCTAAATATCATGAGATACGCTATGCTTTTTACATGACTCATACCGCAATGTTAGGCTGAGTCATTGTTTTTAGATAGGGTATGCCGGATTGATGATCATATTTTATTTCAAGTCATTTTTCTAGATGAATGATGGTGTGAATGATGATTTAATGAAACTGTGGGTTTTAATGATAGAAAAGTGCACGAATGCAGGGTAGCATATTCCTTGATCTCATTTTAATATTGTTAAATAGATTTATCAGTAATTAATTGTTTAGATTAATTTATTTTTCTGCATTTAGGAAAAGTGCGTTAAGTTTTTGGTAAAATTGAATCTGCCCTTTGGTACTTCCTTAGGGACGTTTTTAAAATCTCTAAAAGAATTAATTAAAAATTCACGTTTCCCTGTGGGTTCGACACCCCTGTTCTTGCCATACTGCAATAGATCTTGTGCACTTGCAAGGGTTACATTCTAAATCGATCAAGTTTTTGGCGCCGCTGCCGGGGAAATCGGTGAAATTTTGATTAATTCAGATAGGGATTTTTCTGTTTTGAGTGTTTAAATAAATAATAATTATTATTATTATTATTATTTCCTTTATTTTTCTCTCTTTGATAAGATTTTGTGGAGTCTTTTTAGGAAGTTTAGATTTTTAGGATACCTTCCTTAGGAAATTTAGGAAGTAGAGATTTTTAGGACTTCTTATTTTAGATTTGGTAGGACTCTTTTTCCTTATTTTCCTCTTTTAGATATTTTTAGGATTTTCTAAATTTAGTCATTAACTTTTGTGGGACTTTTGTTTTAGGATTTTTAGGAATCTTTCATTCTTCTCCTTATTTTTCTCTTTTAGGAAAGATTTTATAGGATTTTCAATTTTAATTTTTAATTTTCGAATTTAATTTAAAAAAAAAAAATTAAAATTAAAATTAAAAAAAAATTTTAATTCGAATTTAAAAAAAAAAAAAAAAAAAAAAATTTAATTAATTTAAATTCGAATTTTAATTTTAATTTGAATTTAAAAAAAAAAAAAAAAAAATTTAATTAATTAATTAATTAATTTAAATTTGAATTTTAATTTTAATTTGAATATAAAAATAAAAAAAAATAAGGAAAATTAATTTAAATTCAATTTTAATTAAAAAAAAAAAAAAAAAAAAGAAGAAATCTTTCCTGACGATATTATTATCTTTATCATCTTTGTTTAAATCGTTTGAAGCGAATTTTGTGGGTTTGTTATGGATTCTTCAACCTGCTTGTGAGTGTTGGTGTATGAGCTTTACTCGTTCTCATCACCCACATCTGCCACCGCTTAATCTTGAAATCGAAAGAGCTTGTAGAGAGAATCAAGAGTCCGAGGAATCAATATCAACAACCGAGACCATGGCGGATCAAAGGCAAGAGAGATGAGAATAACAACAATGGGAATGTCAATAATGGAAATAATAGGAACAATAATTTTGATGAGGGCCCTAGAACACCTGAGTATTATAACGATCCCGGTTTTTACGAGGATCGTGAATGTATTATGCATGCTCCCATTCCGAACCACTATGAATTCAAATCAAGAATGATTCAAATGCTACCAATTTTCCATGGGTTAGCAAATGAAAATCCGCACGTTCACTTAAATGAATTCACTGGGTATGCAAAATGTTGAGTCCAATGTCACCGATGAGATAGCGAAGCTCACTCTTTCCGTTCTCTTTAAGAGATAAGGCAAAAACATGGTTCTATTCCTTAGAACCACAATCTATTCGAGTTGGGCGATCGCATCGATTCTTAAAAATATTTTCCCATGACTAAGGCCATTGAATTGCGTCGAAGATCCAGCTTCTTTTCCCAACAACCTCTGAAACATTCCATGAATGTTGGGAACGCGTTTAAGGAATTGATCGAAGTTGCCCAAATCATCAAGTTCCAAGGTGGCAACAAGTCCAAAGTTTTACAATGGATCGATTCTCAAGAGACGCATGGTTGATGCATCTTGTGGTGGATCTTGTGCCACGAAAAGAAGTCAATTGTGGGCATTGTTTGAAAAGTTATATCAAACTTCGATACAAAGTGAGACATCGGCGAACCAACTTGAACTCGGCACCTAAATCTCATGTGTTGACAAAAGGCGGATTATGCGATGTCAACAATAATGCCTCAGATCTCTCAACAAAGGTTGACATGTCTGTCCAACAGATGAACATGTTGTTAGGCTACCAAGCAAGCTAAAGCTCTGTCACCCCACGGTGTGTTCAATTTGTGACCACCAGTCATATGGCTAATGAGTGCCCTACTACCTTGTCATTCTTCCCCGATGAACCTAATCCTCAAGAGCAGTAAATGTGACTCAATCTTATCGGTGGTAGAAACATGTACTCCAATACCTACAATCCAATGGAAAAATCACCCCAACTTAGGATGGGGTGAATCGAACCAAATTGGCTGTAAACCAAAGAACATAGAGCCAACACAATGGGTGGACAACAACCTTTTCAACCAAATTTTCAACAAAATTTTTCCACAAAATTTCGGTGAATTCTAATTTCCCAATTCCAATTTTCAATGTAGAATGCTCAGATTATCATCCAAATTTCGACTAGAAAAATCGAATTTCAATCGAATCTTAATCAATCTCATGCCAAGACTTGAAAGATTCTGACCGGAAGAAAAGCTTATCGAAGCATGCAATCTTCGGAGATGATAATGGACCAAGTCGATCAATTGGCCAATCAACCGAGTCGAGAGGAAGGTAGGCTCCCTGACCAACCCATCAATAATCCTCGAGGCCAAGCACCATCTCAAGCGGGACCATCGAATAGTCAGCTGAAAGTCATTACGGTCTTTGAGAAGTGGACGAGAGGTTGATAATCAAGTGGAAATGCTCTAGAAGGCGATGAAGAAGAGAGAAGAGAGAGGAAAAGAATCAGAGAAAAGAAAGGAGAAAGGAAAAGGAAAAGAGAAAGGAAAAGGAAAAGAGAAAGAAAGAGACAAAGAGCCAGAGATAAGAAAAGTGCAAGAGCAAGGAAGAGAGAAAGGAAAAGAAAAAGTATTAGAGGAAGAGTTTCCTTCAACCGTCCAACAAGGACGTGAAAAAGAATCGGAATGGAATCGCACCTTATGTCCCAAAGGCACCATTCCCTCAATGCCTAACTCCTCCATCTAGAATGGGAAAGGGACCGACAAAAATGGAAGAAATTTTCGAAACATTCAAGCAAGTAAAGATAAATCTTCCATTACTTGAAACAATCAAACAAGTTCCTG
This sequence comes from Chloranthus sessilifolius, assembly GCA_021018995.1. Classification (NCBI taxonomy): domain Eukaryota; kingdom Viridiplantae; phylum Streptophyta; class Magnoliopsida; order Chloranthales; family Chloranthaceae; genus Chloranthus; species Chloranthus sessilifolius. The sequence goes on from CM037593.1 coordinate 105,677,484, forward strand.
AGTACGCCAAGTTTTTCAAAGATTTGTGCACTCTGAAGAGAAAGGCACGAACTCACGTTTCAAAGAAAATGTTGCTAACAAATCAAGTCAGTTCGATATTGCGATTGGAAACCCCACGTAAACCGAAGACCCCGAGTCCCAACTGCTCCATGTGTCATTGGTGGGCAACCAATTGGAAAGGCGTTATTGGATTTGGGAGCAAGTGTTAATCGATCCCATACTCAATGTACAAGAAACTTCGGATTGGGTGAATTGAAACCCACGACGGTCACACTCCAACCGGCGTATAGATCGTAAAGAAGACCGAGGGTGTTATCGAGGATGTTTTGGTTGGAATAGACAAGTTTGTCTTTCCAAAGTGGACTTCGTTGTCTTAGACATGGAACCACCTGAAATCAATCAATCAAGTCCCAATTATTCTTGGACGTCCGCTTTCGCCATCGCCAACGCTTGCATTAATTGTCGCACGGAGTCATGGAGGTTTCTTTTGGAAACATGAAAGTCAGGCTTAACATATTCCATGCGATGAACCATTTCCCTAATGAGGATGAGGTCGAATGTTTTTACATCGATCAGATGGACGAAGTGGTGGATGAAGCATTACCATCAATGCTCACCAAAGAGGAATTTGAAACGCTGTTAGCCATCTATGAGGACAAAGGGCTTGAAAGGAAGCAATAAGAGAAAAGTCAAATTCATCATGTCAAGATGATAACTTATGTGAAGTTGTGACTAAGGTAGAACCACTACCATCGAGGTAAAGGATGTCGACTCCATCAATTGAGCAACCACCAACCGTGGAATTGAAACAATTGCCAAGTCCCTCAAATATGCTTTTCTGGGACCTCGAGAAACACTTCCAGTGATAATTTCATCCACATTATCGGAAGAACAAGAGAATGATTTGTTGAAGGTGTTGAAAGAGCACAAGGAGGCCATCGGATGGACCTTAGCTGATCTCAAGGGGATTGACCCATCAGTATGTATGCATAAAATACATCTGGAGGATGAGAGTAAACCATCGAGGGAACCACAGAGGCGACTTAATCCGAACATGCAAGAAGTCGTTTTAAAGGAAATCATTAAACTCCTCGATGCTGGAATCATCTATCCGATCTCTGATAGTGAATGGGTTAGTCCGAAGACAAATCGTTAGAAAAAGTCCGGAATTACTGAAAGAAACTACGGAGGAGAATTGGTGCCCACTCGTGAAACTCTGGATGGCGTGTGCATTGATTATCAAAATTGAACACGACCACCGAGAAAGATCATTTTCCTTCCGCTCATTGATCAAATTCTTGAGAAGTTAATGGGCAAGAGTTTTATTGCTTTCTTGATGGTTATTCGGGATACAATCAAGTGCCCGCTTTTCCGATCAGAGAAGACAACATTCACGTGTCCATATGGTACGTTTGCATATCGAAGGATGCCATTCGGCTTATGTAATGCTCCGCCACGCTTCAACGATGTATGTTGGCCATATTCTGGACATGATCGACAAATTCATCAAGTCTTCATGGGCGACTTCTCGGTTTTGGAAAAACATTTAATTCTTGTTTGAATCATCTTTCACAGTGTTGCAACGTTGTGTAGATTCCAAACTTGTTCTCGGTGGAAAAGAGCCATTTTATGGTTCAACAAGCAATTGTGTTAGGGGATCTTGTTTCAACGAAAGGAATTGAAGTTGATAAGGCGAAGGTCGACTTAATTGCAAATTTACCACCTCCTAAAAGTGTTCGACAAATTCGATCATTTTTGGGGCATGCTGGATTTTATAGAAGATTCATTAAGGATTTTAGCAAGGTGGCTAAACCATTGTGCACTTTGCTTGGCAAAGATGTTCCTTTTGATTTTGATGAGGATTGCATAAAGGCATTCCTAAAATTGCGTGAACTCTTATCAAATGCACCAATAATCCAACCACCGCGTTATTCTTTACCATTCGAACTCATGAGGGATGCATCTGATTATGCGATCGAGTGTCTTAGGGCAAAGGGTGAATAAATTACCTCACGTAATTTATTATGCTATAAGACATTAATTGATGCCCAACTGAATTACACCACCACCGAGAAGGAATTATTAGCTGTGGTGTATGCTCTGGACAAATTCCGTTCCTATTTGCTTGGATCGAAAATAGTGGTCTTTTCAGACCACTCTGCTTTGAAATATCTTTTAGCAAAGAAGGATGCGAAACTAAGGCGATCCGCTTGGATCACCTTCTCGAAATTCAACTTTGAGATTAAAGATAAAAAGGGGTTGAGCGTTGTGGTGTCATCATCTAGAATTACTGAAGAATCATCTATACACGAGACCATCCGTGACACATTTCCGGATGAACATTTGATGGCAATTGATGTAGCTGGTGCAAAAGTTCCGTGGTTTGCTAACATCGTGAATTATCTGGTCACTGGCAGAATTCCCACTGAGTGGTGTAAGAATGATAAGAATCTCTTTTCTCCCAAATAAAATACTATTTAGGATGAACCATATTTGTTTAAATTCGCTTCGGATCGGATCATTAGGAGATGCGTGCGGAAGGCGAGCAACTAAGCGTCCTAAATTTTTGCCATCTTTGGGGCTGTGGAGGCCATTTGAGGATGTAAGACCGCATGTAAAATCCTTCAAAGCGGATTCTCACTCGCCCTCAATCTTTCGTGACGGCTCAATATCGCAAGGAATGCCAACGTGTCAACGCAATATTTCACGAAATATGATGCCCTTAATCCAATTCGATTGTTGAAATTTTCGATGTTTGGGGATTGACTTTATGGGTCCTTTTCCACCATCCTTTGGGTATTCATATATTACGGTGGTATGTTGACTATGTCTCCAAATGGATTGAAGGCTGTGGCAACCCGATCAAATGATCACAAGGTTGTGGTCAAATTTACGAGAGAACATGTGTTTAACCGATTCGGGATCCCAAGAGCAATCATCGGTGATGGCGGTTCGCATTTTTGCAATAGCCATTTTGCCACTTTAATGAAGAAATGCGGCGTCACTCACAAAGTCGCTCTGGCGTACCATCCACAGACTAGTGGTCGGTGGAAGTGTCTAGCAAGAAATCAGCGAATTCTAGAAAAGGCAGTGCGAGGATAGAAGAGATTGGTCAAACCGGCTATCGATGCTTTATTGGGCCTATCGTCGCATTCAAGACACCGATCGGAATGTCTCCCTTGAAATTGTCTCGGAAGGCATGTCATCTTCTGTCGAATTGGAGCATAAGGCATTACAGGCGATCAAGCGATTTAATTCGATATACAGCGGCGAATCGAAGGTTGATTGATGAATTAGAAGAGTTGCAGCTACGATCGTATGAAATTCAAGATGTACAAGGAAAGGTACAAAAGTTGCACGATCAATTAATTTCTCGGAAGGAGTTTCATGTTGGCCAAAAGTTTGGTTATTCAATTCCGACTTAAGCTTCATCCTCGGGAAATTGAAATCTAGATGGGAAGGCCCGTTTCGAGTTGTTTCCATTAGTGAGCACTGCAATTGAAATTCAAAGCCTTCAGGACAATCGAGTTTTCAAAGTGAATGGGCAAAGACTCAAACCAATGTTTGAGCCGATGACCCAGTTTAAGATTGAGGCGATGCACCTTAGTGATCCAGATTCTTGATCAATGAAGAGGTCGAGCTGTCGACACTTAAACTCGGTAACTCGGGAGGCAACCCAAATGTGTTTTATTTAGGAGTTGGACAGTTTAGTTTAGGATTTAGGATTTATCTTTCTTTTCGTATGTTTAGTTCTAGAATATTAGTTTTAGTTTAGTTTAGGTTATTTTTAATTTCCAAATTAGTGTAGCCACATTACCTTCAATCTATTTTTGGTCATGTTCTAATTTGATGCCCATATTCTCTGCACCTGATCTTTGTGTTGAGGTACTTTTCAACATGTTTGGGGGTACCTACTTATTTCAAACAATGAGGACATTGTCATTTTAGGTTTGGGGTATGTATGATTATCTATCTTTCATCACTTATTTTTGATTTTCTTTGAAAAAAAAAAAAAAAAAAAAAAAAATTTTTTGGAACCATCATACATGATTTACTTTGCAATAGTTTTCAAACTTTAGTTGATGATGCATGTGAATTTAATTTTGAGAATATTGATGTCATATTTTGAATACTTGTATCTAGGATGATGAAGCTTAATGTGATAATTTGTGGATGACTCTGAAATTCATGCTTAGAATTTTGCACTTATACCAAGCTAAGACTTAGAAATCGATGAACTATTTTGAACGTTGAATCTTAGGTTCTTAGTGAAGACTAAACCCGAGCTTTAGAGCTAATTTCCCGTCATTGATGAGTGAATATATAAACTCGGAGTTTTCTTTGAATACGAATTATTTTGCATAATCTCATACATTTTATTTTGGCTTGTGACTTTGCATGATATCAAATTCATATTATTGTGTTAGAACGTACTGTATATCTACTCAAGACAAATAGGCAAGGTTACCATCTTTTAAGGAAATGATTGAAGGCCATCTTTGGCTCGTTTGTGCTTAAAATGCCCCACCTCATATAAATTTATCCTTCTAGTACCCCTTTGAGCCTATAGAAAAATTTACCCTTATACATTCTTTGATAAGCCACGTTAACTTTAACCCTTCACAATTTCTGAAAATTTAGCTTTACCCTTCTTATTTCTGAGAAATTAGGAACGAGGGATGAAAATGAGCGAAAAGAGAGTAAGTGGAGAGATAATGAGTTATGGTGTTTCCTGAGAGTGTATGACAAAAATAAAAAGAAAAAAAGGGAGGAAAAAAAAAAAAAAAAAAAAAAAAAGGAATGAAAATGAGGTGCTTCAAGAAAGGAAACTCAAAAGAGATGACAGAATGACAAAAGAAAAATATAGAGAAAACAAATAAAGGTGAGATATCAGAAAAGAAAATAAAGAAAAGAAGAGAAATAAAAAAAAAATAAAATAAAAAAATTCAGAAGTTAGTTCCTTTTCCAATTTCTAAATTTTGAATCACAATTCCTTTCTTTCTTACCCTTACGAGCCCCATTACAACCCTACAAAAGACCTTCATGATCCGATCTTGCATTGGTAACTGCCTTGTGGAGAGTCAATATATAATACTTATGACACTTGATATGACATGCTTAGGATATACAAGTATCTCGTTCTATGAGATTTATTTTGTTCATTGATTGCATCGTGTTTCATTTATCATGTGAGACCTTTTATTTGCTTTGTATTGATCTCTCACATGTGTGCGAAAACTTACCAATCATCGGAATGATTTTATTTTGAGAGTATACCTAAAGTGAGGATTGAGTCAAGACAACAGATCCGATGATTTCCGTTTGGACTAGTTAGATGGATGAATCTTGGTTTTGGTATGCACACTACGTTTAAGCATGAATGGATGAGTTATCTAACGATTTGGAGCATTAGACTAATTTGAATGGATATTGGTATGATTAGTATAACATTGTTATTTAAAATTGAGAATTTGCATGTTGAATTGATTATTGATTTTGAGCTTTGAAGTTAAATATATGTTATAAAAATCAGATTTTGAAAACTCAATTTTACCGATGGTTTGAAATTTTTGGAAGTTTGTGGGTAACTTCACTGCAAACCCTCAGAAGACACAACTCCTCCACTAGGGATCACCTAGGGTTTAAAGGCTTGTTGCACATGCTAAGTGCAATCGTGTTCCTCTGAAAGTGGCATTTAAATTTAAGGATGTTTGTTTGATTTGCTTTATATTTCTATCATTCTCTTTGCTGGAGGACTAGCAAAGTGTAGGTTTGGGGGTGTGATGAGTAGTGAAATATGATGATATTTCACCCCTAAATACCTATATTTAGCCGTCCGATGAAGGCTATCTGATGAGATTTGCTAGATTTGAAGTGTTTCTGTAAATACTCAAGTTTCTAAAACGCCAAGAATCCGAAAATAATGTCAAAACACTGCTATTTTGGGTCATTGAGAACTTAGTGCGACTTGCAGCTCAATTTGGACCTTCAAGACGTCAGATTCAGGAAATTGCTAAAACATAAAAGTTGTAGAGCTCGTCGTCAGCTTTCCAACGCCTCAAGAATCACCTCAATCCGAGTTCGGTACAGAAAGTTATGAGCAAAATACCGAGGCAGTATCTGATGCAAAGCTAGGCGGGAATTCACGAAAATTACTCTTAGATGTCAATCGAGAGAGGTATTACGGTAAGGCTATGTAAAAAAAAGAAGCCACAGGTTTCTTAGGGAATATTATTTTTTGCAATTAGAATATTATTCATTCTTTCTTTTTAGTTTTGAGGGCTCTTCACTTTGGGGGAATATTTTCTTCATCTTTTCAAGTCTTCTTCTCTCCTTCTTCTAGGGTTTATTCAGGGTAGATTGTACCTAGGATTTGCATTATTTTTCTTTGAGAAATTCATAGATTGTATTTAGGAAAAACAATTGCAAATATCTTTTGGAAGAAATAAAAGAGGAATGACTTTGAAAGAAAAAGGAGATCAAACACCAAAGATGAGCGGCTAAATCAGTAGATCGGGGAAGATGCGATCCCCAGATAAGTACCCATGTTTATGATTAATACCGCAGTCTATTATTGTTATCATGGAATCGTTTTGCTCAAAGTTTGTGTGATTGAAAATATTTTAAATGCTTTGTTATGACCGTTGATTGCGCGTATCAACGGCCGTAATCGCTAGATCTGGACCTGCAGGCTGATCTAGGCTGTAGAGCGATTATGTGCTGATTGTCGTGATCTAAATATCATGAGATACGCTATGCTTTTTACATGACTCATACCGCAATGTTAGGCTGAGTCATTGTTTTTAGATAGGGTATGGCGGATTGATGATCATATTTTATTTCAAGTCATTTTTCTAGATGAATGATGGTGTGAATGATGATTTAATGAAACTGTGGGTTTTAATGATAGAAAAGGGGTACGAATCTGGGGTAGCATATTCCTTGATCTCATTTTAATATTGTTCGTAGATTTATCAGTAATTAATTGTTTAGATTAATTTATTTTTCTGCATTTAGGAAAAGTGCGTTAAGTTTTTGGTAAAATTGAATCTGCCCTTTGGTACTTCCTTAGGGACGTTTTTAAAATCTCTAAAAGAATTAATTAAAAATTCACGTTTCCCTGTGGGTTCGACACCCCTGTTCTTGCCATACTGCAATAGATCTTGTGCACTTGCAAGGGTTACATTCTAAATCGATCAACGTCTCAAAGTTAATTTCTTTTATATATATATATATATAAATCGAGCCACAGAGCCGAGTCGGGCCGAGCTGGCTTTAGCTCGAGCTCGGCTCTATTCATTCGAGCTACAAATTGCCCAGCTCAGCTCGGCTCTCGAGCCGAGCTCTAAAGAGAAAAACTCTTATTTTTTGGGCCGAGCCGAGTTGTCGAGCTGGCTTGGCTCTGTTGCAGCCCTACCGGTACCGACGGTCTGGTGTGTCGTCCGGTAGGCCCTGGCGCCGGCCGTTGACTGGTGTCAGTCCGGTGGCCGGAAGTCGTCGGACGGCGTCGGACCGTCGGCCCAATTTTTTGTTTTTTGTGTTAATAGCCGTTGCAATGGAAGGCAGCCCTTGGGGGCCAAATATCCTCCCCTTTCAGGTCACCGGCACCGATGGTCTAGTGTGTCGTCTGGTCAGCCTCTGTGCCGGCCGTCGACTAGTGCCAGTCCGATGGCCGGATATCGCCGGACGACGCCGGACCGTCGCCCCAAATGAAGAAACTCTTTTTTTTTTTTTAAATGGATCAAACGAAATCAGGCCAACCAAAAGCTCTGATACAAATTATTAGAAATCTTAAAGAAATCACCATGATCTAGGCTTGAATCATTTGATCAACATATAGAAAGCGACAATTATCTAGTAAGACAAAACTTACTTACTTGACTAGATGATCGCAACGGCGAGCTTGATCAGTAATTCCTCTATATAAGACCAAACTCCTTGGACAAACCACCTCTCTTCCTTTCTATCTCTGTTGATGGGAATAACATTTAGAATAGACAAAGAGGGGACATTGTCCTCCTTATGTAGACATTGATTTGTTTCCTAGCTTATCAAGGAAACTAAATCTAAAATATGTGTCATTGTCATAAAAGGGATCATCACAAGCCACTGTCATAAAAGGGATCATCACAACTCTGTAAGATTAGTAAGGAATTCCACCAAGATTGCACGGTGATTCCTATTGTGCCAAGTATAGAAAGTCTAACCAATTCAAGTTTTAGCAAAAAATTGAAAAGAGGTTAGTGTGTGGGTCACAAAAATCTAACAATTTTCACTATGAGACGATTTTTCCTTTATGCAATTCCATTATCAGAACAAAGAATTTTGATTTGTTTTCCAAAGTAATTTTTAACTTTTGAACATTTGAAAGCATGTGAAACTTCATATTTTTATTTTAGTTTTCTAGCTTTCGATTTTGGGGCAAAATGAATCTTTAGAGCTTTCCACACACCATGTGCTATCAGAATGTCTCCAACTAGTCCAATCATATCATGTAAAAGAAAGGCTGAGAACAATGCACCAACCATTTGATCATTACACAACCAAGTTTGAAAATCTGGAATAGGTTCACCACAAAAAATAAGACTATTAGTCCTGTCGCTACCAAAAACTGCTGCTATTAGTCTTGCCGCTACCAAAAATTGTTTTTTAATAAGTGTCACTAAAACACCTTATTTTGTAGTAGTTTTCCATCAACCTCTTGAAAAGGTTCTTTAGTTGAACCATCAACATAGCTATAGAGATTTTGGGTGTTAATGTAACGACCCTGATTTTTGTTAATGTTAAACGTTGACCTTTTACAAGAATGAAACTATTTTGATCAATTGACCTTTGTCAAACCTTCAATATATGTGACATGGCATTGAGCCCACCCATTGTACTTGGGTCTATGCATCCCAAGACAAAATCCTAACTCGAACGCCCTATACGGGGCATGTGCCTGTGCGCGTGTGTGCGTAGCACGACTCAAACCCCGAGACCGCTCATAAGGCCAACCCAATTGTTTTATTATTTTACTCCCATGATTAAATGACTAAATAGATGGGCCTTTTTTTATATAGATAAGAAAATATAATATAGCAAAAGGAAAAAGAGAATACAACTCCTAGAGTGATTATCTAACGCGGAGGTAAGGAGCAAGAGATTTATCAAGTAAAACACTAGCGTTCAAAAAAGTAGTACTGTTACCCCAAGAAGAAGCCATTTTAGTGAGGTAATCTGCCACCAAATTAATTTCACGGTGACTGTGAGCAATCTCCCAACTCATATCCCGAAGAGTGTCCAACAATTTATCACCAACCCCCAGCAAACTCCAATTCGTGGCAGTCGTAACCAAAAAGGTAGAATCAGTTTCAGTAAGGAGATGGCAGAGATGGCAGTTTAAAGGTTTAAACATCTGAATACCATCCAATAGAGCAAAAGCTTCAACCTCATTATTGGTGTAATTCCCATAGAAGTTACTAAAGCCAAAGACAACCACCTTTATCATCTCTAATAAGTCCACCACCCCCAGCATCACCTAGATTATCGGAGGACGCCCCATCGATATTCAGTTTCAAACAGCAGGGAGGTGGCTTATTCCAATTCACAATCATAAGAGGATGCCCTTTAGGAGAAATTATAGGAAAACCCAAAGAACTTAACCTAGAGCCCTCAATCAGATCAGGTGGACCATTGATTGACAGGGAGGTTTTGAGCCCTCTCAGCCAACCTAAAATTTTTCCAAGAATCTTCGCTGGCTGTTTGCAAATATTTTCCAAGTTAGAGAGATTACGACCAATCCAAATTTCCCACCATAAAACACAAGGGACAATGCTACAGATACCTCCAAGTTGAGAACAGGGAGATTTGGTCCATTCGCAAAAGCGAGCTCTTTAGGTTTGATGAGGCCTATATTGAATACCACATATATTAGAGAGAGATTTACATAAGTTGGCTGTAATCTTGCAAGAGGAAAACATATGGGAAAGGGACTCGGATTCCTCCTTACATAAGGAACATCTAGAAGCCAAGGGAACTCTGAGACGACAAATTGCATCATCAGTAGTGATACAATTGTGAAGAATTTTCCACGCTAACAATTTCAACTTAGTAGGCGCTCCATTGCTCCATAATCTTTTTCACATGCTGCATGAGGGTGTATGATCACTAATGAGGTTCCAAGCAGATTTGAGGCTGAAATTTCCATTTTATTGAAGCTTCCAACAAATTCTATCAATGGCTAGAGGTTCCAAAACATAATTGGAGATTTTGTCTCTAATATTGGGGTGGGGAATTAAGAGCCGCCAAGTTCCAATCATTGTCCAACCGGATGTCCTGAATAAGTTCATGTAATTTTGACAAAGATCACCGAGATGGATATCATCAATACAAGGCACTTTGAAGACCGAGAAATTAGAATTTCGACCAATGACGACCTTGTTCTTGCTTCTAATGTGTTTCCAAATGTAGGAGTCATCAGAGCGATGGACATTAAACCAAAAGCCATTGAATATCTATTATCAACAAGATTTGTACATAAGGAATTCCCTTTAACCACTCCCCAAGCAACTTTGATCATCCCGCTTCATTCGCCTCATGAAGTTTGCGAGCACTGATACCACCTTCGGATGTGGGTAGCGAGATATCATCTCATATCTTTCAATGATGTCTACAGACACCATCAAACATTCCCCAAAAGAACTTTGAGAACGTAGCTTCAATTTGGTTAATGATGCATTTGGGAATTGGGAGGATCAAGAGAAGATAGATGGGGATAGAACATAAAACATGCTTCAGCAGGGGCAGGGTAAGTTTACCCCCTTCCGAGAGAGATTTTTCTTTCTAACCTTCAACTCTTCTAGTGATTTTCTTAACTAAATCAGCAGAATCCTCTCTTTTGAGTTTTCCTTTAAAGCTTTAGAGGAACGCCCAAATAATTAGACGACAGCAGGCATTGATTGAAACTCAAAATATTTCTAATCAAAGCAATGCATCTGTTGGGGCCATTCGAAGGGGCAAAGAATGAGCTCTTGGCCCTACGTGAAAACAAAGAAAAAATAACACCACTTACTTTTTCTCGTAGAGAGATCTGTGGTTGATATAATATTTGTAACAGGTAGATTGGCTCCAATTACATTAAAAAATATAGAACCTGTGTTTTTAAAAAAATAAAAAAAATAACAGTTTATAATCGTTATTTTTTGGAGTAAATTAACAACGATTAATTGGCGTTGTTTTCATATACTACTGATTTATGCCGTAGTTTCGGTATAAAAATAACAATTATTTTTTGGTTAAGAACAACGGCTAAACACCATTGTTAATTTGCAACGACCAAAAACAACGGTCCATAACAACTCTTTTTTATAATAAAAAAACGGCCAATAACCGTTGTTCATTTACAACGGACATGGGCCGTTGTTTATATGGTAAATAAATAACGGTGTTGGACCGTGATTTATGAAAGTCACTGCTCTATAAACAACGGCCGTTACAACGCCTCATAATCGTTGCTTATGGAATTTGCATCAGTTTTGGGCCGTTGTTTTTTATCGATTTTCACAGTGTGGCCAAATTAAAGGATTGACCCGAGTCCAACTCATATTTTTTTTTATGAGAGCCTTAATGACCACAGGAGATTTCTTGGTACCTTTCGAGAAGATGATGAGGTCATCAGCAAACATTAGGTGAGTTATGGCTTTCCCATTCCGGCGAAGCACAAAATTTTTAATTCAATCTACAGCTTTCATAGCGCCTTCAAACCTCTACTAAGAACTTCTTCGGATAAGATGAAAAGAGCAAGAGACAGAAGGTCACCTTGTCGTAGCCCCCTTTTTCCTTCAATATATCTGAAGACATGCCCATTGATCATGTTGAATACCAACATCTGATGCAACCTGAGACCAACTCAACAAATTTGTTAGAGAAACCAAAAGCAAGGAGAACTTTTGTAAGAAATTTCCAACTAACTCTATCATTGGCTTTGGCTATATCAAGTTTCAAAGCAAGATTACCCCCGATAATTTTTTTGCCAATATCATTTATCATCTCATGATATTCCTACCCTTAACGAAAGCACCTTGTTCCGGGGATATGATGGAGGGGAGGATCATAGAAAGACAATCAGCAATAATCTTTGAAAGAATGTTATAAATGAAGTTACAAATACTAATAGTGTGGAAATGACTAATAAGATAAGGATTATCAATTTTAGAAATAAGAGTGATAAAAGTAGAGTTTATCACTTTCAAAATTTTACATTCAATAAAGAAATTCTTCACAGCTCAAACAATATTCGGTCCAACAATATCCTAACAAGCAATGAAAAAGCAACTAGAAAACCCATCAGGCCCAGGAGCACTGTCGCCATCCATATGCTTGACGATATCAAAGACTTTAAACTCATTTGGAACCATGGTAAGGATGGAGTTTTGAAGATCATCAACAGCATTATGGATGAAGGATAGAAGACCCTGATCATCACACATCGCCTCAGTATCAAGAAGCTCTTTGAACTCCTCAACAGCTTGGAGCCGAATATTTTGTTCACCCTCTATCGAGTTCCCATTGCGATCTTTGAGTTTGGAAATGTTGTTTCTGCCATATGTCACTTTAATAGAATTGTAAAAGAACGTTTGTGTTTTTATTGTTGGATATTTTAAAGGTTTTAAAAAATAAGCTTTTGAAATTAGGATTTGTCCCACATCGTGTAAACTCTTTTTTGGGTTTGGCTTATATATCTTTGTCTTGGCTCAAGGCTTGTAGCCTTCACCCAGGGGGCACCGAATTTTGTAGCTTCCACCGCCATGCAACCCATCAGTCACACACGCGTCGCCGCAGAGCGAGCCGAGCCGAGCACGGAACGCAGCTGAGCACGTTTAATTAAACTTTTGAATAAGTGTCTAACCGCCCATTTGAATTTTGAACGGATATGTCTTATCCGACCGTTCAGTTATATGCTACGGATATGTCCGTTCGGTTACACCCATTTTATCTATAAAAGGGCCCCAAGACCCCTCATTTTAATACACTGCATATTTTCGCAAATTCCTTTAAGCTTTCTCCTTCTCAGAGTTCCGCTTTAGTTTTTTGGTGTTCTGGTTGCGTGATCAGATTCACCAAATCTGATCACACGGATACGCTGCCGGTTCGTTGTATCCTGGAACCAATTTGCCGGTAACCTATTGGTGACCACTAGATCATAGTGGTAGGGGCAAATCTCGGTTTAAAGACAACGATATTTAACGTGCCTCGAATCGGATTAGCGTATATTTTAATTTCGATCTTTATCTTCTTCTGCAACCTGAACCTATTTTTCTAACAGTTTAAACCGAGATTTATGGCTCATATTCTGTCCTCCACTTCTGCTCTAGTGAATGATAAGATTCATCCAGCGCTGCCTAACAACATCCACAAGTTAGACAATTTTGATGGTTCGAATTTCAAACGGTGGCAACAGAAATTGCATTTTCTGTTAACCACACTAAAAGTTGTATACGTTATTACAATTCCGTGTCCGACTATTACCGAATCATCCACCCTCGCTGAAGGCCGTAAAAAGCAGAAATGGGACGATGACGACTACACTTGCAAAGGCTACATTTTGAATGCACTGTCGGATTCTTTGTTCGACGTCTACCGCTCTTACGATACTTCGAAGGAACTCTGGGATGCACTCGAGAAGAAATACAAAACTGAAGATGCAGGGTATAATTCTTATATTATCAGTCAATTTTTTAATTTTACGATGGTTGATGATAAACCTATTCTTAGCCAAGTTCATGATTTTCAAGTTATTATTAATTATATGGTTGCTAATGGTTCTCATTTCGATGAGGATTTTCTGGTTGGTGCGGTAATCGCCAAGTTGCCTCTATCATGGAAAGATTACCGAAAAATCCTTAAGCGTAATAATGAGAAGATTTCTATGGAAGATCTTCTCCTTCATTTACGTATTGAGGAAGAATCCCGAGTTAGGGACAAAACAGAAGATCACATTGATATGACATCAAAAGCACACTTGGTTGAGTCTAAGGTTGTTAGTGGACCGTCCAAGAAGAGGAAGAGAGGATATTCTCATTCTAAGGAGAATAAGAAATTCGCCAAGGAGAATAAGACCATGGTACCGAAGAATGGTGGTTGCTATCACTGTGGGAAACCCGGACATTTCAAACGGGATTGTCGCCTCTTCAAGAAGTTGAAGAATCAAGCGAATGCAGTGGAAGTGAAAAACAACTTCAGAGCGCTCTTCTTTAAGTCAATCTGGTTGGTGACATCAATGAATGGTGGATCGACACTGGTGCCACAAAACATGTGTGTAATAATCGTGACATGTTTGTGACTTATGACAAAGCTGATGATGATCAAGATCTCTTCATGGGAAACTCATCTACGGCAAAGATCATAGGACGTGGAAAAGTGAAATTAAATTTCACATCCGGAAAAGTCGTTACACTCACTGATGTGCTCCATGTACCCGATATCCGTAAGAATCTTGTTTCGGGTGGTTTATTGATTAAACATGGTTTTAAACTTGTATTTGAATTAGATAAGTTTATCTTATCTAAAAATGGTGAATTTGTTGGAAAAGGATATGCCATGGGAGGCATGTTCAAACTCAATGTAACTGATCCCTTCAATAAAATCTCACTTTCTTCTTACTTGGTCTCTGTTTCTAATTTATGGCATGATAGATTAGGACATATAAATTATAGGTCTATGAAATGTATGGGTAACTTAGATTTAATTCCAAAACATGAATCTTTTGCTAGTAGTGCTTGTAGTGTATGTGCTAAGACTAAAATTACTAGAAAACATTTTCCTAGTGTTATTAGAAATTCATGTTTATTAGATTTAATACACAGTGATATTTGTGATTTAAATAATATTCCTACTAGAGGAGGAAAACGATATTTTATTACTTTTATAGATGATTTTTTAAAATATACTCATATATATTTATTAAATACTAAAAATGAGGCTTTTGAAAAATTTAAGGTTTATAAAGCTTTAGTAGAAAATCAATTAAATAAAAGAATAAAAGTCATTAGATCTGATCGGGGTGGAGAATACATGTCCAAAGAATTTTCCGATTTCTATGAAATTCATGGAATTCGTCATGAGGTGACAGCTCCTTATACGCCACAACAAAACGGAGTGGCCGAGAGAAAAAATAGAACATTAGTAGAAATGACTAATGCATTATTAGTTAATGCTAATTCGATAAAAATTTATGGGTGAAGCTTTATTAATTGCTACTCATATTTTAAATAGAATTCCACATAAGAAAAGTTTAATTACACCTTATGAACTTTGGAAGAATCGAAAACCTAGTTTAGCCTATTTTAAAGTATGGGGGTGTAGGGCACTTGTTAGATTAGTAGATCCTAAAAGACCTAAGATAGGGATTAGATCTATTGAGTGTGCATTTATTGGCTATGCACAAAATAGTAAAGCTTATAGATTTCTAGTTATGGAATCTAATGATAACATCGATAAAAATACTATAATAGAATCTAGAGATGCTATATTCTATGAATCTAAGTTCACTACTCTAACTAATAAATTAAATATTAAAAGTACATCTTATGAAGATGGAAAATCTTCTAAATCTAAAGAAGTTATTGAATCTTCAAGTGATGAAGAGGTCATCTTTGAACCTCGACGAAGTAAACGTCAACGATTTGAAACTAGTCTTTCAAAAGACTATTATATCTATTTGATTGAAGGAAATAGGACCAAAAGTACTAAGAAACATTTGTGTCTAAATGTAGACGATGATCCTATCACTTTTAACGACGCAATGAAATCTAGAGATAATGCTTTTTGGAAAGAAGCTATCAATGATGAAATTGATTCAATAATGGGAAACAAAACATGGAAATTAGTAGACTTACCAGAAGGATCTAAACCCATAGGATGTAGATGGATATTTAAAAGAAAACTTAGAACAGATGGAACTATAGAAAAATTTAAGGCACGATTGGTTGCCAAAGGATATAGACAAAAGGAAGGTGTTGATTATTTTGACACCTACGCACCCGTTGCTAGAATTTCGACTATAAGACTTCTAATTGCCTTAGCTTCTATACATAAGTTACAAATCCATCAAATGGATGTTAAAACCGTTTTTTTAAATGGTGATTTAAAAGAAGAGGTCTATATGGAACAACCAGAAGGATTTGTTTTACCTGGACAAGAAAAGAAAGTCTGTAAACTTATTAAATCTCTATATGGGCTCAAACAAGCACCAAAACAGTGGCATGAAAAGTTTGATAATACTATTACCAATTTTGGATTCAAAACTAATGAAGCCGACAAATGTATGTATTATAAATTTTCTCATAATAATGGTGTTATTATATGTCTTTATGTAGATGATTTACTTATTTTTGGAACTAATTTAGAAGTTATTTTACAAACTAAAAACTTCTTAAGTTCATCTTTTAACATGAAAGACATGGGTCAGGCAGATGTAATTTTGGGAATCAAAATTATAAGAAATGAAAATACATTAACTTTAACTCAATCTCATTATGTTGAAAAGATTTTGAAAAGATTTAATTATTTTGATTTGAAATCTGCCAATACACCTTTAGATATTAATCTTAAATTGACTAAAAATGATGGACGATGTGTGCAACAGTTAGAATATGCAAGGGTTATTGGTAGCCTTATGTATGCAATGCATTGTACACGACCGGACATCGCATTTGCAGTAAGTAAGTTAAGTAGATTTACAAGTAACCCTAGTTCTGTTCATTGGAATGCTATTTCGCATGTTTTTAGATATTTAAAGGGTACTATTAATTATGGTTTATAATTTTCTAGATATCCTCACGTTTTAGAAGGATATAGCGATGCAAGTTGGATATCCGTTCGTAAGAATCAAAGTCTACAAGTGGATGGATATTCACTTTTGGGGGTGCTGCGATCTCATGGGGATCAAAGAAGCAGACTTGCATCACACATTCTACTATGAAATCAGAATTCATTGCCTTAGCGGCAAGTGGAAAAGAAGCAGAATGGTTACGAAATTTACTACTAGAAATTCCAATTATGATTAAACCATTGCCACCTATCTCTATACATTGTGATAGTGAAGCAACACTATCAAAGGCTTATAGTCAAACGTATAATGGAAAAAATAGACACATTGGTCTAAGACATAGCTATGTAAAACAATTACTTAGAGATGGAGTAATCTCAGTAATTGGGGTCAGGTCTGCAGAAAACCTGGCGGATCCGTTTACTAAAAGCCTTGGCGAGATGGGATTAATAAAACTTCAATCGGGATGGGTTTAAAGCCATTAAACCTAAAATGTACCACTTATGATGGGAACCCTACCTAATATTTGTTTAATCAATGTTTAGGTTCAAAGGAAAAAACAAAGTCAGAATCCGTGGCGGTGAAGGACACTACATTGATGAGAAATATATCTCATATACATCCCTGTGAAGGTAGTGTTTCACCAGAATGGATAAGGGAAGGTAGAGCATTGCTCTTAACTATAAATTCTATAACACTATGTGTTGAGATGTTACGATTCTGAGGACATCTCTTATAGGTCCGCCTATATAAGTGTGAAGGTGGAGCCGCTTTCAATGAGACTTGGCTTTATCTCATAAACACTTACGAAAACCGTGGTACTAGGATAGGGCCTAAATGTGCTAACCTTGTATTGAATACCAAAAAATATGAAATATGTGTGTGCAATAATTTCGATTTGTCATATAAGATCGTTAGTTCAAGACTTAGTTTCAGTAAAAATCTTGATAAATTTTGAATTATTTTCACTAAAGTGAAAATTCAAGTCTAAGACATTTTCATTTATGCACATTTTCTAGCGTTGCTCTATTTCAAATCTTTAAAATAGTGGGGGATTGTTTATTTTTTTAAGAAAAGTTTTTTTTTATATTTTAAATCTTTAAAATAGTGGGGGATTGTTGGATATTTTAAAGGTTTTAAAAAATAAGCTTTTGAAATTAGGATTTGTCCCACATCGTGTAAACTCTTTTTTGGGTTTGGCTTATATATCTTTGTCTTGGCTCAAGGCTTGTAGCCTTCACCCAGGGGGCACCGAATTTTGTAGCTTCCACCGCCATGCATCCCATCACATTACACACTGCCGAGCCGAGCCGCGGTCGGGACGGGACGGACGGCACGGGCAGCACGCCGGGCCGGGTCGGGTCGGACGGGCACGGGCACGAGCATCGCCAAGACGAGCACGCAAGACGCAGTAATGCAACGGTAATTTAATTAATCTTTTGAATAAGTGTCTAACCGCCCATTTGTATTTTGAACGAATATGTCTTATCCGACCGTTCAGTTATTTGCTACGGATATGTCCGTTTACACCATTTTATCTATAAAAGCCCCAAGACCCTCATTTTAATACCGCATATTTTAAAATTCCTTTAAGCTTTCTCCTTCTCAGAGTTCCGCTTTAGTTTTTTGGTGTTCTGGTTGCGTGATCAGATTCACCAAATCTGATCACACGGATACGCTGCCGGTTCGTTGTATCCTGGAACCAATTTGCCGGTAACCTATTGGTGACCACTAGATCATAGTGGTAGGGGCAAATCTCGGTTTAAAGACAACGATATTTAACGTGCCTCGAATCGGATTAGCGTATATTTTAATTTTGATCTTTATCTTCTTCTGCAACCTGAACCTATTTTTCTAACATTTATCACCTTCAATGATCCATTTTTCACGCAATTTTTGCCTCTAGAAAGACTCCTCATCCTTCAAGAGATTTTGGAAATTGGCAATTTCAAATGAGAGATCCTCTTGAAGATAAGTCGGGTGCCCACACTGAGCCAATTGCCTTTCTTGATTTTTTATCTTGGCTTCAGAAGACTCTTTCAGGGTAGAAATGTTACCAACAATATTTTTGTTTCATTCCTTTAAAACCCCTTTTAATCTTTTGAGTTTTACAAAAATGCGAAAAATAGGAGTACCATCAGCCGGTAGAGACCAATTGTTACGTACAATCTCCATGAAATCAGAATAGGATATCCAAAATTTGAAGAACCTAACAGGCTTAGGTAAAGAAAAAGGTTGGAATAAAGGAAATGGAAGGAGGACAATGATTAGACTAGATACGGGCTTCATGAATGACCAATGGATTGCCAATGAAATGAAGTCAAGGGATGGAGAAAAGGCAACTGTCAAGCCATTCCCATGTACGATGAGATCCCCGACGATTATTACACCAAGTAAAAAAATTCCCTTTGAATCCCACTTCAACAAGTATAAAATTCTGGAAATCATGATGGAATCTAAATGGATCTGACGATCCGACCATCCAAAATTAAGCCTAAAGATCTAGGCGCACGATCAATCAAAAACCAACAAACTATAAATATGCGCACCTTGAGCGTTAGCCATTGATGGTTGCCGATCTTCAACGATGTTCTCGCGTTCAATGTCTCCTAGCACAATGGGGATGCTCTCGCCAATAGGGAGGATTGAATTACGTCGAGCTATCGTTGGGACCAGGCACCCCTTATATTTATAGCCAAAGAGTCCTATCCCATTAAGGACTGAAATTGCTAATTATAGTGTGATTAGAAATCACAATCATACTTTAACTGAAAGACTCAATAAGCAGTTGCCTATTCTCTTCAAACTCACCAGAATAGCAATTGTACATCTTAAGGTTGATCTTATACCATTCATCGTCAACGGGTTTGACCATAGTGATGGCCACTAAAATAGAAACTTCTTACGCCTCCCACTTGGCCAAACTATGTCAATAAACTCCGATTACCCAATGTTAGCTAACTTTCTTTGAATGGTAAGTCACAATCAATCTCAATCAAAGTCTTTATTATCGGTCCCATTCGAGAATTTCAACACGTAATCAATGTAGTCAATATATCATATCATCGATATATGACCGCTCATCCCATCGTATTGGAAGTCATCAAACATGGATTCCAACTAGTATGATTTCACATAGATTGTAAGTTTACATAATCGAATGGTGATTACATGTAAACGCAATCTAATATTGGTCCTACTTTATTGCCATCTCGCACCATATGTTCCAAGGAGTTATTTGTATAAAATGGAAAAGTAAATAAATAAATTTGATTTAATCAATTAAACAAATGTATTCACTGCATATACCCACTCTCAAAGGCTATCAAAATTATCCGTTAACCCCATGCGCAACATGCTCCAAAAAAGCTTGGGAGGTAAACCTTTCGTGAGAGGGTCACCAACATGAGTGTCGTACTTATCTTTTCAACAGAGACAATTTGATTCTGAACTTTCTCCCTGACAACAAGATATTTTATATCAATATATTTGGAACCCCCACTAATCTTGTTGTTATTGGAGATAGCAATCGCAGCGGAATTGTCACAAAAGATTCTCAGTGGCTTTGAAATAGTATCAACAACTTGAAGCCCTGAGATAAAATTCCTCAACTATATCGCCTCACAGGTTGCCTCAAAAGTAGCAATTACTTCCATAGTGGGCCGAAGTAATCTTGTTTAACGCTCTTCCAAGATATAGGTCCACCTGCAAGCATAAAAATATAACCCGATGTGGACCTACGAGTGTCGTGACACCCAGCATAGTCAGCATCGGAATAACCAATAACTTCAAGGTTATTCGACCTTTTGTATGTGAGCATGTGTCCTTTAGTCCCTTGGAGATAGCGAAAAACCTTCTTAGCTGCTTTCCAATGATCCAAACCAGGATTACATTGGTACCTGCCAAGCATGCCAACTATATACGTTATATCGGGCAGTAGTGCATACATGAGACTCCCAACTGCCGATGCATAGGGAATTGTCTCCATCTGTTTTCTCTCCAGATCAATCCTGGGACTCTGAAGTAGACTAAATTTATCACCTTTAATGACTGGGGCAACAGTAGCAGAACAATTGTGCATGTTAAACCTTTTAAGAACTTTATCAATATAAGCTCTTTGAGACAATCCCAATATGCCACGGGCTCTATCTCGATGAATCTCAATTCCTATCACGTAGGAAGCTTCACCAAGATCTTTCATATCAAAACTCTTTGATAAAAAATTCTTTGTCTCATATAACATGCCCAAATTGTTACTCAAGTAAGATATCATCAACGATAAAACAAGGATGATAAACTTACTCCCGATTTTAAGATATATGCATTGATCCACGATTTTCTTTAAAACCAAAATTTGAAATGACTTCAGAAATTTTAAGTACCATTGTCGAGATGCCCGCTTAAACCATATACACCTTTTGAGTCTACAAACTAAATGGTTTTCCCCTCAACCGAAAACCTTCAGGTTGTGTCATAAAGACATCTTCATGCAAGTCGCCATTCAGAAAAGCAGTTTTAACATCCATTTGATGCAATTCTAAGTCAAAATGAGTTACTAATGTCATGACTATCCGAAAGGATTCCTTTCTAGAGACAGGAGAAAATGTCTCTTTATAGTCTATTCCCTCTTTTTGAGTGAAACCTTTAGCGACTAACCTGGCCTTGTATCTTTCTATATTACCTTTGGAGTCTTGCTTGGTTTTAAATACCCATTTACAGCCTACAGGCTTGACTCCATTAGGTAACTCACAAAGATCCCAGACCGAGTTATGTTTCATTGATTCCAACTCATCTTTCATGGCTTTGAGCCATTGAGTGGATTTGTCGCTCTTCATGGCTTGGCTAAAGGAAACAAGATCTGATTCATTTCCAAAATCAAATTCACTCTCATTTAGGTAAACTATATAGTCATCAGAAATGGTAGGCTTCTTTGCTCTCTCTGATCTACGCAATGGTAGATCAGTGGCAGTCGCCATGGGAGCAAGAGCCTCCTCAATGTGGGGTGTGTCAATAGGTGTAGCTACAAAGCATCAACACCGCTTGAATAACTGGTGTTGGTGCCACTTTTTCTTGGATAAAAGGGATAGGAATGATAACCCGATTCTCCTCAAAAGTGATTTTCCTAAGCTCTATACTCCCACTGATCTCACGATCCTCAAAGAATTTTGCATGTCTAGTCTCAACAATCCGGGTACTATGAGTGGGGCAATAAAATCTGTAGCCTTTTGATCTATCAGGGTAACCAATGAAATGACAACTTATAGTTTTAGGGTCCAATTTTCCTAATTGTGGGTTGTATATCTTTGCTTCAGCGAAACAGCCCCAAATGTGTAAATATCCTAAAGTCGGTTTTCTTCCTACCCATAGCTCATAAGGAGTTTTGGGAACTGCCTTACTAGGAACTCGATTGAGGATATGCACCGCTGTTTTCAAGGCTTCTCCCCACAAGAACGTAGGCAACGTAGAGTTGCATAACATGCTTCTCACCATATCCATAAGAGTAGATGTGCTAGCTTCTCCTTATTTGGTTTCCGGTGGAGGAGCTTTCACGTTCTTTCCTTTATATTGTCCCGGTTTTCGCTTGAAATTTCGTTTCGATGTGCCAAGAGCGGCGTAATGGGCACTTTCAGGTTTTTCAGCCCGAAGTCGTTCTTCTTCTTGGACACAGTGAGCGATTAACTCGTTCATCTTCCACTTCTCTTTCTGCGTGTTATAATTGATCTTGAACGGGCCAAATTGCGCAGGAAGAGAAGTCATAATGAAGTGAACAAGATAACCCTCAGAAAAACCCATGTCCAGTTCTTTCAATTGAGTGGCCATGCCACTCATTTTCATAATGTGCTCCCGGACGCCGCTATGACCATCATATTTCATGGTTCCCATTTTAACAATTAGACTACTGGCAAGGGCTTTAGAAGTCCCTTGAAATTGTTCCTTAATGGCTTGCATGTATTCTTTTGCAGTGTGCGAGTCAGGAATACCTCCCCGAATCGCATCAGCAATGGAACTCTTTATGATCATGAGGCTCATACGATTTGATCTATCCCATTTTTCTAAATCCGTATGGTTCACTGCCAGATCCTCAGCCGAGGCATCAGCAGTGAGCTCCTTGGGTTTATCAGATCGTATAGCATAGTCAAGATCCATGCAGCCTAGAACAATTACAACTTGTTCCTTCAATTTCTTATAATTTGATCCACTCAAAAGTTCAATTCCACCAATCATACTAGTTATGATAGACGGGTTCAATGCTGCACAATAATTAAGGGTTTTATTATGTCCACATACAATCGAAGTAACTATCAATTCCACAAGGCTATAATTATAGTATGTGACGCGAAAGTTAAAATATGTCAAGGAATATAAAAATTAAAACCAATGTGATTTTATTGAGAAACAATTTGTGTCATTATGAGCCTCCGTTGGGTCGAGTCATAACACACTAGCCGCTTCCTCAATCTATATTAATGATGGTGGTACTAATTGCGTCGTTATGACCCTCCGTTGGGTCGAGTCACAACACGCGAGCAGTACCCACACACACAAAATAATGAATAGTGAAACATTGCTATCATATTACATTATGTGATTCATCACCGTTAGTGAAGAATCCCTTATGTTGTAACGCCAACGTTCACTACACATTTGCACTGGATTTGTAACACGTTTTTGAACAAAATTAAACCTCACTATGAAAACCACGGCACTAGGAAAGATCATCACCGTTGGGCAGAAGAATCTTTCCAAGCCATGTTTTCAAATTAGGCTTGATAATAATTTAGATGATCACAAAACGTGTTATGAGGAGGTGTCAAAAAAGACAACAAACGAGCATTATAAAGTGTAAGTACCAGCCATGGTGGTAGAGCACAATCTCCACTACCCAATTCTAATGAATGATACTTGAACAAAAATTGATTACACAATTAAAAAATGGAAAAAATAACATCAGGTCATGAAAATATCATAATAGAGAGCTCATTGTTAAAAATAGACCTCAAAAACGGATCCGGAATGTCCGAGATAGTCAAAATGCATATATAATGTCCGAAAATCGGATCTGTAAATAGCCCAGAAAAGGCCCGAAAAGAATAAGAAATTTAAAAGATCATAATTGGGCCGGGTATCGGGCCGGGCCATGGGCCTTAGTGGCCGAGTGGGCCTCAGCCAGTGGGCCCTATGGTCAGGGTGCAGGTCGGGCCATGGGCCAAAGGCCGAGTGGGCCAGGGGCACAGTGGGTCGGGCTAAGGCCAAAATAGGCCAGACGGGCCAGGGGCCAAAAGGGTCGGGCTGTGGTCCAGACGGCCATGCGGGTCGGGTCATAAGCCAAAATAGGCCATACGGGTCGGGCTGTGGTCCAGAGGGCCATGCGGGTCGTGCCATAGGCCAAAATAGGCCAGACGGGTCGGGTCCAAAATGGGTCGGGTGGGTCGAAGAGGCCCAGCAGGGTTGGGTTTCAGTGGTCGGGCCAAACAGCCCAGCAGGTCTCGCCAACAAAGGGTCAAGGTGGTCCAAAAGGCCAGACGGGTCCATGGGCCATATAGGCTCAGGGGGGCTAGCGGGTCGGGTGGCCAGGCGGGTCTAATGAGCCAAGTAGGCCCTGAAGGGCTAGGCGGGTCGGGCAATGGGCCAGAAGCGGACCCGCCCCAAAACCCCTCTCCTTCTTCTTCCTCTTCTGATTTTTTTTTTTTTTTTTTTTTTTTTGAAGTTACCGCCTTTTCAGTTAACCCACGGCCTCAGGTGACTGTCAGTCGGTCGGCAGACTGCCGATCGCCCGGCCGGAAGTCGGCAGGCCCCAGAGGGAAAATGGCCACCGGTCGGATCATTTACCAAAAAAACCCAATTTTTTTTTTTAAAGGTTGTTGTTACAGACACTTCGCTCACGCCCATCTTGTGACCACGTCCGGCAGACCCTAATCGGCCGACGAGGCCACGGCGTCGGTTTAAAAGAGCCACCTGGCCACGATCACAATACAAAACTCCAAAATTTTCAAAGTTTTTTTTTTGAAGTGCATGCTGGCGCCCTTAAGGGCTTACCTGCCTGTGGGTGACCCAAGATCGACGGTCCAGAGAGTGGGATTTGCCCCGCCACGGAAGTTGGATGCCAGTCCGGTGGCCGGAGAACCTCCATCGCCGGCCAAAAAATTTTTTTTTTTTTTTTTTTATATAAAACAGCCATTACAAAAAAATAAATAAATAAATAATTCACTTTAAAGCTTTGACCGATCATAACGCCAATCATGGCTCTGATACCAATTGATGGAATCTAAATGGATCTGACGATCCGACCATCCAAAATTAAGCCTAAAGATCTAGGCGCACGATCAATCAAAAACCAACAAACTATAAATATGCGCACCTTGAGCGTTAGCCATTGATGGTTGCCGATCTTCAACGATGTTCTCACGTTCAATGTCTCCTAGCACAATGGGGATGCTCTCGCCAATAGGGAGGATTGAATTACGTCGAGCTATCGTTGGGACCAGGCACCCCTTATATTTATAGCCAAAGAGTCCTATCCCATTAAGGACTGAAATTGCTAATTATAGTGTGATTAGAAATCACAATCATACTTTAACTGAAAGACTCAATAAGCAGTTGCCTATTCTCTTCAAACTCACCAGAATAGCAATTGTACATCTTAAGGTTGATCTTATACCATTCACTGGTCAACGGGTTTGACCATAGTGATGGCCACCAAAATAGAAACTTCTTACAAATCATCCATAGCAAATGGATTCGAAGGATTCCCATTCAATTTCTCAATGGGGTAGATAACACAATTAAAATCGCCTCCTATCGCACAAATGTCAGAATGCAAAATACGAGACTCACATCTCTCTCTTCTTTTTCTCGTCCAACCATCACACAACTAGGGCATCTTTACATGCAACCACCACCTTCTCTTCATGCATGCACAAAACTTGTATCTTTTGCCCAACATTGATAGTTAAGGACACTTAGGACCACACAATGGTCCCATATGTGTTTCCCACTTTACGTGTTGGCTCCGAAATCCAAAAATGGAGGAGAATAGTCGAGTGTCGAAGAAAGCAACAATAATAGAGTAGCATAGGCCCAATGATATGTACCACGTCGATTTCAAGACATGTTAGGTATCTCACTCATGAAATCGTTACTAATTGTGTCTTAATTTTATGTTTACAAACACATTTTGTAAATTTATTAATATGGGCGATTATCATAGAATGCTAATACTTTATATTCTATTAACGAGACCAACCTCAATGGATACTGAGAATACAGTAGATGAGATTGTCATGATTAGGCAGATAGCGATCAAAAGGAATACGAGATTGAACCCTAAAGCTAGATAAATGTCAATCCAACCGATCAAGAGCTTCTATTAGATGGGTGCCCTCCTATCTATCTAAATATATACATTTACACCTAATAATGCAATGAATTTTATTTTATTTATTATTATTATTTTTTTATCAGCAAGCTAAGGTTGGAGGGGCCTCACCCTTATTTATTGCTTAGAAAAGATTACAAATGATAATAGACATTAATTACATCCTTTCTAAGAAGAGAGTGTAAACCATCAGGTAGTACGACATCCCCAATCCATCGCACAACAATGCTTGATGTGAGTCCCCGATTGGCGAGAAAATCTGCACAAGAGTTAACTTCTCTGAGCATATGCTTAAAAGTAACGCTTTTGAACTTGCTACATTGATTTTTAATCCGTCGAACAACATCACTACTCTTCCAGTCCACCTGTGAGATATCATGAATCCAGGTCACCACATTCTTGCAATCATATTCAATATGAATATTCCTGATATTCATATCGATAGCTATCAGAACCCCATACAAAATAGCATGTAGCTCACAGAAGAACACGAGGATGACCCAGCAAACGCACACACCACCTCCCCTTTAGCCATTCTGAAGATGCCACCTATTGCAGCTTTTCCATTATGTATTGCCCCATCGACATTGAATTTGACCTGACCGTCAGAAGGACACTCCCAGGAATAGGGCATAGGAATCCTATTCTACTCCTGGATTTGCCAAACGTTGCATAGAAAATTACTCATGTCTCCATACCCAAGCCTAGTCATCCTGCAGATGACAGAATCAACAATATTCTTCAAGATTACCCTCTTATGTTTTTGTTGATCTTCAAAGATTCTCGTATTTCGTTCATGCCAAATATATTACATTGCGACACAGAATGAAATGCTAATAAGAGGACCCCTCCCTTTGTTCCCTTTTAATAACAAGCCTATGCTTCAAGGATAACCAGATCCATCTTGAGAAACCACATTTAAAGAACAGGTGCTCGATATCCTCAGAGTGTCCCCAACATAGTACACATCTAGATGGGATAATCAATCCTCTTCGGCAGAGATTATCCGTAGTCAAGAGGCTATAATTAACAAGTCAAGCATAAAAAGCATGTTTCGGAACATTAGCACTATTCCATACAAATTTGGCCCAGTCAACTCGAGTGTTACTTCCTTGAATAACCTCCCACGTAGAATTTAATGTGAATAAACCATTGTTTGCTGGCTCCCAAATCATATTGTCCTTATAGGGTCCATTAGGAACTTGCACCCCCCTAATTAGATCCCATGCCTCTTCCAACTGCCTGGTAGAGGGACTAGGAAGCTGCCACGTGCCATTAGAGATAACATCATGAACCGACGCCTCAGAATTAATTTCGGATTGCTCAATCAACCGCCTACTCAATCGGGGATAGGAGAAATCCCATCAACCCATTGGTCAAACCAGAAATTAGTGTCAAGACCATCACCTAATATAACTCTGGATTACTCATAAATCATATCTCTTGCTTGCAAAATGGATCGTCAGGCCCAAGAAGGATCGGCCGAAAGAGCGCAATGCCAAATACTATCTTGCTTAATATACTTTGCCCACATAACATGAGACCACAGAGACTCTGAATGATTTGCAAGGTTCCAAAATAATTTAGCCATACCAGCCAAGTTCCAATCTCTTATCTTCTGATACCCAAACCCCCTTCTTGTTTAGGCTTGTAAACTTTTGACCATTTGATAGGATGCAACAACTACCCAAGCATTGGACCCTTCCAGAGAAATCGAACAAAAATGCATTCAATTTCCTTTATAGTTCACTTTGGTAACAGAAAGGCACCAGTCCAGTACACCTAAAAATTGCATAAAACAGAACCTATAAGTTGTAATCTGTCGGCATAGGATGACCCTTCCAGCTTTCAAGTCTCACCCGAATTTTATCAATCAACGGTTTGCATAGGGTATGAGACATACATGAAGTAAAAAGCAAAAAACCCAAATACCTTATAGGAAAATTCTCTTATTTGAACTGTAAAGTATTCTTGAGTAAAGCAGGCGAGCAACAAGCTTTACTAAAGATCACTAAAGTATTCCTGAGTAAAGCAGACGAGCAATGAATTTAGAGTGGCTACATCGAAACTAGCAAAATTTCAAAGAAAAATGTAATTTCTCATTCCTATATTTTTGTGTGGATTCACAAAACTGTTATAGTCGAAGGGTTAACCCTATGGTCGAACTCATTGGCCGAGAACAAGAGGATACTATACCCTTCTATATTGCATACAAGTGTGACAGCAAAACAAATCCTAAGGACGTCAAAAATCGGACACTAAGTTTCCTAACACATAACAACAACATTCGATTAATGGGGTGTTGCCCTTATAATTTTGTGCACATGCGTTAAAGGTTACTTTTGATCACTTGGTGGACCCTTTGAATAATCAAACTAGCCTTGGGTCAAGACGGGGACTCCCATTAATCTATGATCTACTTTGCATCTGATGTTTCACATTGTCTATTATATTTTTATTTTAATTCATTTTTAATACTTAAAAATCAAGAAAAGCAATGAAATCTATAGGCTTTAGCCGTATTGTGTTATTAGGTGCCTCAAGGTCATGAGATTCATTTTACCATTAATTCTTTAACTATAGGCCAAATTAGGCTAAACTTCGATAATAGACACTCTTATTTTCAGACCCTCCCCCCCCCCCCCCTCCCCCTCCCATCTTGCGGACGAGATCATGTGATAGCTTTTTACCCTTGTTTATTTTGGTGTCCCAAATAAAGAAAAAAAAAGGAATACTTATGAGTATTTTATGTTGTTGCTGGTAGTGTACACCATCAAAATCGTAAGTATCCAAATAATGAGTCACGTTAAGTGATTATAGAATTGTATCTAATTTAATCAATATTTCTAAGAATCACAAAGAATATTATATAATAAATTATAACGTATGTAATATGTTTGTCTAAGTTTGTGCGCCACACACCTAAGCCCAAACCTTTAGAATAGGCCCAACCCATCTTTTAAACTTAGAATAACGTGTTAGGTGTATATTTTACTCACACCATGAGAATGTATATACCTCGATAATCATGTTATAGCATGCTCTTGATCTGAGTTGATGAATTTTTAGATAAGGGTCCAAAGGACCAAATCAATGATCGAAACATTGAGAGACCCAAATATCCTATACCCTGACTATACTTATAAGTTTAGATCGATCTGAATTGGATTACATATATCCTAAAAATCGTGTAACAAGGATATGATGGTCGAAACTTGTTTGAGTCATGTGAGAGTCAATTCTTAGCTAAATTTCACAAATGGCCAGTCTCTTTTCATCAGATCGACAAGATCTATCTAATGAGATCAGTCTAACATTACTTTACGATACGTATTTTAGAACTCACGTACTTTCATTGTAGATCACCTTCTTATCTCTCTTAAAGATGAGCGAGGTGCTCTTAGTCAATCTTAAACTACACTCTAATCCTATAAGGTTATAAAGTCCAATATCTGAGAGTTAAAGTCTAACCCACCATTTTATAGATACTAATTTAATATCAGTATTTCTAATATTTTCTTATGATTGAATTGTTGATTTAATTTTTTCACTCAAAGTATGTGAATAGAAATAGTTCCTTATAGTTAGTCTCATTTCTATTGCATTCTTCATTTGACATCATGTAACATCCATCACATAGAAATACGTTAGGGCATATGTATGATAAGAAAAATTAATAAGATACGACACACGACTTATAAGCTTTCGTTATGGTAGGATATCTTTCACGGTCACGTGAAACTTGAAATGTAGGTATCCATGTACGGATGCAATATTTTTATGGGAGTATGGGCTGTCACACGAAGTATATCTAGATTACTACGAAACTCATCCCTTGAAAAACGTGATTTAGTGAAATTTATCGCATTATGGCTCACTATAACTTAAGTTGTATGCAAATGATAAGAAAGCGTAAGATGATAAGATATGGATATGATAAGATACGAAAACGATAAGATGCATTATGAATGTCAACACCGTAAGGGTACGACGCCTGCAGCCAAGACTGGTCTTAAGGACAATATGATACGATAGTGTCACAAACGTAAAGGGACACTGATTCATATGCACGTAACCTCATCGAGCTGGATGGTGATTTACGATACGATACGAAGATTATGTGATTTTTTACACGTGAACTTCGCGTGGTAGGCTCGAGCAACGGCTACGGCACCGATCGTATACATAAGATATGAATGTTCCGAAATACGTTGTGTATGCGTATGGAGCTACAATAAGATTTAAGATATGTCACGTAAGTTAAGTTGACAAGACAAGTAAGAAAAGTGATAAACATTAGAAACATCATATGCACTGAAAATTATTATGTTCTTTTAATTTTATTGTTATAAAATACTTATAAGTACTTTTATTATGTTATTTATATGGAATTATAAAGATTTTATTTTCACTCATGACGTTGCACCCACGATCACCTGAGTAAATTGTGGTAGATCGGTTGTGTAACCCACTGAGTAAACTCATCACATGAAAAGCTAACAGCAGCAGGTGAAGATATGAACTACTCTTCCCCTGTGGACTTTGATGCATTGATAGATGCACTACAAAAACTAAGACTATTAGCGGGGGCGAAAACTACTGCTATTAACAAAAAACCTTGTTTCAGAAGCGATAAGACTAGTAGCGGCAATTTTTTTGTTAATAGTGACAATTTTGGCTGCCACTCAAACACCTTATTCTTGTAGTGATGATACGATTTATGAGGATGACAGTGTGAATGACCAACTAGACGATGTCTGGTAGGTATTAAATATTTAGTAAGACTTTCACTACAAAAAATAAGGCAATTAGCGGCAGTCAAAATTGCCGCTATTAACAAAAAATTGTTGCTATTAGTCCTGTCGCTACCAAAAATAGTCGTTGTTAGTCTCGTCACTATAAAAAAATGCTTTAACAGCAAGTGTTGTTGAAACACCTTGTTTTTGTACTATTTCTAGTAGTTGATCGTACCTTTATTTATAATCATTTAGTGTATAATAGACTCAAAATTCAATATACGCTTAATGAATGAAATTTTTTATGTGAGAAGAAAAATTAGTTCATTATTTTTGAGAACTCAATGTTATATAAGATCTAGTAAAATATGTATGACCGCTTACCGAGTGAATTATGGGTCGTAACAATTAATGACTTGAGTAATCTAATTTTTTCAGATGTTATATTTGGAGGAATCAAGTTTGATGGTGAGCAAGGCTGATGGTTTAATACAGGCCATTAGACGGGAAATGATAATTTGGAGGTTTAAGAAGAAAAAGATTTATGATTATAGAAAGAACTTTGATTAATGAAGACTGTATGATATTTATAGGATTCTTATACTAGTCGTTTTTTGTGTGCAAGCCTCCAAATGTATTTTTTACAAGCCTCCAAATATAAGACTACTATTAACATATGTTCACCATCATTAGCTCCAACTAGAAAAAATCTTGCCTACGCTATTAGTAGGGGTCTCAATGGCTGGGCTAGGTCTTAAACGGGCCTGATTTTAAATGGGATAAAATTGTCGGCTCATGCCCAACCCATTTATTATTCAAGTCGGATTGACTAATAAATAAATTAGCCCATGCCCAGCTTAGGAAATACCCGGCCCGCCACATAAGTTCAGGCTGGGCTCAATATAAGCCCATTCAAACCACATTTTTTACTTTTTTTTAGGGTGAATTTGGTCCATATGTGAGCCCATCCGACCCTTTGGAGCAAACATGGTTGACTAAAATTACCAACTATACCCTCATTTTAAAACACTAATGGAGTAAAATGCAGACAATAAAATAATTACACTAATATTGACCATAGCGACAAATTTCGTTTTCGGTAATTTTTTAGTGGGGGTTCCTTTCGGTACATTTCAGATTAATTTCGATACCTTTTGGAAAAAATTTCAGGAAAGTTTCAGGGGTTAAAAATATATAAAAATATATTTAATATTTTTAAAAAAAATTGCTACAATATATACTAAATATATGTCGCGCCATTTCGGTGAAATTTGTCACTATGATATTGACTAATATATATAATAAAATTGGTGTATACTAATATATACATACATATTTTTATTCGGGTGGGGTCAGTTCAAAGCTCTGTAGTATAGCGGGTTTGACTCTAAATGCCCAAGCACGACCAGCTTATATATTCGGGCTAGCCCGGCCCGGCCCTTTATTAAATGGGCATAAAGTGCAGCCCATACCCGGCACATGACAGGCTGGGCCGGACTCAAGCCCAAGCCCGGACCAGTGAGTCCCCTAGCCACTAGCGTGAATATGTGATTTTCTTTGATTGCGGCTCTGATACCATGAAAGAAGAAGGTGAAGACCCATGAAGGAAGACCAAGGACTCTATTTTTCTTCTGCTTTTTTCCTAAAATAAAAAAAAGGGTGCGTTACCCAAAAAGGCCTCAACTCTTTCTAATTTACCCACCGGGGTCCCAACTTCATGAAATGACCTAAGGGGTCTAGACCCTAAACTTTATTTTAATATTCACCTGCAGGGGTTTAAAAAGTTCTGCACATGTCTTTTGGGTAAATTAAGTTAAACTTTAATAGACCAAAATACCCCTCCTTTCAACTTAGTCATATCAAACTCCTGCTATTTAAAATCCAGCCTCCATACAACTTTCATTTCTCTATCAACCTCTGCGCTAGCCATCTTCTTCCTCGTCGGTTCTTGCAGCTCCTCAAACGACAATTCACTCTCTCATCTTCTCCATAATTCTCGTTGCTCGTCAAACGATGATCCATTATCATCTTTTTCTCACCGATTCTTGCGTTGTTTGTGTTACTAGTTCAGATATTGCAAAGAAAGTCACAAAGACGATCCACTCTCTCATCTTCTTCTCCGTCATCGATTCTCGCGTTGTCTTCATCGTCTATGTCACCAATTCCATGAATTGCAAAGAAAATCACAATCTTTAGCGTTTAAATCCCTAAAAACGTAATCTTTAAAAGTATTAATGATTCGTTCTTAGGGTTTAAACCCCTAGAACTATAGAGATTCGTCACTAGACTTGTATGTATGTTTTGCATTTATAAAACCTTAACCTTTAGAGTTTAGATTTTTTATTTTTGTTTGTGTGAATGGAAATGTGGTACTTAATCTTTCGAAAACCAAAAAATTTAGATAATAAATTATTATTTTTGTAATTTTGAATGTTTAAAATCATAATCTTTGGAGTTCGGGCTTGTGAATTTTGTTTATTTGTGAAAAAAATAAAAAAAAATTTATCAAGTCATGATCAAACTTTTATAAGTCATGATTAGTGTTTTATAAGACTGTAATATCCATTTGTTAGCTCATGGCTTTTAGTATATGTTTATTTTTGACGAATTAAAATCCTAAATCCCATGTGACCATATGTATGTATTTTTTACATATGTAAAATCCTAATCTTTAGGGCTTACGCTTTGATTTTTATTTGTTTGAATGACAATGTGATATTTAATCCTTCGAAAATATAAAAATCCGGATAAATTTTTTTTATTATCATTTCCTAATTTTGCTTGTGTGAAACTCTATTTTTTAAAATTCGGGCTTATGATTTTTGTTTGTTTCTGAAAAAATTATAAAAATCATTATAAAGTCACGACCAATCTACTATTTCATGGCAATTTATCTGTATACATGCTTTCATTAGATGGATCACACTCATTTTAAGTCATGATCAGTCTTTTATAAGACTGTAATATCCATTTGTTAGCCTGCGACTTTAAATTTTTATTTATATTTTCGACTAATCAAAACCCTAAATCTCATATCATTACTTGTATATTTTTATTACACGTGTAAAACTCTAATCTTTAGGGTTTAGGCTTTTGCTTTTTATTTGTTTGGATGAGGATGTAAAATTTAATCTTTCGAAAATACAAAAATTATATAAAAAAATATTTTATAATTTTCTAGTTTTATATGCGTGGAACTAATATTTGGGATTAGACTTTTGATTTTGGTTTATTCTAATGAAAATATGTTATTAATCTTCTGAAAATGTAAACATTTAGATAAAAATTAGTTTTTTAATCCTTTTCTAGTTTTGCACATGTAAAATCCTAATATTTAGGAGTCAGGCGTATGATTTTTATTTATTTATAAAAAATTATAAATTTTATTACCAAGTCTTGGTCAGCCTATTATTACATGGCGATTTATTTGTATTACAAGCTTTCATTATAGATTAAGATTTTATTAGATAGATCAACTCTTTTTAAGTCATGATCAGTCTTTTATAAGACTGTAATGTCTATTTGTTAGCATGTTATTTGTAAAGACCCGTATTTTAAACCCGAGTTAGACTGACCCTATGTGTGTATTCGGCTCGGCAACCGACGTCACCATTTGTTTTGGATTTTTATCTAGATGTGATTGTGCGGACAGATTTTAATTTAGAACTCATTTGGACCCTCGTGCGAAAGTTGTGCACCGACTTCGGTGTAGCCGCTCAACACCGGACTTAAGTTTTAAAATTAGAAGTGTATAATACATAAGATGTGTGTGTGTGTTTTACTTTGTGAGCAATCCTATTATAAGAAGGAATTGCATTCCCGTATTATACTAGGTTTTGTTAAGAGATGATAGTTACCCAACCGTGTGAAACTTCTTCTCTCTTCTTCAATCATCGTAGGAGATCGGTTTAGAAAACCTCCTTCTCTAGAACCCTCTTTGTTGAAAGCACTTAAACCTTAGAAAGAACTTGAATCAACCTTGGATTCGTAGTTGGCTATTGGGAGAGGTTGAGATCATTGGGGGCGTGTTGGAGTTGTCTCTGTGAACTCGTGGGATCGATCGCGGCGCGAATCGTTGAGGAAACCCGTCGGTTTCATTCCGAAGCTCCATTCGCGTGACTCATTTCTAATCTAGGAATCCTTAGATTAAAGGTACGTTTTAATTAAACTTTTTGATTAAATCATTAGATTAGCCATGGGTTTTGCTTTGGGATGTATGGGTTTCGATTCGGGTGAAAACCAGCGAAATCGCGTCGCTGTAGCTCGCTCGAACGAGCTATTATCATCGCTCGAGCGAGGTATCACCGAACTCCGATATTGTCTTAGTATTTTAGTCATAACTTTTTATCCCGAACTCTGATTGAGACGATTCTTTTTGCGTTGGAAAGCTAATAGAAAAATCTACAACTTTCATGTTTTGACTAATGCATGGATCAATCATCTTGATAGTCAAAAATATATGAGAATATTACGTCAAATTCTAGGATTGGCAACTTACTGTTTGACTTGTTTTGAGGAAAGCGGCTTAAATAGGTCTATATTATTAGTAATTAGAGTTTATCTTAATGCATGAATGTATATTGTGATGTAGATTGAGGGCGAGAGGCCATCAATAGGACTTTGCTTGACTTCGCATTACTCCGAGTTTTGGTAGGAGAATCTCATCTTTACAGTATTTTATTTTAATTCGCATGGATATTTTGAATTAAAATCTTTAAACTTGCATATGCCATTGAAATCACATCTGTAAACTGAAATTGATATGAATGACTGAAAATCTAAATCTACCTGAATCCTGAAACCTGAATCTGCTTAAGCTCTGAAAATCTGAAATCAAGAACCTGAACTATGTATAAGAGACTTGCATCTGATTTATATTAGTATCTGCATTTGTTTTATGATTGACCTGAACGACCCCTCAAAAATTCCTGAACAATTTCCTGGCACAAGTTTCCCTCATTACGTAGGGGCTTGTTGCATCCTGAAAAAGGGTTCATGAACGACGATGGTAGGTAGGGGTTCCCATCGGCTATATTCCTGCTCTCGAGATATAGTTTACTCGGGAGGTATTTTAAGTTGAGGATTAAGTCATGAATTACTGAACTTTGCATATAGAAGTTAGAGAAACTAAGACACTGAAACACTGCATCTGTTCTTGAAACTGTTTTCACACATTTAGAAATAAATCTTACATATGATTTCTGCACCTAAATTCAGTTTATTATCTGCTTATATGTTTGACAAGCTATTCCGATATTTGTTTTAAAACCATATTAGTTAAAGTAAAATGTCATAGATGTCTTTCTTCTACTGAGCTTTGTTGGTTAGCTCACTCCGACTATACGTCATGTGTTCAGAATCTTGGCGGCTATTCGATTAGATCGATCGACTTACGTGCCTGAGGAAGAGCTTGAGGTTCCTCCTGAGGAGTTTTTCCCAGTATAGAACTTACTGATTTTCTTATTTGTGGTGAGAGTTAGACTTGAAATGGTGGGCCCATTTTAGTTGGATACCATAGTTTTATATTTGACGTTGATTTCTGTTATGAGCCATGTTTCGATGATGGTCGGCCATCATCGGTGGTTCTTTACTTTTAATTGCTTCCGCATTTATTTTAGCTATGGATATTTATTACGCTTTACTCTGATATGTGCCCTGTTTGTCTGGCTTATCGTTTATTCGATAGGTTGGCGAACCGGCCTTTCCTATACCTGAGGGATTGGAAAAGTCGGGTCGTCACATTATTTCTTTAAGATTTGATTAGTTATAAAATTGTAATGTCCATTTGTTATCACGTTATTTCTTTAAGACATCTCTAGTTCATCTTCCATTTTTCAGCCCGTTGTTTAACTCTAAGGCAGGCCAATGCAACACGGAAAGTTTGTCCTATGATTACAAAAAAACCATATAAGTGTCATATAGGACTTACATAAGATTGCACAACAGTGGCCTATAGAATAGAAGATTCATATCATACTTTTGTCAGACTCATATCAGACTTATATGAGACTTTAGCATCTATATTTTTATAGAAGACTCATATGAGACTGTTACCCGAAATATCGATTGATTTCGTATTTACTAATCACTCATCTTATTGTTTCCGTAGTACCTTTGTACTTTTTACAATCCGACCAAAAGCTACTATACATTAGCCTGTATTGATATGGTAAAACACAAACTATTTTTGCTAGAGCCATCAACTTGTGTTGATTTACCAATATAGAAATCATATTTATTTGCTCTAGTAAGGGATTAAAATATATAAAATTTTATGTTTATTACACGACTTTTCCTCTTTGAGAAAGTTGTTACTGGTATACATGTTTTATATTGTCACTTTTCAGGGTTTTCATCTTCCTCTCCCTCTCTACATGAATGGAGCAACATATGCATTGAGCAAAAGCTTTCGCGAACAACTTACATAACAGAAGGCCTCCCAAAATTGGAGCGCAAATCAATTGATTGTGCGCTGCTTGTAATGAAATATGTGGAGTGTATTATGCTTAGGAAGGAAATAGAGTTAACAGTGGGAAAGGAGATGATGATAGCTTTTAGGAAGCAATATTTGTATGATATTGTGATGTATAATGATGAAGCACATGAAGTAGGTACAACAAAGGAGGGATGCTGTTGGGATTAAACTCCAGTGAATTTTCAAAAATATTAACATATTATTTTTGTTAAGGGTAAAAAAAATAATTTAACAGTCTTATAATACTTCAAATCTCTAATTTAAAGTACGCCATTGTAATGAGCGATTAGACAAAGGGAGTCTAGTTCGGGTTCATATATAGATGGTCGATCGGACAGTAATATTGTGGCATTTTCAAGAATTGCTCCAAAAATGTAAACAATATTGAGTGGCAAAACAGTTCTTAAAATAGGGGAAACACAGAGCCGTTTTTATACTCTTATTAGTGGTTTGTAAACTCTTCAAGTAACTACACAATGTGCGTAAGATTCGATAGCCACTGATATAAGATTTATGTTATACTCTTATAAGTCTAAAAAATGACACTTATGTAGCTGTGGGTCACATAAGAGTCATTTAATGACTCTTATAAGTCTACCAAAGACTTAAGTGAGTCCAGTAAGCCTTCGATTCAATATTTACTAACATAAGAGTCATGTTAGACTATAATAAATCTAACAAATAACACTTATGTTACTTTGGGTCATATAAGTAGTAATATTTTTACTGTTTTAAGTCTCACCTAGCATCTCTAGAGTCCAGTTTGCGCAAGATTCGATATTCACTGACATGAGAGTCATATAAGACTTATATAAGTCTAACAAATGACACTTATGTAACTCTAAGTCACATGAGAGTCATTTATGGACTCTTATTAGTCTAACAAAGACTCATGTGAGTTAAAAATCCCTTAGATTCGATATTCACTAACATCAGAGTCATGTTAGACTCATCAGAGTCACGTACAAATAACGATTATGTAACTCTAGGTCACATAAGTGTCATTTATCGACTCTTATAAGTACAACAAAGACTCATGTCAATTCATTAGGCCTTCAATTCGTTATTCACTGACATCATAGTCGTTTGTTAGACTCATAAGAGTCTAACATGACTCTGATGTCAGTGAGGGTTACATAAGTATTCACTTTTATACTCATACAAGTCTCACTTAGCCTCTCGTGAGTCCGGTTTGCGTAGGATTCGATATTCACTTTTTAATGAGTAATGTACAAATGATGATTATGTAACACTAGGTTGCATAAGAGTCTATTATTGACTCTTATAAATCTAACAAAGACTCAATTGAGTCCAGTAGGCCTTGGATTCGTCATTCACTGACATTAGAGTTATGTTAGACTCTAAGGAGTCATGCACAAATGACGATTGTATAATTCTGGGTCACATAAGAGTATACTCTTATAAGTCTAACAAAGACTCAAGTGAGTCCACTAGGCCTTGCATTCGTTATTCACTGGCATCAGAGTCATGTTAGACTCGAATGAGTCATGTACATATGACGATTATGTAACATTGAGTCATATAAGAGTCTATTATTGACTCTTATAAGTCTAGCAAAGACTCAAGTGAGTCTAGTAAGCCTTGCATTCGTTATTCACTCGTATCAGAGTCATATTAGACTCTAATGAGTCATGTACAAAAGACGATTATATAATTCCGAGTCATATAAGAGTCTATTATTGACTCTTATAAGTCGAACAAAGGCTAAAGTGAGCCCAGTAGGCCTTGCATTGGTTACTCACTAACATCAGAGTTATGCTAGACTCTAATTAATCATGTACAAATGACGATTATGTCACTCTGGGTTACATAAGAGTCTATTATTGACTCTTATAAGTCTAACAAAGACTCAAGTGAGTTTAGTAGGAATTGGATTCGTTATTCACTGACATCAAAGTCATGTTAAACTTTAATGAGTTATGTATAAATGATGATTATGTCACTCTGAGTTACAAAAGAGTCTATTATTGAGTCTTATAAGTTTAACAAAGACTCAAGTGAGTCCAGTAGGCCTTGCATTCGTTATTCACTAACATTAGAGTCTTGTTAGACTCTATGGAGTCATATTCAAATGACAATTATGTAACTCTGGGTCACCTGAGAGTCTACTATTGACTCTTATAAGTCTAACAAAGACTCAAGTGAGTCCTGTAGGCCTTGCATTATTTATTCACTAGCATCAGAGTCATGTTAGACACTAATGAGTCAAGTACAAATGACGATTACGTGACTCTGAGTCACGTAAGAGTATATTATTGACACTTATAAGTCTAACAAAGACTCATGTGAGTCCAATAGGCCTTGCATCCGTTATTCACTGACATAAGAGTCATTTTAGACTCTAACGAGTCATGCACAAGCGACGATTAAGTAACTCTTGGTCACACAGGAGTCTATTATTGACTCTTGTAAGTCTAATAAAGACTCAAGTGAGTCCAGTAGGCCATGCATTTGTTCTTCACTGACACCAGAGTCATGCTAGACTCTAATGAATCATGTATAAATGACGATTATGTAACTTTAGGTCACATAAGAGTCTATTATTGACACTTATAAGTCTAAAAAAGACTCATGTGAGTCCAGTAGGCCTTGGATTCATTATTCACTGACATCAGAGTCATGTTAGACTCTAAGGAGTAATGTACAAATGACGATTATGTAACTCTGGGTCACATAAGAGTCTATTATTGACTCTTATAAGTCTAACAAAGACTCAAGTGAGTCTAGTAGGCCTTGTATTCCTTATTCATTGATATCAGAGTCATGTTAGACTTTAATGAGTCATGTACAAATGACTCTGAGTCACATAAGAGTCTATTATTGACTCTTATAAGGCTAACAAATGCTGAAGTGAGTTCAGTAGGCCTTGCATTCATTATTCACTGACATCAGAGTCCTATTAGACTCTAATGAGTCATGTACAAATGACAATTATGTCACTCTGGGTCACATAAGAATCTACTATTGACTTTTATAAATCTAACAAAGACTCGAGTGAGTTCAGTAGGTCTTGTATTCGTTATTCACTTACATCACAATCATGTTAGACTCTAAGGAGTCATGTACAAATGATGATTATGTTACTTTGGGTCTTATAAGAGTCTATTATTGACCCTTATAAGTCTAACAAAGACTCAAGTGAGTCCAGTAGGCTTTGCATTCGTTATTCACTGACATCAGAGTCATGTTTGACTCTAATGAGTCATTTATAAATGACGATTATGTAACTTTGAGTCACAGAAGAGTCTATTATTGACTCTTATAAGTCTAACAAAGACTCAAGTGAGTCCAGTAAACCTTGCATTCGTTATTCACAGACATTAGAGTCATGTTCGACTCTAATGAGTCATGTACAAATAAAGATTGTGTAACTATGGGTTACATAGGAGTCTATTATTGAATCTTATGAGTCTAACAAAGACTCAAGTGAGTTCAGTAGGCCTTGCATTCTTTATTCACTAACTTCGGAGTCATGCTAGACTCTAATGAATCATGTACAAATGACGATTATGTCACTCTGAGTCAGATTTAAAAGAGTGAAAAACTTTACTACTTATGTGAGTTAAAGTAACATAAGTGTCATTTGTTAGACTTATAATAGTTAAACATGACTCTTATGTTAGTAATTATCGAATCGAAGGCTTATTAGACTCACTTGAGTCTTTGTTAGACTTATAAGAGTCAATAAATTACTCTTATGCGACCCATAGTTACATAAGTGTCATTTTTTAGACTTATAAGAGTGTAACATAAATCTGATATCAGTGGTTATCGAATCTCATGTACATTGTGCAGTTACTTGAAGAATCTACAAACCATTAATAAGTCTAAAAATGACTGTGTTTTCTCTATTTGAAGAACTGTTTTGCCACTCACTATTGTTTCCATTTTTGGAACAATTCTTTAAAACGCCAAAACATTACTATCCGATCGACCATCTAGATATGAATCTGAACTAGACTTCCTTTATCTGATCCCTCGTTACAATCATGTACTTTCAAAAGTATTATTGAATCTTTGAAACTTCACTGCAGTTTAGGCCCAACAACATCCTCTCTTTCATTGTACCTACTTCATATGATTCCTCGTTATACATCATAACATCATGCAAATATTATTTCCTAAAAGCTGTCATCACCTCCTTTCCCACTGTGAATGCCATTTTCTTCCCGAGCATAATACACTCCACATATTTCATTACAAGAAGTGTGCAATCAATTTATTTGCGCTCCTATTTTGGGAGGCCTTCTGTCATGTAAGTTATCCATAAAAGCGTTTGCGTCAATGCATATGTTCCTCCATTCACGTAGAAAAGGCAGGAAAAAAGGAAACCCTGAAAAGTGGCAATAGAAAATATGTAAACCAGTAGCAGCTTTCTCAAAAAGGAAAAGTCGTGTAACAAACATAAAGTTTATGCATTTCAATCCCTTACTAGTGCAGATAAATATGATTTCTATATTGGTAAATCAACAGAAGCCGATGGCTCTAGCAAAAATAGTTTGTGTTTCACCGTATCAATATATGCTAATACATAGTGGCTTTTGGTCGGACTGTAAAGAGTACAAAGTAACTTCAGAAGCAATAAGATGAGTGATTAATAAACACGAAATCAATTGATATTTCAGGTAACAGTCTCATATAAGTCTTCTATAAAAAAATAGATGCTAAAGTCTGATATGAGTCTGACAAAAGTATGATATGAATCTTCTATTCTATAAACCACAGTTGTACAATCTGATATAAGTTCTATATGACACTTATATAATTTTTTTTTAATTGTAAGACAAACTTATCATTTTGCATTGGCCTGCCTTAGAGTTAAACAACGAGCTGAAAAATGAAAGACGAACTAGAGATGTCTTAAAGAAACAATGAGCTAACAAATGGACATTACAGTTTTATAAAAGATTAATTAAGTCTTAAAGATATAACGGACTAACAAATAGACATTACTATCTTATAAAAGATTGATCATGACTTAATAATAACATGATCTATCTAATAAAATCTTAATCTATAATGGAAGCATCATTATAAAAAAACAGATTATCAGCGGCAGTTTTTTGGAGCAAAAAACTGTCGCTATTAATAAAAAACTATTAAAGACTATTAGCGGCAAAGGTATCAGTGGCAGTTTTTTGTTAATAGCGGCAGTTTTTGGTTGCCACTAATAGTCTTGTTTTTTGTAGTGCATGCAATACAGATAAATTGTCATGTAATAATAGACTAACCAAGACTTGATAAAAAATTTATAATTTTTTACAAATAAATAAAAATCATAAGCCTGACTCCTAAATATTAAGGTTTTACTTACATATGCAAAACTAGAAAATGATTAAAAAAATTAATTTTTATCTAAATGTTTACATTTTTAGAAGATTAAATAACATATTTTCATTAGAACAAATCAAAATCAAAAACCTAATCCCAAATATTAGTTCCACGCATATAAAACTAGAAAATGATAAAATATTTTTTTGTATAATTTTTGTGTTTTTGAAATATTAAATTTCACATTCTCTTTCAAGCAAATAAAAATCAAAAGCCTAAAGATTAGAGTTTTA
This sequence comes from Chloranthus sessilifolius, assembly GCA_021018995.1. NCBI lineage: Eukaryota > Viridiplantae > Streptophyta > Magnoliopsida > Chloranthales > Chloranthaceae > Chloranthus > Chloranthus sessilifolius. Next base: position 105,720,466 of record CM037593.1, read on the forward strand.
TACGTGCAACAAAAATATACAAGTAGTGACATGATATTTAGGATTTTGATTAGTTGAATATAGACAAAAATTTAAAGTCACGGGCTAACAAATGAACATTATAATCTTATAAAAGGCTGATCATGACTTAAAAAGGGCGTGTACCATCTAATGGATGCATGTAATACAGATAAATTTTCATGTAATAGTAGACTGGTCGCGACTTGATAATTGTTTATTATTTTTTTACAAATAAACAAAAATTATAAGCCCGAACTCTAAAAATTAGAGTTTTACACATGCAAAACTAGAACATGATAATAAAAAAAATTTATGTTTATTTTTGTATTTTCAAAAAAATAAATATCACATTTCCATTTAAAGAAATAAAAATCAAAGCCTAAGCCCTAAAGATTAGGGTTTTACCTATGTAAAAAATACATACAAGTGGTCACATGGGATTTAGGGTTTTAATTAGTCAAAAATAAATATATACTAAAATCCATGGGCTAACAAATGGATATTACAGTTTTATAAAAGATTGATCATGACGTGATAAAGATGTTTATATTTTTTTCACAAATAAATAAAAATCATTAGCCTAAACTACAAAGATTATGATTTTACACATGCAAAATTAAAAAAATAAGTATCACATTTTCGTTCTCACAAATAAAATAAAAAATCTAAACCCTAAAGGTTAATGTTTTACAAATGCAAAATATACATACAAATTCAGTAACGAATCTCCATAGCTGTAAGGGTTTAAAACCTAACAACAAATCATTAATACTTCTAAAGATTACGTTTTTAGGGGTTTTAAACCCTAAAGATTGTGATTTTCTCTATAATTCATGGAAACGGTGATAAAGACGATGAAGACCACGCGAGAACCGATAACAGCGAAGAAGATGAGCGAGTAGATCATTGCTGTCACTTTCTCTGCAATGCCTGGAACCGGCAACACAGACAACACGAGAATCGGGGAAGAAAAGATGAGAGAGTGAATCATCGTTTGACGAGCAACGAGAACCATGAAGGAGAAGATGAGACGAACGGTGAGAACCGACGATGAAGACGATGGCCGACGCAGAGGTTGATAGAAAAATGAAAGTTGTATGGAGGCTAGATTGTAAATGGCAAGAGTTTAATATAACTGAGGAGGATAGTTTGGTATACCTCTGTTTTAAATTATAATTGGGGGAAGGGTATTTTGGTACTATCATATTTTCTAAAAATTACAATTGCAACAACGTAATACCCACGGGCTTATTTCGTTTTAAGTAGAAACCTAAAAAGTGAAAAGTTTGAGGGTCTTAGATCTTGTTGAGTCATTCCATGAAGTTGGTATTCCGGTGGGTAAATAGGGGGATAGTTGGGACCCCGGTGGATAATTAACTCTAAAAAAAAGGGGGTTACAACTTAAATATGTTTTGGGTTTTATCCCCTATTAATAAAAACTATGTTTGAAGAAAGAAAAGAATAAGCTAATATAAAAAACTCCACGAACTCCATCTCCCCAATATAGAATTGATTAGATTCGAGATTGGAAATTGGCTTTTAAAAAAAGGAATAAAAAATAAAAAGGTATGAGTGAGAGATAGACCGATAACTTTTTATCGTTTGGGATCATCAAGTGAGGGGCGTGAGACGTTGAGAAAGAAAACTTTAGTTTTTCTTTTCATTTGGGAATTAGAAGCAAGGAAACAAACTCGGTATCGATATCAGTATCAATATTGATATTGGGTTTTGGTCCAAAGACCGATACAAATCGGCCGATACCGATACTGTGCAACCGTAGGAATCGGGACGATTCCCGTCGCGACGATACACTCTCTAATGATAAAAAATATAGAGTCGCCACCCGGAGCTTTTGGTGTCCCGGGATACCTAGTTCATTTTTATGAGCACCTAAGTACTAAAAATATGACTCTAATCTGGTCTACACCAAAGGCTCTTGGGTAGGGGCTTCGGTTATCGATCGGAAAGGTGTTAGGCACCCGATCAACTCGCTTAACGCGGTCTCTACTAATGGCCAAAAATAAAATAAAATGAAAGGAAAGAAAATAGTTTCCTCTTACCCAAAAGGGCTTAGAATCCGATTTGTGCCGCTCCGTTCCTACCGAAAAATCGGCGGCGTAACGGCACAAGTGGAAGGATGGAGGGAGCTAGAAAGAGATAGGAGAAGAAAGGGGAGAGCCGGAGCCCTCGGGCCCTTGTAACACCATAGGAGAGCCTTGCGTGGCTTGCTTTGATGAGCTTTTGAAGGCTTTGTATGGTGGAGAACGGGGTTCTAACTCCTAAGACTTAAAGCTAAGAGGTAAGGAAAGGAGGCTAGGGGATTACACACACCTAAGCTAAGGGTTTTGGATGTAAGAACAAGCTTGAAATAAAGTTGGAAGATTCTGGAATTTGGGTGAAAATAGTGCACGAAAGGGAGGAAGAACTTCTCACTTTGAGCTCTTTCTCTTTTAAATAAATTTCTCAACCCCTAAACCAAGAGATGGGGGACTCCATTTATAGGAAAAGGGTGGGTTAGGAGGCCACTTAGATGCTAATTGAGGTTAGTAATTAGGTGATCTCAAATCTAAGGTTTCCTAAGATTTTGAGAGCTTGAAAAGGTGTAAAGGTGGTTCTAATGGTGGATGATGGGGTGAGGCTTTAAGCCACTTGGAGGGTTGCAAATAGGTGAAGAATGGGTGCAACAGAACTATCAAAACACACCCCAAAGGTCGAAGTGGTCAACAAGTCAAATCCCAAACACGAAATTCGGGGCAAAATCCCATAGTTACTGTTCATATGCCTGGCGCAACTATTAGTTGCACCAAGCAAATGTACAGTGAAATAGTGCAGAACAGTGTCTGAAAGTTAGCTCGCAGGGTGGGGGCCACCTTTAAACTTGGCGCAACTATTAGTTGCGCTAGGCTTAAAGTCTGGGAGAATTAGCCTGGCGCAACGAATAGTTGCACCATGGTAAATTTATACCTGGCGCAACTATTAGTTACGCCAGGCCATTTCTGGGGAGAAATAGCTTGGCGCGACTAATAGTCGCGCCAAATCCCTAGGGGGGCCTTACTTGAAATTACCTTCCTGCCCTCTAGGTTCGGACTACTATATCTTTTGATATATACCTCTGATTGGGGTCATTCTTGGACCGTTGGAAAGTTGGCGACCTCTATTCTTTAATGGTATAAGAGTTGGTCGCACCCCTCCTCCTTATTGCCTGGGAAGGTTAGGTTAGGGTTCGAAAAGGGTTCTAAGGGTCGGGGTTGGTTTCTAAAGGTTCGGGGTAGGTTCCTAAGGGATCTAGGGTGATTCGTAAGGGTTTAGGGTGATTCCTAAGGGTTCCATACATGTCATCAAAAGCTCAGAATTGCACCTCTCTCGAAAGGTGTTTCGATCGGGCCTTAGGCCAAATTTGGGTGTCTACAGATACGTATCGGCCTATTTTAAAAAAAAATTTAAAAAGTTGAAAAATTAAAAATCTGGTATCGGCTGATACTATACCGGATATATATCGGTCGATATGGGCACATATCAGCTGATACCGTTATTGATATCGAGTTGGATACTCGATACGTATCGGCGCCTATACATATCAATTTGCCCAAAAATCGATACGAATGGGCTATATATATCGGTATCGGCAAATATTTAATACCTAGACGATAAGTGTGGGTGTGGGTGTGGGCGTGGGCATGAGAGAGATAGAGAGAGAGAGAGGGGTGATTTTAGTGATTTTGAGTTGGTGCAAGATTTTAGTGACAATAAATATTAGGATAATGGGGTTTACAGTCCAACATATATCGGTAAATTAGTATCAAATATATCAAATATATATCGACCATCGACCAACCAATATTTAATTTTTAAAATTATAAAATATATCTTAGTAGTCGGACACCAATAAATGATATCCATGCAGGAGTATAAATCTGAATATATAACAGTAGCCGGTCAGTCATAAATGACAGGGAAATTTACATGATCGACGTTGTCAGATTCACCTTTTCCGCCAGAGACCCAATATTTTCACTTTTTGTCTAACCAACCAGCTCCTAGCTTGAGCCGGTTCCAGCTAGCACAAAAAGTCTCAAATACCTCTTCGTACACTTTTTATGATTTACATAGTTTAAAATTTTAAAAATTTACACTTTTTTTATATTTACGCGATGTGAAGCAGCATTTATGCCGTCTGACTTGAGGTGATACCGACTATTTAAAATTATAAAATAAAGAAGAAAAATGAAAGAGAGAAGAAGATAAAAACATAGAATAAACAAATTTCCATGCATTGTTTACATACAGTGCGCTACAATACTCCAATAAAAAAATGTTATCAAATAAGGTACACTCTAATATGTCATACCACCGAAGAAAAATAAGAAGATGAACAAATAAGATTACGAATATAACCGTGAGCGATTACAATTTGTTTAGATAACTAAAATTGGATGAGATAACTGATGTGTGGTAGTTATCAAATAAGGTATAATCTAATAGGTCATATCAACTGTTTAAAGAGTAGTCAATAACGACTATTTAAAGAGACGATACCGACTATTTAATACTAACTGTTTAAAGAGTTGATACCGACTGTTTAAAAGAGGTGATACCGACTCTTTAAAGAGGCGATTTTTTTTTTTTAATCAGTGGCGATATCACCTTTTTTCATGTCAATCTTTGGCACCATCTACAAATCAAACGGCATAAATGTTGCTTTACATCGCGTAAATATAAAAAAATACAAATTTTAAAAATTTTAAACTATGTAGAACCATAAAAAGTGTTAGAAGGGGTATTTGAGACTTTTTGTGCTAGTTGGAACTGGCTCGGCTTAAAATTAGTCGTTTATGGGGAAAGGTGAAAATATAGGGTCTCTAACTGAAAAGTTGAGTCTGACAGGGACGATCCTATAAATGTCCCTAAATGAAATTCATGCAGAGTATAAATCTGACCCACACGCTAGGAATCACACCAAATCACCTTACCCACATTGACGCTGGTAACTACATGTCAATTACCCATCGGGATGTGCACAGTCCAACACACGTCTGTCACGCTCGTGCGGCGCTTCGATGTCACAACAACGAGGTCAGACTAACCCTCATCAACTCTAATATCACTTGCCTAAAGGATGTGAACTCTCCTACATGCATAGTTTCCTCCCCACCAAGGTCAACCATACCAATGCATCGTGTCTCTTTGCGATACGCATACTCTCACCTCTGTGTCTCACTTGGTTTGCTCATGTTTCACTATGTGTCATGCACTAGTACCTCGCGTGCAACACTAGCATGCAACTCCTTATGTTGTCTCATTCCAACATGTCTGGCTCTCATACTGAACTAAGCTCACTGTCGTGTATGGCTCTCGCAACCAGCACACATCAAGCATCCGATCCTCATGCCAACATGCTCCACCGAATCTCACGTAGCCCACGAGTGCCTCCCTCATAGGCCTATATATGCACCGCGACGCATAGCTCGGGCACATAGCAACCTCGCCGAGTGACACACGACATTGCCGAAGCAACGTCTTAGGCCCTTCCTTACAGACCAAAGAGACTACTGTACACCCTACAATGCCATAAGGCCCCATGTGTATGAAAGTAGCTCCGCAACTCCTCTCTCATATATATTGTTGAAACATCACCTCAAGCCAAATTAGGAATACTTTAAGTATATTGGTTTGACATATTACCCATGGCATACGACTTTTGTCCATGGCACTATAGTTACAAAAATCGTCGAATTTTTGAAATTTTTTGAATTATTCGCTAATTTAAGGTCCTCCGAATTAATTTGAAATTATTCGCAATTTTTTCTAAAAATCGCTTGATCACAAAAATTCACAAATAATTAGCGAATTTTTCAAAAAAGTTGTGGCGTACTAAATTTTTAATTTTTTTTCTAATTTTAAATCTTTTTATTTTTATTTTTAAATTTTTCTCACCGATTTTTCCTCCAAATATTTTACAGAACTTCCCAAATTTGTCAGATTTTTCTGAATTTTTATATTGCCGAATTATTGTCGAACCTGATTTAGTGACTATGCATAGCACATGAGACCCAAGCAACACTAACACACGGCCGACACGTCTCTGCGCCTGCAACTCACACACCTAGCTCAAAGGTCTTATGCCTTTACAGTAGCCAACTAATCAAGCTCCAAGGACTACACTATCCTACCCAGATTATTTACCCCATCACACATCACTGGCGCCTAGATTTTGTTGAACCAGAATGTTACTGGACGAGACCAGACCCTACACGTAGTAAACCGATACCAGTCGTACGATCGCGCAGGGATTATGAGTGGGGAAATTTACCTGACCGGCCCTGTCAGATACGCCTTTTACATCAGAAGCCCTGTAGTTTCACTTTTACCCAGACAAACCAGCTCCAAGCCGAGCTGAGGCACGCCTGTAGGAAATACCCAAACTACCCCCACAGTAATAAATAGCCGTCGTCGTTTCAAATCATTTACTGTTTTGAATTTACTTTTTCGTTCGAAGTCGGTGGAGAGTCGTTGACGCTTCGTGGACGATCGCGTTCAAAACTACAACCTTCAAGCTACCAAATCTGTAAGTTAAAATTAAAATTAGCTTCCATCGCTATAGATTTTTTATTTCTCCTCTCTTTGTTGCATATTTTGACATATTTTTTTTAGGTTTTCCCATATGTAATCGTTAACGATTACATATGTAATCGATTACGACTACATATGTAGTCGATATCGATTATATATGTAATCGTTACCGATTACATATGGGAAAACGTTCTCGATTACCTTTAGAGTCGATAACGATTATATATGTAGTCGTAATCGACTATATAAACTGTGGATGACGAATCTATAACAAATCGATATCGACTCTCTATGAATATAATTAATACCCATCATTTGAAATAATTTTCCTATAGTTATTACCCTCGATGCCATAATAAATCATACGAGGTTTTATATTTATCTCAGCTGTCGTGCAATTTATTGCCAACTACCCTTTTGTAAAACCATTATGGCAAGTTAGGTTGGAAGAATGAGAAAATTTAATACAACGATTCGTATTCCACAATCTAGGAGCTTTAAATACAGGTTTAGTTCGACCTTAGCAAACCACCTATCATCCCTAGCAGCCCATATTTTTCCCAATGTCTGACGACGAAGAAAAAACCTTCTATAACCCAATAAAGTTCTATCCTATATGGGAGGACCCACCACCACCACCAGAACGGATCCTCTGCGGTTCACGTGGGGCCAATAGTCGATGAAGTAATGGAGATTTTGGCGAAGGTAGAAAAGAAGAAGAAGAGGAAGGAAGAAAGAAAAGAAGAAGGAAGAAAAGAAAAGAAAAGAAACTTAAGCCGAACCACCGCTCTCCACCCCATCCACCACCGCTTCATCCTTCTTCCTAACTTTTCTTTTTTTTTTTAATTATAAATGAAAAAATTTGAATGTAATTCAAATATTTTGAAGTAAATGAAACAACTTTTTGATGCAATGGCGACTTCATAAATTCTTTTGAGTCCGTAAATTAAATATTTTCTATGTAAATAAGGGAAATTTATCTAACAGGTAAATTAAACATTTTGAGATCAATGTAGACTTATATTTAATTGATAGCGATTTCATAAGTAATCGAGATCGATTACGTTGAGAGTCGGTAGCGATTACATATAGGAACGATATCGATTATAGAGATAATCGATGTAGGTAAAGAAGAAGGAAGAAAAGAAATAGAACAAAAGAAAGAAAAAGAAACTTAAGAGTCAGTAAATCAAGTAATTTCTATATAAATAAACATTTTGAGGTCATTGCGAATATATATTGAGTCGTTGGCGATTTCATAATGTCGATATCGATTACATATAGAGTCGTTAGCGCTTACATATGTAATCGTTATCGATTATATGTAGACTTGCAAGATTTTCCTTTTACTTTTAATTTTAATTGAACTATTATGAATGTAATTGAAAATTTTGCAAGTAAATGAAACATTTTGATTCAATGGCGACTTCATGAAATCTTTTGAGTCTATATCGATTACATATAGACTCGATATCGATTACATATAGAGTCGGTTTCGATTATATATAGACTCTATCTCGATTACATCTAGAGTCGATCGACATTACCTGATGTAATCGATAATTTATATATATCTATTTCATCAACATTTTTTAACTATCCTTGTTAGTATGGTGTTGAGTCCTTCGTTTTTATTACAGTTCATTTCAAAAACGTCCAAGATGGTTGTACACCCAGTTGCCAAGTGTTCTCCAGTGCGTTTGAATCTCTCGAAAGTGCTACTCCAGATCGGAAGAAGTTACTGAGAGATTCAGTTTTTGGTGGAATATTTCAAATCCCGAAGGGTGTGGGATTTCTTTCTGATGTCGTGGATTCGGTGCTGACATTTTGGGTTGATAAAAACCATTTCCGAATTGGGAAGACTGATGTCTATCTTCGGAAGATAGACATTGCATTGATACTGGGCCTTGCCGTAGTTGGCCCAGAAAAGGATACCCCATCCGGTAAACCATCGGTAGAACAAACCATTAGAAACAAATACTTTCGTGGAACGCCTCCCGGAAAAATTCTCCGGTCTCATATAGATGCTGCAATTTATAGAGCGGAAAGTGATGAGGACTTCTTAAAGTTGTCCCTTCTGTTTGTGTTGTGCATATTTCTCTTCCCCGGTTCCCACCATCAAATTTCTGAAGACCACATCGACCTCATCGATGATATGGAGGCCTTCATAAGTGCTTTCGTCTACCAGGACTTGATGGAGTATATAATAAAGGGCGCGGCGAATAGAAAACCCGCCGAGATGGATAAAGCCCTGAAGACGTACAACACATATGGATGCATATGTGTACTTCAATGGTGGGCTTATGAGATCCTGCCCGATATATCGCCATCCCAGCTAGGCCTCAAGGACCCTTTCCCACGGCTGCTGAAATGGTCGGACAGGGCGCAGTCCAGGATCAAAGGTTACACTCGCGGGCAGATGTTAGACAGCAAGGTATGAGGTCTATTCAAAAAAAAAAAGCAACTTACCGATTCATTCTAGAATCGATCGATTCATTCTGAATCGCTACCGATTCATTTACGAATCGATAGCATTACAGTCGATAACGACTTAATAAGTAATCGATAACGATTCATTATCTAATCGATAGTGATTTGTTAAGGTAAGGAATCGATAGCGATTCTTTACACAATCGAGTGATTTATTATATATATAACGATCATTTTATTACATTGTTTCATTTTCTTTCAAAAGGTTCGCGCTCCCTCATGCCTCGTGGGCTTTGAATTAGAGATACCCGTGGTAAGAGAATATCTACGGGTTCAAAAGGAGGTTGGGGAAGAGGAAAGAACCGATCAAGAAAGTCTGGAAGAGATTCGGCCAAGAAGAAAAGAAATTACATTCCGATAATCTTGGAGAGGAGAGGAAGAATGGGATGACGATCGACGTCTGAAGAAGAACCCTCTCGAAAAAGGGCCCGTGCTAGTGGGAGAGGGTCGGCCAAGAACTAGGGGGCCGCCAAGGAGAGCTGGCGGTGAAAGATAGGCGGTCAAGCGTCCACCTCCAATGATTCTTTGTTGAGGAGGGTCGATCATTTGACGCTGGATAACTTGAAGCTCACCCAAAGAGTGAGCGATTTGGAGGGAGAGAATAAGGCCCTGGCTAAACGTTGCGCTTCTTTAGAGAAACTCTGCAACTCCTTCAATGAGAGGCTGAATTCAAGGGATACGGAGTGGCAGAAGTTAAATCACTATAACTCTTTAGTCAGAAAGGGCCAGACTGAAATAAAAGATCTCCTTGAAAATTTATTGGAGGCGAGACCTAAGGTATATGTTGAAATCTAGTTTTAATATTCAATTTTGTTAACATAAATCAATATCGATTATATATAGAGTCGATACCGATCATATCGATTCTATTTACAATCGTTATCGATTATAAATGCAACCGAAGTCGATTCTATTTACAATCGATTTCGACTATCTATATAATCGATAACGACCATATATAAAATAGATAGCGACTATATATATAATCGATAGCGACTATATATATGATCGATAGCGACTATATATATAATCGATAGCGACTATATATATAATCGATAGCGACTATATATATAATCGATAGCGATTATATTTAAAATCGATTTTTTCTTTTAAAATGTGGACTAAAAATTAATTCTTATTTTGCATCATTATTACGATGTACAGGATGTGGCTATAGAGGAGCTGATAACGAAGGTGTGCGACACAGCCTTCGGTGAGGAACCATCAGCTCCTGCGCATCAGGTTCCTCCTCCTCCTCCCGTTGAAAAGGTGAAGGCAGCTGCTGACAAGCAGCCTGAGACCCAAACTGATAAGGGTCCTGCTGGTGAAGAGGAAACCTCTTCCCAATTGCCTCACCAACAAGCTGAGCTTCGCTTAAGACCTAGGCAAGCGAAAGCCAGCAAAATAATTTCCATCAAACCTAAGGCCCAGCGAAGGGTAGCGGTTGAAAAGAAGCCCACCGCGAAGGCCAGCGAAGGACCAACTGCTGAGCCTGGACCGGTGGCAATCATTACCGCTGGTCTCTCGATGAAGATGCTCCGAGCTAACAGGAGAATAAATGTATGCTAGACATATGGAACAAGCATGTGAAGGAGGACGAGTAAGTAGAATTACCCTGAATACTTAACTTTATTATTATATATTTATCGTGAAGATTAGTTAAGTTGGTCATTTTTTATGCAGAGAATATGTTAGCACTGTCGGCAAGTACAAGCTGGTGGTGCAATCCTTCAGATGTCTGGCGGAAACCCAGTTCCTGGATAACTTTGTAAGTGTATATTTTAATATACTGTAGGCAAAATCGGTATCGATGGCTTATGTAATCGTTATCGATGGCTTATGGAATCGGTATCGATGGCTTGTAGAGTCGCTAGCGATGGCTTATGTAATCGTTAGCGACTCTGTACATCATCGATATCGATTCATTAGAGAGTCGACAACTATTTCGACGACTTAAATAATCGTTACCGACTCTAAAAGGAATCGATATCGATGATGTACAGAGTCGCTAACGATTATGTATTAAACTCTAACTGCATATTTTAATCTAACTGCATTGGTTTCAGGTTATGGGCGCCTACATGAGACATTTGGAAGTTATTGATGATAAAATTCATCGAAAAAATGTCAAAACTTCCTAATGGACGCGACACCGACGCATATGGGCTATGAATCGAGAGATTTCAACAAGTTTTGCTTGCTTTGAAAAATTGTACGACGGTCGATCGAGGTTCAAGTTCACGTACGCCTATAAACAAAGAGAGACCGGAGGAAGAGGTGATGGAAACTTTCTTCTACAATGAGCTTGAATCGTGGGCTCAATGAATGCAACATAGTATGCTTTTATCCTCTTTATAATTATTCTTTTAATTTTTCTATCCTACCTTTGAGATTATATTACTTTTTGTAGATATTTATGCCAATACATTCGAACAACCACTACATCGGGCGCTATGATCAGAAGGTAGTCGAACGATCGATAATGATCGTCAATTCTATATTTAATAGGCCCTCTAAGGAAAGATATGTGGCCCAATTGTATGGTAAGATATTTTGCTTAGCATATCTTTTATCATTGTTAGCTTAACATATCGACACTCCTCTCTATTATTTGAAAGGACACAATACCTTCCCGTGATCTTATATTAAATACGGTGACTCCTCTGCGCTAATAAAGAAGAACTATCCTTGGGCATCTCATGCCGGATCAAAGCCGTCCCTGGACCAACTCGTGATTATGAGTGTTTGTTGTGAAGTATGTCGAATATTTTATGATGGGGAAGAAATTTGACTTCAGAATCAGATAGAGAGGATCGGCGTAAATTGGCCATACCGCTACATACACGGATGGCGATGGCGATCGGCGAAGGAAGACAAAAAGGAGGGGAGCGCAGAGTGTGGTTGTATTTGAATATTTTGTAATAGTGTGGTTGCATTGAATATTTTTGTAATTGAAAATTGAATTATTCTCAATATAATGGTGCTATTTTTATGTACTTGTAGTTAAAAAGTAGAGTAGCATCCATTAGCGACTACATATATAGTCGTCATCGACTATATAAATAATCGGTGACGACTCTGTATGTAATCGCTTTCGACTCTGTATGTAATCGTCGTCGATTGTATAAATAATCGATATCGACTATATATGTCGTCGTCATTGACGATATTCATAATCGATGCCGATTCTTAAATGAATCGATATCGACGTTATACATAGTCGATGGCGACTCTATATAGAATCGATATCGATTAGTTATACAATCGATGACGACTCTATGATATATCAGTAAAGACTATAATAGAGTGTAAAAAAACATGGATTCTGAATTTCTCATTTACATTCAATCTATCATTATTAAAAATATACACTGTTAGCCCATCGGTCCCACTGCCTTGCAGCTCCTGCGGTTGTGACCATATTCGTTGCACCTGCTACACTGTAGTGCCCTAACCTCACCCTTAGACCTTATCCTTCTCTTCCTCGGACGGCCGGCTTGCTTTCGGCAATATTAGGGTGGTCTCACTTTCATATTTTCAGGGAGTTGCTCTGCTTGGAACTCCCATTGACTTTTATCGAGGGTGGGAACCCATTACTCGTCATATGTTTGTCTAAAGCAAGCGTGAAAAACCAGTTCTCACAAAATTTATGGTAGTCGTAACTTCTTCGATTGATGGCCGCCACGGCATGGGAGCAAGGCAAGCCATGAATGTGCCAACGGCGACAACTACAGGTCTTGTATTCCAAGTCGACGTGATCAATGTAACTTCCTGACTTGACTTGGAATTGATCGGGCCCGTATGGTTGAGCTCTCTTTCTACCGGCCCATTGCAACACTTTCATCATGTGAGCATGCTTTGGCGAAGAAGGGTGGTCCATTTATCGAGATATCTCTGCGTTTTTGAAAATGATCTGACTTTCTCTAGTAGTTCGATTAAGTCAATAATTGGTCTCTCTCGAGCTATCTTTATGTTATTTAAACTTTCGGCAATATTCGTAGTCAGGGACTCGTACTGCCTTCCTTCCATATGTGCGCGTGCCCAATGCTTTGGATCTATTTTCAAAATATATTCTACGGCCTGAGAATCAGGATCTTTCTTCATTTCGTTGATAAAATAATCAAATTTTTCTTTCGAATATGCACGCGCGGCGCACCACCATAGACCCTTCACATTGTTCCTGGGATACTTGTGCTGCAAATTTTGTGTCATATGCCGCATGCAGTAGTTGTGATATGCGTTAGGGAAGATACGTTTCACCGCATTTATTAAACCCTTCGACCTGTCCGTGATAATTACGAGATCCTCGTTAAACCCACCGATCACGAACGCACCTACCCGTTCAAGAAACCACATCCACGTATCCTCTTCTTCTAACTCGACCACGGCAAATGCTAACGGTAATATATGACCATTACCGTCTTGCGCAGAGGCGATAAGTAGGATCCCTTCGAAACGTCCTCGTAGGTGTGTGCCGTCTACAAGCAATATGCGACGAAGTGTATTGCGGTAGCTTCCGATGCATGGGCCAAAACTCCAAAAAAATCTTTGAAACTTACCGTCAAGAGTAAGTTGAAAGGATGTTTGTACATTAGGATCTACCCTCTTCATCTCCTTCACGTAGGCCGGTAGATCAACAAATTGTCCTTCCCAACTTCCTCTAATATCATTAAGGGCAAGCTCTTTTCCCCTCCAAGCTTTTGCATATGAGATTTGCACATTATAAGCTTTTGCAATATCAAACATTATCGACGCCGGTGTGTAGTCGAATCCTTCCATAAGTTTATCCCGTACATAATTCGCTACGAAGGAGATTGTTGCATTACGGTGACCGTGCGGTCCGATCTTAGCGGCTCCGCATGTGTGAGTACTATTGAATGTCTTGATTTGGAAAGAATCGAGCCCAGTCAATTTAGAAGCATGTATTCGCCACGAACAATCGGGTTCGTAGCATCCGGCTATCACTTTCGATAACTAGCGGTCCTCAAAGGCCGAATTTGAAAGTTTTTCTCAACCGCGTGTTCTTTCAATGCTCTTTGAAATGTTTGTTTGTCTCGGAAGATCTCTCCAATTTTAAACGTCCAATTCCGATATTCAGTTTCCACCTCTTCATCGGAGGAATCGCCCGATGTCTCTGACATTTCGTAATCTCCGTCTACTAGGGGATTGTCAATATCTCTCACAAAAATTTTCGGATCCTCTTTGATAAACCCATCTGGTTCGCCTTCATATTCTTCTTCTAAGGTATCTTCATTCATGGCGGTGTTCTCGGGTGGTTGACTAGATCCTTCACCGAAGGGGTTCTGATGTGATTGACCGGATCCTTCACAGAATGGATAATGGCGTGGTTGGCTAGTCCCTTCACCGAAGGGGTGCTCATATGTATGGGCATGGGGTTGAGTTACTCCGATAATTTCCATCGATGGCATGGTAGAACATAAGTTTTGAGTAAACCAAGTTGTCCATCCACCGGGGAAGATATGACTGAAATCATTGGTATCCACCACCCTCTCTGAAGTATAGTCTAACCATTGACTACATTGTTGTGACCCATGCATGTATTTTACTGGGTCATCATACGATTCAATCGGAGCATCGTTTAAATCAAATGTTGCTTTTCCTCTGCCATCGTTCGCCACAATATAACCGTCATCGCCTAACGGGACGGTATCGTATACAATTTCATCCTCAAACTTACATGGCTGAAATGAATGAGACACAAAATCAGTCCCGCCGAGATTTACTTGTTCATTTCAAGTGAAGGATGACGGTTCCTTAATGATGAATACTTTTATAACGTCCACTCCGGATTTATAAAAACTAAATAATGTAGCCAAATCATCAGAGTCCAAAATGTCGGCAACTACAAGCGTATTGACTATCTTCATATGAAACTTTCATCCGCCGCAAAACCGATGCTAGACATTCGCCTTATGAATTGTTCATAAGAAATTTCAATTGAAATGTTAATAAGCCTCCGCCGCCACCTTCATACAAGCCATCATCACAAGAAGGCCATCATAGTGACAAAGAAGAGAATCCTCACGTCGTCGTCATCATTTAAGAATGAGAATGAAGGGTCATAAGACTGATGAAATAAAAGAGAAAAGACGACTATAACTCTTAGTCGATTGCAAATACAATCGATATCGACTCTATTTGAAATCGATATCGATTGTTTATCCAATCGATATCGACTCTATATATAATCGGCATCGATTGTATATACAATCGATATCGATTTCAAATAGAGTCGTAATCGATTGTATTTGCAATCGATATCGATTGTATGTGATATCGATATCGGATGTATATAGAGCCGATGACGAAATGCAGGGCCTTCTTCTTCTAAGAGATACTGCATCACTACATAACACTAATAAACTGAAAATGGGGTTAAGTAGGATACCTCTAGTCGCAAGGACAAAGTTCAGGGCCTTCTTCTTCCAAGCCTCTGTTTTCTTCTTCGAAATAGCAGATCGGAGCAGATCGGAGCAGATCAGACTAAGTAAGGACACTCCGTCTAGGGTTTTACACCTCTAACTTTTTTGCAGGTTAAAATGAGGAAGAAGATGATGCTTTGTTTGTTAAAGAAGGTCTTAGAAGGGGGTAATTTGGACCTTTTACTCTCCTTAGGGTCGGCTAGGCTTGGAGCTGGTTTGTCTGGGTAAAAGTGAAACTACAGGGCTTCTGACGTAAAAGGCGTATCTGACAGGGCCGGTCAGGTAAATTTCCCTTATGAGTGTCCTATAATTATCAACACAGCTCAATCAAATCATAATTTTGACTTTTCACTGGTTTTCCACTCCAAAATATGGTTTTCACTTTCTGATTGGAGGCCTATATAAGTGCCTTTATATGGAACGTTCAGGCTAGGGATACAAGTTTTCACACGAAACCCGAAACTGAATCAAAAACTGAGCGACGGTTCACACCCGACCTGAAAATCAATTCGGACCGATCCGAACTAAACTGATGTCGGATCGGTTTGGTTTTAGTTGCAGGTAGTAAAAACCGAAAATCAAAGGGGTAGGATGAGACAATCGAAAAAAGTGAAAAAAAAATATTCAGGTTTAAATTCAGTTTGGTATTGGTTTCAATCCAAAAAAAACTAAAAAGAAGTGAAGAACGAACCGATTCATTTTTATTCGGTTTAGGCTTATCCAAATTGAAAACTGAAATAATCGGTAATCCGAATCTATAACCCTAATTGCGGCACAAAATGTTCTTTGATGAAATGACTAAAAACCTATCACAACCATGGGTCAAAACACCGGAAAACCGATACATTGAATGTATTGGTGATACATTAAATTTTTTATTTTTTTTCAAAAAAATCTCCAAAAATACTAAAAAAATCAGAAAAATTAAAGTTAATGATTTTTTTATTTATTTTAACTTTTTTTAATTTTATTTTAGGCTTATTTGATGCATATTTCATAATTTTATCAACGTAGAACCTAAATTACATTATAAATGACTCATGATCAAAATTAAAAGGTATATTGTAAATGAAAATTTTACTTTAAAGTCATATTGAATTTTATAATGATTTTTTTCTCTCGTGATCATTATCATCGGTGCACGAGCTTTCCTTATAATATTGGTCATATTGATACTTATGTTCATATGTGCCCCATTAAAAATGAGGCATTAGCAATGAATATGACTCAGTGTAATAGGTAAAGGTCGGTCTTCCAAAAATTTGACCAACGAAGTCATATGGCCTGAGGTAAGTTAGTTGAGGCCGGTAATATGGGCTACTGGTTGCTGAGTCTTCGATGTTTTACAAACTAAATCCCCTGAAGCTAGAAGTCATATAACTCATATCATCTTATGGTGGTGATGGTGGTGTTTAATACAATTCTGACGCTCCTCTTCCTTCAACCCCTCCACCTCTAAATATTAGAGTGTCATACATTATATTAATAACTCAAGGGATATATATATATATATATATATATATATATATATATATATATATATATATATGTGTGTGTGTGTGTGTGTGTGTGTGTGTGTGTCATAGGGTACGATAAAGGCTCATCGACCACATGTTTATGAGGTATGTGTCACATGTGTCATGGGGTATGTAACACATCAATTACACATGTATCACATACACCATGACACATGTGACACATGTGTCACATGTATTACTAACATATATTATTTATTAAGTATTTATAAAAAAATTTATAAAATAAAAAATTAAGTTTGTAGCTTAATTGTTTTTTGGTTCAAACAAAATATTAGAGTTGGTAAATTACTGAATAAAACAACTAACTAATTATAAACTTTATTCAATAGAACTTTCTTTATTTTTCAAATTTTTGAACATATGTTATTGCCTATTTTCTATTTTTAATTCATTTATTTGATATTTTTGAAATTAAAGGGTAGATCTTGAAATTTAAGGGTTGATTTAGACATTTTAAGGGTAGATTTTGAAATTTCATAGATAGATCTTGAAATTTAAAGATAAATCTATTATATTTAAGGGTAGGTTTTGAAATTTTAACCCTTAAAATATAAGAAAATAAGGAGAAAGTGACCTAAAATAATAGAATACATACTTTATACACGTTCTTCGGCGATTCAGCACTTGATTCGGCGTCGATTCGGCACCAAAAATGCGAAAAATGGTTCTCTCGTGCAAGAGTAGCAAGAATAGAGGCTAAAAAAGAGACTGCTAGAGTTACAAATGAAGAAAGAGGGATTTAAACCCTCTTTCACGCGTCAAATAGGAGGACTCAATTTAGAAAAATTACAGACGATACAGTCAAATTATCATTCGTATTGGACGATAATTTGATAAATTTTTTTGTCCTGAGAAACCTCTAAATTATTGGACGATAATTTGAAATTATCGTCCGATAAGAGTGATATGGGCAATAAATTGCCCGTATCCATATCGGACTATAAATTGCTCACATTGAACTGTAACTATTACGATAATTTGAAATTATCGTCCGATACAAATGATATCGCACTATAAATTACCCGTATAGACGACGATATTTTGCCCAATACTTAAACCAGCCACGTCACATATGCACAAACTTTAATGACTCATACACCACACCTGGTGCATTGGCCAAAATGGATCATATGCAAATTCTCAAAATTGAGTTTCATTTTCACACGCAAAAGAGTTGCATTTGATTGCCATTTAAAATCACGGAAATCGAAAACCTAATATAATAGCGGCGCTATGTGCAACATGAGGTGTTCCTATACCATTAAAGTAAACGTTGTCACTTAGGGCACGTTTGATTGTCTGGCAGGTGGGGCCATCTTACCTGTTAAGTGGCTATTTTACGGTTTCATTATTATTTTTACAGAAGAGCCATTCAACACATGTAGTCACCTTTTCCTTAAAGGAAAAGTGCTTACGAGCCTTACCCTCGTAAGCTTGTCGGACAGCGTGTTAACATGGTATGGTATCCTCAAAATGTGTTTTGTGATACGAGCATTCAAACATACCTATAGGGTATGATTGATTGCACGTATTAGGCTTGAAGATGTGTTTTAGAGGAAAATTACATAAGTCAAACTCAAAAATGTTATTTGTTTGCAAAGTTGACGATACACATATGATACGAAAATGGTTATACATTGCTCAAATAGACTACGAGCCTAACCTCTCGTATATCATTTCTCCTACAGGTTTCGATCCTTATCGGCTTCTAACTTCCCAAATAAAGACCCAACGCTCTCTTCCCAACTGAACACACCTACAGATCTCCCGACAAAAGGGCTTCTAACCACGTCTCCTCAGCAAAAAGTTGTTTGAAGATCCAACTTAACAAAACTCATTGCTTCAACGGATACAACGCAAGAAAAAAAGAACCATCATCATGTTAAATTCCAATAACCCGTTCAATGATGACAAGAATGTACAAAAAAAAACCTAGAAATTTCAAATACCTTTTGATTTCGAGACTCTTTCGATGCAGATTTTGAGATTCCGTTTCAATCTCGCTGGAGATTTGTTGATTTTGACCTGAATTTTCTGATCTGGGTGAGATTCGATTCAATTCAATTCAAAGCAGATTGATAGGGTGGTTCTCAAAAGACGGTTTGGAGAGAAATGAGTGGGTTTAATCGCCTAGCTGATTAGAAGATTTCAGCTAGGGATTTGGAGGAAGCCATTTTGGCAATGGATTTTTGGAGTGGGAAAAGGTTTTTAAGTTTAACAGCCCCCTTATTCTCCACTAACTCTAGATAAGTTTTCCTTTCAACAAAGGAAAAAAAAGGTTTATTATTTTTTTTTTACAATTTAAAGAAAGAATATATTGTTTTCATCAATATTTTTGTGTTAAAATATAAATATATATGAATGTTTAAAACCTCACTAGCTTAAATTTTCTTGACAATCACAACTGAATATATGAGTGCAACTCATCTCGAGAATCAATTTTTGAGATCATAAGCACCATTGCAAAAACACCTATAATATATAATTTATAATTTAAGTGATACGTTACAAGCTCATGCTAACAAAAAACGTTTCAACGCATTTCAGGACAATACACGTTTCACTGTATACGCTATCAAACAATAGGTTGATACGCGTAGTACCATTACAGGTAAACGTGTATTAGCCTCCAAACGCGTTTCGCCATTACATGCAATCAAACAGGCCCATAGTTGTGATCAGTCTTAGGGCACGTTCGTTTCAGAGTTATATAGAAAATTATACATTAAGTATGAGTTTTCATTGCAACCGCATGAGGATACTATAAAAATAAGGTGTTTAAGCAGCACTTGTTGTTACGGTAATTTTTGGTAGCGGCAAGACTAATAACGACAATTTTTGATAGCGACAAGACTAATAGCAGTAGGTTTTTATTATAAAAACTGCCACTAATAGTCTTATTTTTAGTAGTGAGAGAAGTAATTAAAAAAATTTGTCTTTTTTGTGTGGATATTTTTCTATTAGGTGGGTTGGTCTTGAAGACAGTAAGGAAGAATTAGAGATGAGATTTAATTTTTCAGAATTTTAGTGTTGGAGGCCATCTACTTTAAGCCTCATTTTTTTTGCAGGCAGTGAATCCCATGGTTTTTTTGTCAAGGCATTGAAGCCGGTACATGGAGTTGGAGGCCATCTACTTTATTATTATTTATTTTTAGTACAAATTTCATGTAAAAAACTGATTGTAGTTGGATGATTAAATACGAAAGGCGAAATAGCAAGATGGATTTTCAATCGGTAAAACGTTTTAGTTTCCAATTTGGTTGGGTTTCCAACCAAAGCCGAACCATTATGCCATATGGGTTTTAGTTCGTTATCCTCGTATAGATGTCCCAGGTTACCATTGATGGCTCGTGAGTGAGACCCAATGAAAATGGGTTTTATGTGTTGGATCTAACACCACTAAATACTGGGTTACCATTACTCCATGTGGCAAGTCCAAACCAATAGGGGGCACCAATGCCATAATACAAACATGGGGCACATAAAATATCATGAACATTGGTCATCCTCTTCATACTCACAACTCAGTCTCAAACTAACATCAATTAGTTTGATGTAAACTAACTCAGTCTCACAACTCAGTCTCACAACAATTGGAATTTGTCCCATATCGTGTAAACTCTTTTTTGGGTTTGACTTATATATCTTTATCTTGGCTCAAGGCTTGTAGCCTTTACCCAAGGGGCATCGAATTTTGTAGCTTCCACCGCCATGCAACCTATCAGTCACACACGCGCGCGCGCCGAGCCGAGTCGGGTCGGGCACGCGCACGTGTATGTGTATGTGGCGATACGGTAATTTAATTAAACTTTTGAATAAGTGTATAACCGCCCATTTAAATTTTAAACAGATATGTCTTATCCGACCGTTCAGTTATATGCTACGGATATGTCCGTTCGGTTACACCTGTTTTATCTATAAAAGGGCCCCAAGACCACTCATTTGCAAACAGCATATTTCGCAAATTTCTTCTCCGCGACTTTAAGCTTTCTCCTTCTCAGAGTTCCGCTTTAGTTTTTTGGTGTTCTGGTTGCGTGATCAGATTCACCAAATCTGATCACATGGATATGCTGCCAGATCGTTGTATCCTGGAACTGATTTGCCGGTAACCTATTGGTGACCACTAGATCATAGTGGTAGGGGCAAATCTCGGTTTAAAGACAACGATATTTAACGTGCCTCGAACCGGATCAGCGTATATTTTAATTTCAATCTTTATCTTCTTTTGCAACCTGAACCTATTGTTCTAACAATTTTAAACCGAGATTTATGGCTCATATTATGTCCTCCACTTCTGCTCTAGTGAATGATAAGATTCATCCAGCGCTGCCTAACAACATCCACAAGTTAGACAGTTTTGATGGTTCGAATTTCAAACGGTGGCAACAGAAATTGCATTTTCTGTTAACCACACTAAAAGTTGTATACGTTATCACAACTCCATGTCCGACTATTACCAAATCATCCACCCTCGCTGAAGGCCGTAAAAAGCAAAAATGGGACGATGACGACTATACTTGTAAATGCTACATTTTGAATGCACTGTCGGATTCTTTGTTCGACGTCTACCGCACTTACGACACTTCAAAGGAACTCTGAGATGCACTCGAGAAGAAATACAAAACTGAAGATGCAGGGTATAATTCTTATATTATCAGTCAGTTTTTTAATTTTACGATGGTTGATAATAAACCTATTATTAGTCAAGTTCATGATTTTCAAGTTATTATTAATTATATGGTTGCTAATGGTTCTCATTTCGATGAGGATTTTCTGATTGGTGCGGTAATCGCCAAGTTGCCTCCATCATGAAAAGATTACCGAAAAATGTTTAAGCGTAATAATGAGAAGATTTCTATGGAAGATCTTCTCCTTCATTTACGTATTGAGGAAGAATCCCGAGTTGGGGACAAAACAGAAGATCACATTGATATGACATCAAAAGCATACTTGGTTGAGTCTAAGGTTGTTAGTGGACGTCCAAGAAAAGGAAGAGAGGATATTCTCATTCTAAGGAGAATAAGAAATTCGCCAAGGAGAATAAGACCATGGTACCAAAGAATGGTGGTTGCTATCACTGTGGGAAACCCGGACATTTCAAACGGGATTGTTGCCTCTTCAAGAAGTTGAAGAATCAAGCGAATGCAGTGGAAGTGAAAAACAACTTCGTAGCTGTTCTTTCGGAAGTCAATTTGGTTGGTGACATCAATGAATGGTGGATCAACACTGGTGCCACAAAACATGTGTGTAATAGTCGTGACATGTTTGTGACTTATGACAAAGCTGATGATGATCAAGATCTCTTCATGGGAAACTCATCTACGGCAAAGATCATAGGACGTGAAAAAGTGAAATTAAATTTCACATCCGGAAAAGTCGTTACACTTACTGATGTGCTCCATGTACTCGATATCCGCAAGAATCTTGTTTCGAGTGATTTATTGATTAAACATGATTTTAAACTTGTATTTGAATCAGATAAGTTTATCTTATCCAAAAATGATGAATTTGTTCAAAAAGGAAATGCCATGGGAGGCATGTTCAAACTCAATGTAACTGATCTTATCAATAAAATCTCTTCTTCTTACTTAGTCTCTGTTTCTAATTTATGGCATGATAGATTGGGGCATATCAATTATAGGTCTATGAAATATATGGGTAACTTAGATTTAATTCCAAAACATGAATCTTTTGCTAGTAGTGCTTGTAGTATATGTGCTAAGACTAAAATTACTAGAAAACATTTTCCTAGTGTTATTAGAAATTCATGTTTATTAGATTTAATACACAGTGATATTTGTGATTTAAATAATGTTCCTACTAGAGGAGGAAAATGATATTTTATTACTTTTATAGATGATTTTTTAAAATATGCTCATATATATTTATTAAATACTAAAAATGAGGCTTTTGAAAAATTTAAGGTTTATAAAGCTTTAGTAGAAAATCAATTAAATAAAAGAATAAAAGTCATTAGATCTGATCGGGGTGGAGAATACATGTCAAATGAATTCTCCGATTTCTGTGAAATTCATGGAATTCGTCATGAGATGATGGCTCCTTATACGCCACAACAAAACGGAGTTGCCGGGAGAAAAAATAGAACATTAGTAGAAATGACTAATGCATTATTAGTTAACGCTAATTCTAATAAAAATTTATGGGGTGAAGCTTTATTAACTGCTACTCATATTTTGAATAGAATTCCACATAAGAAAAGTTTAATTACACCTTATGAACTTTGGAAGAATCGAAAACCTAGTTTAGCCTATTTTAAAGTGTGGGGGTGTAGGGCACTTGTTAGATTAGTAGATCCTAAAAGACCTAAGATAGGGATTAGATCTATTGAGTGTGCATTTATTGGCTATGCATAAAATAGTAAAGCTTATAGATTTCTAGTTATGGAATCTAATAATAACATCGATAAAAATACTATAATAGAATCTAGAGATGCTATATTCTATGAATCTAAGTTCACTACTCTAACTAATAAATTAAATATTGAAAGTAAATCTTATGAAGATGGAAAATCTTCTAAATCTAAAGAAGTTATTGAATCTTCAAGTGATGAAGAGGTCATCATTGAACCTCGACGAAATAAACGTCAACGATTTGAAACTAGCCTTTCAAAAGACTATTATATCTATTTGATTGAAGGAAATAGGACCAAAAGTACTAAGAAACATTTGTGTCTAAATGTAGACGATGATCCTATCACTTTTAACGACGCAATGAAATCTAGAGATAGTGCTTTTTGGAAAGAAGCTATCAATGATGAAATTTATTCAATAATGGGAAACAAAATATAGAAATTAGTAGACTTACCAGAAGGATCTAAACCCATAGGATGTAGATGGATATTTAAAAGAAAACTTAGAACATATGGAACTATAAAAAAATTTAAGGCACGATTGGTTGCCAAAGGATATAGACAAAAGGAAGGTGTTGATTATTTTGACACCTACGCACCCGTTGCTAGAATTTCGACTATAAGACTTCTAATTGCCTTAGCTTCTATACATAAGTTACAAATCCATCAAATGGATGTTAAAATCGCTTTTTTAAATGGTGATTTAAAAGAAGAGGTCTATATGGAACAACCAGAAGGATTTGTTCTACCTAGACAAGAAAAGAAAGTCTGTAAACTTATTAAATCTCTATATGGGCTCAAATAAGCACCAAAACAGTGGCATAAAAAGTTTAATAATACTATTACCAATTTTGGATTCAAAACTAATGAAGCCGACAAATGTATGTATTATAAATTTTCTCATAATAATGGTATTATTATGTCTTTATGTAGATGATTTACTTATTTTTGAAACTAATTTAGAAGTTATTTTAGAAAGTAAAAACTTCTTAAGTTCATCTTTTAACATGAAAGATATGGGTCAGGCAGATGTAATTTTGGGAATCAAAATTATAAGAAATGAAAATACATTAATTTTAACTCAATTTCATTATGATGAAAAGATTTTGAAAAGATTTAATTATTTTGATTTGAAATCTGCCAATACACCTTTAGATATTAATCTTAAATTGACTAAAAATGATGGACGATGTGTGCAACAGTTAGAATATGCAAGGGTTATTGGTAGCCTTATCTATGCAATGCATTGTACATGACCGGACATCACATTTGCAGTAAGTAAGTTAAGTAGATTTACAAGTAACCCTAGTTCTGTTCATTGGAATGTCATTTCGCATGTTTTTAGATATTTAAATGATACTATTAATTATGGTTTACAATTTTCTGGATATCCCCACGTTTTAGAAGGATATAGCGATGCAAGTTGGATATCTGGTTCAGAAGAATTAAAGTCTACAAGTGGATGGATATTCACTTTTGGAGGTGTTGCGATCTCATGGGGATCAAAGAAGCAGACTTGCATCACACATTCCACTATGGAATCAGAATTCATTGCCTTAGCGGTAAGTGGAAAAGAAGCAGAATGGTTACGAAATTTACTACTAGAAATTCCAATTATGATTAAACCATTGCCACCTATCTCTATACATTGTGATAGTGAAGCAACATTATCAAAGGCTTATAGTCAAACGTATAATGGAAAAAATAGACACATTGGTCTAAGACATAGTTATGTAAAATAATTACTTAGAGATGTAGTAATCTTAGTAATTGGGGTCAGGTCTGCAGAAAACCTGACAGATCCGTTTACTAAAAGCCTTAGCAGAGATGGGATTAATAAAACTTCAATCGAGATGGGTTTAAAGCCATTAAACCTAAACAGCCACTTATGATGGGAACCCTACCTAATATTTGTTTAATCAATGTTTAGGTTCAAAGGGAAAAACAAGTCGTAAATCCGTGGCAGCTGAAGGACACTACATTGATGAGAAATAAATCTCATATACATCCCAGAAAGGGTAGTGTTTCACCTATAATGGATAAGGGGAGGTAGAGCATTGCTCTTAACAGTCCTATAATACTATGTGTTGAGATGTTACAGTTACAGGGACATCTCTTATAGGTCTGCCTATATAAGTGTGATGGTGGAGCCGCTTTCAATGAAACTTGGCTTTATCTCATAAACACTTACGAAAACCAGGGTACTAGCATAGGGCCTAAATGTGCTAACCTTTTATTGAACACCAAAATATGTGAAATATGTGTGTGAAATAATTTCGATTTGTCATATAAGATCGTTAGTTCAAGACTTAGTTTCACTAAAAATCTTGATAAATTTTAAATTATTTTCACTAAAGTGAAAATTCAAGTCTGTAAGACATTTTCATTTATGCACATTTTCTAGCGTTGCTCTATTTCAAATCTTTAAAATAGTTGGGGATTGTTTATTTTTTTAAGAAAAATTTTTAATTTTATTTTAAATCTTTAAAATAGTGGGGGATTGTTTGATATTTTAAAGGTTTTAAAAAATAAGCTTTTGAAATTGAGATTTGTCCCACATTGTGTAAACTATTTTTTGGGTTTGGCTTATATATCTTTGTCTTGGCTCAAGGCTTGTAGCCTTCACCCAGGGGGCACCGAATTTTGTAGCTTCCACTGCCATGCAACCCATCAGTCACATACAGCGTCTTGTACTTGAGCAACCGAGCCGAGTCGGTCGGAGGGGACGAACGCACGCCGCACGTATGTATGTGTACGTGGCATAGTGATACGGTAATTTAATTAAACTTTTGAATAAGAAATTCAGTTATATGCTACGGATATGTCCGTTCGGTTACACCTGTTTTACGGATATGTCCGTTCGATTACACCTGTTTTATCTATAAAAGGGCCCCAAGACCCGTCATTTGCAAACAACATATTTTCGCAAATTTCTTCTCCGCGACTTTAAGCTTTCTCCTTCTCAGAGTTCCGCTTTAGTTTTTTGGTGTTCTGGTTGCGTGATCAGATTTACCAAATCTGATCACACGGATACGCTGCCGGTTCGTTGTATCCTGGAACCGATTTGTCGGTAACCTATTGGTGACCACTAGATCATAGTGGTAGGGGCAAATCTCGGTTTAAAGACAACGATATTTAATGTGCCTCGAATCGGATCAGCGTATATTTTAATTCCGATCTTTATCTTCTTTTGCAACCCGAACCTATTATTCTAACATTAGTACCCAAGTTGAACATTTGAAGCACTCACAAAAATATTATACGACTTATTCTTTTCGTTATAATATAAAATAGCATTAAAAAAATATTTTTATGAGTTGATTTCATAGTGAAAGGAGCGATCACTTTACAACAAAATATTATATGAAAAATAGATTTTGCATGTAATCTAATCAGCATTTTTTTACATGTAACATGTCTTTGGAGGGAAGGATCACCTTAAACGTGAACTAAGTAGTCGTAGTGGTTGCATAGATCAAAATCTCGGTTTCGGTTTCGGTTTCGGTCAGGACCCAAACCGTAAATTGGTCAAAATTTTGGAAATTTCGGTCAAAATTTCCGTAAATTTCGGGTATTTTTTAAAATATGCTCCGAACTTTATCGAATTTTGCCGAACTTTATTTTCTTAGTTTTTAAAAGCTATTTAACATTATTAGAACAAATATATACTATAGATCAAAATATTGGTTTGATTCATAACTGAGATTTTGATCCATGACGATAAGTGGACCATGATCTTGAGATCTAACGTGTGGAAGATTCAAAGGTAACGTGATCTCTATTTCTGATTCAAGAAGGTTAATAAATCTAATGGTGGAAAAGTTTAAGTTTCGTTAAATAATCTTGGGTGCACTTAAAAGGAGGGTAAAAAAGGTAGCCATTACTTACACTCAGAAAGTTGACGCTTGTACCGAACTTAAAAGAAATACTTGTATATTTAGCAACCTATGCTATGTGAAAATATCATCTAAGCTGTTTGATTTAAAAGTTATGCCTTAAAGATATTAACTGCAAAATATTAGTACGAAATACAGTCTTCATCATGTGATTAATGTAGTCAAAGGTTATTTTTCATTCAACAGTTGACCACTATAGATCATATGAAAGGTATGTTGTTTTGCTCCAATCTTATGAAATAGAGATCTATAGATCATAAACTTTAAATCAGATAGTCTAGATTGTGTTTTCGCGTGATAGTGTCGCTAAAATACCAAGTCTTTCTTTAACTTTGGTGCAAGAGCTAATTTTTCGGTTGCAAATAATGACTCCCTTTTAATTTAAAAATCAAGCTTATTTTGATTTTGTAAAACAGCTGTCACCAACCGTCCCATCTTCCAAGACAAAAAAACAAATAAAATAACTATGAGAGAGGTACCTCTCGTTGCTACTTCCTAAGCCAAAAAAACACAAGAGAGAGGGAATGAGGGAGAGAAGAAGAAGAAGACCGGCGGTTCCGGCGAAGAGAAAGAAGAAGACTAAGGTTGCTCCGGCGAAAAAATGGCTGTTCCGGCGAAAAAATGGCTAAATCTAGCAGAGGGAGAGAAGGAGGAAAAAGAAAAATAATTTTTTTTGCAAAATCTAAGTTTTAATTTTAGTTTTTTTTTTTATTTTTTTTGCAAAATCTGTGGTCTCGGCCGATAATTTTAAATTATCGGCCGATAATTTATTTTTTTAGATTATCGGCCGATAATTTGAAATTTTAGCCGATAATATGATATGTTCAGAGGGAGCTGATAATATAGTATTTTCGGTTTCGGTGCATGCCGAAATCGAGACGTCTCGGCCAAGATTTTAAAATTTCGACCGAGATTTTGATCCATGAGTGATTGTCATCCTCACAATAGTTTTTAACTTGAAAATCAATTGATGATGTTTGATATTAGCACCTTGCTCCAAAGAGCATTCTCTAACACAAAGGCTTACAACATGTATTAGATATTGAATTACTGCATCAAAGGTAATGCATAGGTGTCAAAATAATCACACTACAAAAATAAGACTATAGCGGTAGTTTTTATTATAAAAAATTGCCACTATTAACAAAAAAAAATTATTAAGACTATTAATGACAAAGGTATTAGTGCCAATCTTTTTATTAATAGTGGCAATTTATGACTCTCACTAATAGTCTTATTTTTTTTGTAGTAAAAGAAAATAAGGAGCAACTTTGAAAGTAGTTAAACTAACAAATAAAACAATTAATCATGGATGTTTATGGCTCTAAAATATAGAGAGGTCAATGAAACACCATTACGGAGTAAAATAATCACACCTCTTTATATTACAACCACCTTACGCAAAAAAAAAAATATGTTGACTATTTTAAATCATACGATGGAGCTTATTTTTTGGGCCAAATGTTGATTCCATGTGACACACATCCCAAAAAGTATAGTTGATCATAGCATTCCATTTGACGTGATTCACGTTTACGTTTTGGGATGTGTCAGTGTAATCAATATTTGATCATCTAAAAATAAACTCATGATCTCAAAATCTATTATATAGAAGATTGGGGTGAAAAGCATTCTCCATCATCTAATTTAAAATAGTAAAAAAATTTCTTTAATTTAAGTGAGGTGGCTCTAACATAAAGTGGTGTGGTAGTAATGCCAGTCAAAATAAATAAGGTGACTCCTACTAACCACCCACTAAATACTCAATATCCCCACATGAAAAACTGAACATAATCATCACATATATTAAACACGATTGTTGGATCACTTTTTATGGTGTGTGTCATGTACAATCAAAATCTAACCATATGATAGTAAGCCCATGATCTCAAGAACCACTTGTGAAAGATTGGGAGAAAAAGATCTCCATTGTCTGATTCAAAAGAGTAAATACGATTTCCAATTGTACCTATTTGTGCTAACATGTACTTTTTTTGTTTTTTGAGAGCAATAAGTATGGTGAAAGTGCCATCGTGTGCAACCCTTTTTAACCCATTGACGAGATTGTGTCACCTCAATTTTTCATACAATGAACTTTGAAACCATAATCTTACCATAAGAGCATTAATATTTTATTTCACATATCAAAAATCTCAAAAAATTAAAAAAGCCTTCAAATAATGTTTGTATGTCATATGTGTCATTTTATCACATCTTAGGACCACTTTTTGAGCATCCGTGCCACGTGGTACTCTTAGGCTCAAGACTATGAAGAAGATCAGGCCGAAAAACAATGATTTCATGTAATCATGAGTTTCAAAGGCGGGTATCAAATCAGGTATCTGTGTTGCGTATTATTTCATTGAGGACCGATATGTATTGGCTGATATCAATATGTATCACTTTTGCTCTTTTGTTTTAAAAAAAAAAATTCCAAATGAAAGAAGTATTGATTGATACCTATTGATACCTATCGCCCCATGCCGGATATCAATACCACTACTAATATCGATGCAGTATCGTAGATACTTTTCATTATGGGCTGATACCATGGATCAAAATATTATCTGATACCGATACGTGTCGAACGATACGTATCGGTATCGGAGGTGGACGATACAGTATATTAAAAGTACCGTATCGCCCTTTTATATGTGTAACGATTTTTTACTGTTTCGACACGTATCGGACGATACATACCGATTTTTTGACCGGACGATACGTACCGATTTTCCGACATTTTAACCCCTAACCGATACTTGGTTACCTTGTTCAAATTGGCGCTTTCAGCTTACCCTCTTTAGTATTACGTGGGGGAATAGTAGCAGCCCCTTATAAAAAAACAACACAAAGCAGCCACAAATACAGTGACCAGTGGCAAGTGCATTAAACAGGTTTTCCTTGACCGTCAGGCACGCGGCAATCAGAAGCCACGTGTCCAAACCCAATTGAACATACAACATAACTGTCAGTCCATGGGACCAATTCAAGCCCCCACATACGGCGGGTTATACTAAAGTGCCGACAATTGGTGTCTCTCTCTCTCCTCCCTCACACAAAAGGCACCGCCGTCTCCACAATAACCGCCGTTCAAACACCCGTTGATCAACGCGTGGCAATCCAACCGCGTGCCACGTGTCCATACCCAGCAATTCCAACGTACCAAGGCGGCCACAGCTATAGACAGTCAAACCAATCGTTGACTCGCTGACCCAATCGCTATAAAACCCCCCATCTCAACCCCCAGATCTCCTCATTCCCATCTCCTGCTTTCTTCTCTTCTTGTGTTGTAATGGCTCCTAAAGAAACTGACACAATTACCAAAAAGTCCGCGGCCAGCGCCCGCCGAGAGACGCATTTTAGAGGCGTGCGTAAGAGGCCGTGGGGGCGCTACGCAGCAGAGATCAGAGACCCCGGCAAGAAGAGCCGGGTCTGGCTAGGCACCTTCGATACTGCCGAAGAAGCTGCGAAGGCTTACGACGCCGCGGCTAGAGAGTTTCGTGGTCCCAAGGCGAAGACCAACTTTCCCTTACCCGAAACACAGAGCCCTAGCCCTAGTCCTAGCAGCACCGTTGAATCGTCGAGCCGCGAGGGTTTCCCGGGTTTCTCCCCTGTCGCCGCGCCGATCGGCTTCGATATGCTCGGTGGTACCTCCTTTTCTTTTGCAGGTGGAGCGAATGTGACTCCTCTTGCCTTCTTCGATCGTTTAATGGGTAGATCGGAGGGGTTGCTGAAGAATGAACCGATCAGATTTAAACGGGGGGATTTCTATGCTGGTCAGAGCGATTCGGATTCGTCGTCTGTTGCTGATTTGCAGCTCTCTCGGCCTCGGAGATTGCTGGATTTGGATCTGAATCTCCCGCCGCCTATGGAGATCGTATGAGATCGTCGCCGTCCATTTTGTTTTTTTTTTTTCAAAATACATTGAAGAAGGCACAGCCTCTGACTTAATGCGGGTGGCGATTAGTCGCTCGAGGAAGTTTTGTAAATACGTAGTGGATGAGTCATAACCTTGTTTTTTTTGCCGTCAGAAATTTTAGGGTTTCTCACTGTTTTTACCTTTTTTGTACTGCTGGAAACTCAAATATTATCTTCTTTTAATGAAATATTTATTTTTACAAATTTGATGTCATAAACTCAATGAGATCCTAACCCTCGATTAATATGCTTCCCATTTTCATATGGCGGCCCATGGAATTGTAATCTCAGATCTCATCTTCTCCGTTCGATTGCATTGATGGATGGAGATCATTGTTCGCCTCAATCCTTCACGTGGATGGATTCCGGAGATCTTAGTCGCTCTCACTATTCGAATCAATTTGTTTTTTATTTCATGTGATACAAATCTAAAACTCACGTTATGGATTGTAGAGATCGAAGTTGATCTTTCTATTAGACGATCAATTTGTTTTTTATTTTATGTGTCACAAATCTTAAAAAGTGATACCTCAATCGTGTTTGAGGGTGATACGCGTCATTGATTTTAGGGTCATACTCTGAAAAAATAAAAATCTGATTGTCTGAAAACTTAGAAGGGAAAAATAATGTCTACCATATATAGGGTCATATTTTGAGAAATAAAAATCTAATTATTTAATGGTACGACCGTAAACTGAGAAGACAGAAATAATCCTTAGCATATGATCCAAAGCGACCAATTCATCGTGAATAAATTAATAATTTGGTTGAAATTTATTGGTGAATATTTTTAAAATCATTCTTTTTAAACATGTTTGATCAATTTGAATCACATGATGCAGATTAAAAAAATAGTTTCGCATCCCATCACAATATCAACTAATCCTTATATTACCTCTAAAACTAATTATTGTAAAGTTAAAATATTTATAAGGAAAATTATAAGTAGAGGACAGATTTATTAAAGATAAAGTGCGAAGCGTAATATAATGCGATGTAATTAATTAATTGAGACTATTGTGTCGTATCACATCAGCCGCCTGTACTTTGCCTGAATAAAATCTGCCCTTCATAACACACTGTCCTATTTGTAAGTACTTTTTTTCATTAGGTGAAATGCAATGTTTGTTGCTACATAGATGATAACACGATGCAATGAAAATTCCGAAATAGAATAGGTTGTATTTGGCGTGAATCTCTGGAGCCTAAGAGTAGCTCCTATGGAGTGACCCTATAAAGAGTGCTCTTTCAGAGTGTCCGCTTGCATGAAATGTTTGATTTCAGTATTCAGAGTAGTTTTTGAGTATTGTATTGGTTTTTAAGTATCGTATTAAAGTGTCCTCGGGACACTCGAAGCTGATATATATATGGAGAGAAAGTGAAAGAGAAAAAGACAAAAGGAGGGAGATGGAGCGAGATATATATATATATATATATATATATATATATATATATATATATATATATGAGAGAGAGAGAGAGAGAAATGAGTTTTTGAAATTAGAACCTCACCTTCTGATAGCCTTCTCCCTCGGAGAAGACGATGAGAAAGCCTGCTGCCTAGGGTTTTTTCCTTAGTGATTAATCTTGTCGTTAAGCTTGAACATAATGGGATAAATAAGTATTGGTACTAAAAAATAAAAATAAATAAAATCATTCAGTCTCAACTCTCTAACATCATGATTTAAGAGAGAAGCTTTTAACTGATCTTTTAAAAATAGTCAAAAGTAGCTTTTTTCTCTCTTTCGGAGTCGAAAGCAACTCCAACCAAACAAGCTATTTTTCCTGAAAGACAGCAAACCCAAAAGCAGCCTTAGTATCTTTGGATTTAAAATCAGGTGAACCTCTCTATCATAGCATTTAGCATAACAACAAATCTTAAAAAGGAAATAGAGTTTGTCTATTGGATTTTTACATTTTCCGTTGCTTGGATAATTTACAAGAATCCCATGAATTTTTAAATATGCATTTTTATTAAACTATGTAATGTCTCATTTGATTTTCAAAACCATGGATGAAAAACCAAGGATAACATCGAATTTTCTCTTGAAAAATCAAAGATTTTCGAACTCACTTTTTCAAGCCTCAATATATATCCAAATAATCAGTTAACTTGAATTTTGGGATACGACCCTCTATATTCCTCCACTTTTCCCTTAGGCAGCTCTCGACTCTAGGACAAAATCCTTCAGTATGGGAATGTGTTTGGTTGTACGTGCTTTTAGCTTCTTTCGAAGAATAAAGAGCTGAATTTGAGTCTCTTTAAAAGAGTAATTTAAACTTGTTCTTTTAGGTGGGTTGCACTTTGCCTCTAAAGAGTAATTCTAATCATAGCCTTAGTCTTCTCTTAACATATTTGTTTAAGGTAGACATGATGTCTACTTAGAATCTTAGACAACATAGGCTGCGTATGGCATAGCTCTCTGCTAGCCCCTGCCACAATTAAGTTCACTTGCTTTAGTTGGTTTCCATTCTCTTTTTTAACTCCCTGCAAATGAGGATTTACATACTCTAGCAGCAACCTCCCTGCTCTCTATTAACTCCCTACTATAGCAAATAAAATTTGCTCGACAAAGAGCCAGTAGAGAGGGCGGTAGAACTACTGAACATATAAATCTTGCTACGCAAGAAATTATCAAGGAGAAAGGGTACCTGCTAATTAAAGCAAGTAGCAGGATATTGGCAAAGAGAATGGGAACTTGATAAAGCAGGTGAACTCTACCATGATTAGGGCTAGCAGAGAGCTATGTCATACACAGCCATAATCATTACGATTGTCATGAACAAGGTATCAAAACCGGTTTCAATATTGGGTATCGGTCCATGGAGGACCGATACAAATCGGTCGATACGGATCAGCCCTTTAAAAAAATAATAAAAAATTCATGTCTTGGCTAAAACTGATATTGAGTTGGTGGACCGATACGTATTAGCTTGCAGAAAAATCGATACGTATCGGTATCGGCCGATTTTTTATACCTTGATCATGAAGTTGGGGTTGGGGAAAATTTGGATAAAAAATATGAAAGTGTTTAGAAAAAGACAATAAATTAAAATAAAAATAAAAATATTTTCAGAAGTCTTGATTTATTAAAATAGTGGCAAATTAATCACGATTTAATTGTGAAAATCTGCAATTTCTTTAAAAGGTCACTATTGTTAAAAAAATCGAGATAAATATTTCATTTTGGAAATGTGTGCAATGTAGAATCAGCATTTGACCATCTGATGCGAAGCCCTTGAACTCGAGATCTTTTTTTTGTGGGGATTAGGACCAAAAGCTAACTTCATCGTCTAATTTAAAATAGTCAATGACTTTTCCTTTGTCTAAGAAGTGTGACAGTAACAAAAATGGGAGTGGCAGTAACATTGATACTTTTATCCTCAAATTAGTGAATTGGTGAAAACAAGGTTCACTTGGTTCAAATTAATGTTTGAAAGTAAGCAATTGGAGGAGATCCGAAGAGGTAGGAAAATGCATCCAAATCCAGTGACGGTGGTGCTCGTCCCGTCACATGCCACGTGGTATGTAATCAACCAGATACATCCATCCACTAAAGGTTCTTCAACTCCGTTTGGCTTTTATAAAAGAGTTAGTATTGGGTGTCCACTCATTATACACTAACTCTTTGGAAGACATTTGTTTTTAAATCATTATTCTCTTTAATCGTTGGTTAAACTTTCAATCCCCCAAACAATTTTGCCTCCTTCAGTCACAATGAATAAAACTCATTTTTATTTTTTTTGTTTGATTGGAATACTGCCACATAGGATAGGGAAAAATCCTGACTTAAGTTATATATGATTGTAGACGCTATATGTCATGACGCATTTTGGGTCGGGACTTAAGCTCATGTCAAAAACAAAATCGAGGTAAAAACTTAAGCACAAAACCAACAATATTATGACATGTGCGTCCGAGTCGTCAATCAGAGTCGAGGACGGCTTTGCTATAAGGTAGGGGGACTGTAATAATCCTACATCGGATAGGGAAAAGTTCTGACTCTGGGCTATATGTGATTGTGGACGCTATATGTCATGACCCATTTTGAGTGGGAACTTAAGCTCATGCCAGAAACAAAATTGGGGTGAAGACCTAAGCCCAAAATTGTACAATATCATGGCATATGGGTCTGGATCATCACATTTATGGTGTTTGATTGACTATTGGGAACTTTTTCATGGCACCTGATCTTTAGGTTGGGTGTCACATGGTGCTCAATTGATTCAGATGCAGCTCTCAAGACTATATTTGAACACAGTCTCGGGCTTATATATCTGGGAATATGCATTTAGTGAACCACGGTGGTCATGCATTCAAATGCAAGATCATTTGTCATGTAAAAGAAAGAAAACGAAAAATCTCGGTTGAAACCAAGACGTATCGGCCAATACCCGATACGTATCGGCCGATACTTATCAGCGATATCAGTAAGAGATACCGATACGTATCACTTTGGCTGAAAACCGATACATATCGGTATCGGCCAATTTTTTATACCTTGTTTAAAATGACTTGATCGATCCTAGGCAAATTGTTGTGGCCCCCAATACTCGAGTTAGACATATATATAATAGGAAAATTACAAACATAGGACAAATTTGTTGAGGATCATGATAAAGTGCAGGCGGCTGACGTGGTGTGATGTGACTGACTGCACCGATCGGCATTAATTGAGCCCTATCGCACTTGCAGTCAATTGCATCGGGCCATATCAGCCACCTGCACTTTGTCTACATAAAATCTGCCTCCCATATAACACTGCATTATATGATATAATGGTATTGCCAAAGACCTCGAGTTTAAATCCTTAGTCACACTTAATCAAACGACATTCTACATGTCAACAGCAGTAACCCATAAACCAAGCCATTTGGCGCACTGGTCTCTTGTTCCTGGGCAATGATCAAGTTCAATCAGATTGAATCGGATTTCGAGTTCAACTCCATTTGCCATTAGAAATAGGAGAATCTTGACCACACATCATCTTATAAAAAGGGAGAAAGCAGAAAGTCAAGATTCTCTTATTTCGAAAGACAGCAGATAAAATCTAATTCACCCGGTTGGACCTAACCATTACCCCCATGTACCTACAACCAACTCTAATTTATCTATTATATATATGGTATGAGTGGACTGGTTGCAGTAGCATACCACTAATGTTACAACCACCACCTCATTTAAATAAATGAAAAAAAATCTATCGACGACTTCAAAAAGGATGATGGAGGTCGTTTTTCTTCTCAATCTTTTAAAAATTGAATATTGAGATCATGTGCCTTCTATCATACGCTTAGATGGTGATAACACGTGGCGCACATCTCAAAAATGACCTTGGACCATTCTTAATGATATGCTATGATATATTCACAATGTGGATGTGTCACATGAAATCAACGGTTGATTGTCTGATGATAGCCCCTAATCTCAAGATGTATGTAGGGCTGTCAACGAGCCGGGTCGGGTCAAAACTTTGAGCTGCCCGACAGAAGTCTGCAGATGCCTGACCCAACACGATGGTGCACCTGACGAGGCTCAACCCGATAGTGCCTGCAGGCAGACCCGACTCAACCCGACCCGACATCCAACCCAAAAACCCGACCCAACTTGATAAAAGATCCCTATCTTATAAAATTTTTAGAATAAAATATCGGTCAGGCTGACCCGACTTGGTATATACCCGACCCGACAAAATCTGTTAGTCGACCCAATCCGAAGGTCGAGTCGAAAGTCTCATCCCCAACCCGACCAACCCATCCGACAAGCCAATTTTAGATATCCGACCCAATAAAATATCCGGTCGGATCGGGCCGGGTCAGTTATTAGATGTATGAGTATAATAGTTTTCTTTTACAAGTGAAAGTTGGATAGACGTCGGAGGCGCTTAGGCGACCAAATGAGAATATGCGGTTAGTGAGGATGCGTCCAAAACTCCAAATAAAAACCGTGTTGACGATACGAAGCCTCGACGTGTACGGCAGCCGGCCCACTTCTGGCTTTTCTAATCGATACGTCTAGAGAGGAGTTTTAGCTTGGGGCGGCACGACAGAGCGCGCGTTGAAAGCGGCTATGCGGCGGCCGCTACTTTCGTAGGCCCCCCTCCTCCGCTTTCCCTTGCTTTCTAAGGCTGCTACCTCTCTGTAAACTGTAAACGTATAGCATACCCCTAAGGCAAATCCCTCCAAAATTATTGATGGCTTTCGATCAGATCATAAAAATCATGTTTCAGCTAGATCTTTCTCAAAGGATCTGAAGATCATGCCTTACTTATGGTAAAAATTTTATTTCATATATCACTGATCTCCGAAAAATACTCGTAAAATCACATTTGAGCGTGATGTGTGTTACAGGATTTAAGGGGCATATTTTGGGGATCGGTGACATGTGAAATTAGAGAAGGGTCATCTAATAGGTAAGATATAATTTTAAGATCTACTGTATGGATGATGGGGTGAACAACGATTTACATCTGATTAGAAGTCAATGATTTTCAATGGATTTTTGACGTAGGTGTCTTTAGAGAATGCATGAGCGCCAATAGAAGTACCCAAAAATATATTATTACAAACAATTGTGGGCCGCCCTAAGATCATCACCTGTGGAGTCTGTTTTTTTCAAAAAAGCAAAAGAAAAAAGGGACCGAAACATTAAATTATCAGCCTATAAAAAAAGTTATCGGTCAAAATATTGGTTTCAGTTAAGATCAAAACCAAAATTTTGATCAACGGATCATAGTTCACACAGTCGGACAATCGTGCCGTCCACTCACCATGCAGTTTGACTGTAAACGGGATCCAACTATCGGATCAAACCACGAGAGGTCACCCTAGTGCGTGTCACGTTCTTAGAAGTATTGGACCACACTGTGTTTTATTGAAAAAAATAATTTTTTCAAAAATTTATCAATGTTTTCGGATCAAGCCACGAGAGCTCACCCCACCGGGCTGCTTTCTCACCCCACCTGCTTCAGTCAACATACATTGACCGCCTTTGAATCAAATGGTGGAGGCTGTTTTTTGTCTCCATCTTCTGCACAATAGATCTATGGATCGTTAGCGTACCATCAGACGGCCAATTTTTTTATTACACATGACACACATCTCAAAAAGTGACCCTAAAATTATATGACCCCTATCACGCTTCAGCATAATTTTAACGTCACTTTTTAAGATGTATGTCATGTGTAATAAAAAATTGACCGTTTGATAATGCGGCCACAATCCATAGATCCACCGTGCAAAAGATGGGGACGAAAAATGATCTCGTCTTATTCAAACCCTCTTGACAAAAAGTGATCATAAACCAAGCTACTTGGCGCTCGTATCATGTTCCTAATCTCTGCTCTTTTTATATATACTAGTAAACATGCACATGCTTTGCACGTGTTGCTCTATAAAATCATAAAACTAATAATAAATTTATAAAATGGAAAAAGTCTATGGGTTCTAATGTATAGATGAACTTTTGTATTCAAACTTTAAATCATATGTCACGTGACACCTGATTCTAAGATAGTATTTTTTTTGGGATCATGTGCAATGTCACATGTCATCTATTAAAAAAAATTATTTTATTTTGTGATCTAAACTTCAGCCAAAGTTTGGGTACTGCCTCACACGTCATAGCGCATTGAATTTTTTATCGTTTGCGACATTTTGGATCGTGAATCAAGAATCAAAATTTCAACTGAAATAACTGAAATTTCGGCCAAAATTATCGGTTTCAGTCCCCACCGAAACGATAATATGAAACCAAAATTTCGGTCATTTTTTCTATGGGGTTGAAATTTTCGGCCGAAATTTCGATTTCGGAGACCGAAACCGAAATGAAACCCGAAATTTTGATCATTGTCGTGGATGTCCACTCTTTTTCAACAATTTTTATTCATTGAATGCGGTGGCTATAACATAAAGTGATGTGTCGGTATCAAAACATTATCAGGCTAATTTGATTTCATTGCTTGACTCAATTTTTTAATCATATCGAGCACATGAATTTGACCCCTCATATCAAGTTCAAGCGTGAATCATTTAAAAGTTACGTTGACAAATTTTTTGTATGCAAAATATACAAAGATAATGATAATTATGAGAATTGAATTGAGCTAGGTTTGGTAAAGGCATACACCCAAAAAATTGGGGTCAAATGTGTAAACTTAGGGAGCATGGTGGGATGAGTTTTATCAAGATATATGCATTTGGTGCACCTTGCATATAAATCTTTAGAGATGTGTTTCGTGCCAATTTTTTGCACATAAAATCTTTACATCAAGGCCTTCAACTCACAAGACTTAAATAATATTTTCGCATGGCACAGGTTCCCAAATACAAAGTCTTTCTTCACTTGTGTGCAAGGGCAAAATTTGTGTGCTAATTAATGACTCCTTAAATGTTAAAGGTAAATACGTGTCATCTATTTTTAAATCATATGAAATTTTATTAGGATGTGTGCTATGTGAAATAAAAAATTGATCATTTGGTGATGCACGCCCATGTTCCATTGTGTGAAAGATTAGAATAAAAAATAATCTCCATCATTTGATTTAAAGAAATCAATGAGTTTTAGCATGAGCTAACTTAAAGAGTCGATTGGTGAATTTAAAGGTACTCTTTTGAAGTGGTCATCGCATTTTTTTCAACTGATTATCTCATGAGTACAATTATACTTTCATCGATCATTTAAATCAAAATTAATTATTTAAGTACTATGTTAGTCAAATAATTCAAATGATGGTTGATGGTGATAAATTGTATCTATAAAGGATTGAAAATAGTGCCGGATATTAAAAATCTCAATATACAAAACTATTATAATCATTATCCCCTTATCTCATCTATTAAAGGTTAGCTTTGTGTGTCATTTCTCAATTCGCTTTTATTTAAGGATATTTGAGGGCTATCATATGAAACATTTATTAATGTGTCACAACTCTTAAAAATATCACAGAGAGCAATCGACTAATGGTGACACTACTTTGACTCTCAAAGCCCAATGAGATTAATTAACCTACATTAATGGGATGATTGATGACTATTTAATTTGTTTTTCTTAATATTTTCTCTCTCTCTCTTTTCATTTTATAAAAGCGAGGAGTGCAGTAAAAAATGTGAATATGAGTTTTGTGCAGGTAATTGTTTTATTTGTTTGTTTTAGATTATGACTCTTTTTACAGGGAAAAAATCAAAAATAAAAGAAGACTCTTGCAGCCTTGTTATATATGGGACCGTTATAATTTGAATGAGACTCTTGTTACAGGGGAAAAACTTAAAATAAAAGATGACACTTGTTATATGGCGCAGTTGATTAGATTAGAACTTTTCCTATATTGGTGTTCAAGAGTGAGTTAAGAGCATTTTAAGCATGGACATTTGACTGAAATTATTTTTACTTTTATATAATAGTAAGAATAGAAAAGACATAATAAAAAATAATAATATAATAGCTTATTATTGACAAAGCAATAGAAGACGGCGGAAGCGAATCAGGAGATGTGATTAGTTAGGGTGCTTCCAAATAACTCCGTGTTGACGACTTTTAAAGCGTGTACACTTATTTTTGTAAGTGATACGTGTAAGCCGGATAGTTGGGGGGTTAGAGTCGGCAGTCGGCACAGCTGGGAGCGTTAAAAGTGGCGACGCGGCAGTCGCTTTTCTTGCTGTGGCCCGTCCACAGAAAGAAAGAAGCATGTAGGCTTTGTTTGGCCAAACGACTTTTGCTGAAAAACTTTTTACGAAAACGAAAAAATATCTGTTGTACGGATTTTAAATATTCTCCGTTCAAGGGGAACACAGTAGGTCCCATTTCCTTGGGAAAAATAGTGCAAATAATTAAGATAAAAATTTCAAAGAAAAATAACCAAAAAGCATTTTTTTGTGCAGGGAGTATAGGAAAAAACAAATGCCATCCTTTCACGTATCAATTAAAAAAATATTTTTTGCAGTTTGAGATTTTCACCATTAAAACGTTAAAATGTTGATTATCTTGAATTAGATAATAAGATCTTCATCCCATTTTTAACGCAATAAACCTTTAGATCATGGCCCACCTATCAAACAGTCAAGTGTTGATTTTACGTGATACACAACCCCAAAAATGAGAGTAAGCATGGTGTAATATATTACAATAATTAGTATGTGAAACTTGTGTCATGTTAAAACTCCATCTAAGTTATTTGACTTGAAGCTCATAATCTAAAGATCTAAGGTGAAAAATATTAGCACCAAACATTATTTTCCTTATATTATTCAATACACTTAAGAGTTATTATTTTATTCAACATTTGACAGTGTCAAATCATACAAAAGAGATTGAGTTTTGTATTACTCTTCTGCATGATAAATCTTTAGATCATGAACTTCTAATCACATAACTTAAATGTAACCGAACCATGTAAGCCACTTCATTTGATGACTATGACCTACAAAACATAAGCGAAAACAATTAGTACCAAACATGATCTTTATCATATGATTCAATGCACTCCAAAGCCATTATCCAATTCAACAGTTAGTTTCATTGAATCATATGAAAGTTATTGAGTTTGTATCACTCTTTACTTTTTGTTATAAATCTTTAGATTATGGCATTTATATCAAGCGGCTTAGATGTAACCTCACCTCATAATCGTGTCATTATTCACATATCGTAACATCGTTCCAATTTCCCTAGTCAACATGCATTGACCACTTTGAATAAGACAACAGAGATTGTTTTTCATCTCAATCTTCCACATGATGCGTCTTGAGATCATAGGTATATCATAGACAATTTTTTTTATTTCATGTGGCACCCATTCGAATAGATGACCCGTAATTAGCATTTGAGCTTGGGGTATTTCTCGCGCATTTAGAATTATTGTTTGGGATGTGTACCATATGTAATAAAAAAACTAATCGTATGAGGGTATGCCCATTATCTCAAGACCCATCTTGTAAAAAATTGGGACACAAATCAATTGGGTTGCTCTAAATGCGTCCACGCATTCTCTGAAAGCACCTGCGTCGGAACCTCTTTAAAATCATTGATTGCGTCCGATCAGATGATGGAAATCGTGTTTCACCCAGTTCTTCCATATAAATGATCTTGAAATCACGTCACACCTATTAGGCGGTAAGTATTTTATTCCACATGTCTCAGATTCCCAAAATATGACCCTAAAATGTTTGAGCGTGATGTGTGCCATTGCACACAAAGGGTGTTTTTTGGGGATCTGTATATGTTGGATCAAAAAATGATTGTTTGATAAGTGAAACATGCTCTCAAGATCCATTTTGTTGAAGATCGGGTTGAAACACAATCTCAATCATCAGATCTAAAACAATCAACAATTTTTAAGGGGTTGCACATGTGAGTGCATTCAGACACGAACAGATCTATTCAAAACAATTTCCATAATCTAATTCAAACCCGATTACTGCCTTTTGGCTCGAGGAGATGGGGTGAGGTTCCAGGTTCACATAGTGTGAATAATGGTACCTTAGAAAAATTATTTTACACAAAGTAGGCAAACAGTTGAAAAAAATGAAAACTCAACTATTGTAAAATTCTAAAAATAAAACTTCTCATGAGTTCTTTTATTTACATAACCTTCAAATCAGACGACACTGCGCCACTCTTTTGCATAGTAGATCTTTAGATCATAACGTTCAATTCAGACGACTTAAATGTAACACAACCATCTAAGCCACTTCATTTGACGTGGGCAACTTCAGAGAACGCGTGGGCGCTAATAGAGGTACCTAAAACTATAGAGTACCTTTATTTCCACCCACATATTCTTTCCATCCACCCACTTATGAGGGTGGATGGATGGAATCTGTAGGTGGAAATAAAAGTACTCATTATTTGAAACAATTGTGGGTATGGATAAAAATTTCGTCCGATACCGATACATATCGGATAATACGTATCGGTATCGGAGGTGAACGATACGGTACATTCAATATATCGTATCGGTCAATAGTATGTAAAGTACCAAACGATACATTTTCCGATACGTATCGTCCGATACGTACCGGTTTTGGGCTCGGACGATACGTACCAATTTTCCGGCACTTTGATCCATGATTGTGGGCCTCCCTAAGATCATCACCTATGGAGTATGTTTTTTTTTCTTACGCTGTTAGTCGATAAATGCTAGTCGCTAAGTGCTTTAAAATTTACGTTGCACAGAATTCAGGGGCCTTAGTAATGGCAATGATCAACTTTGCAAGAAATTTAATGGCAAATTATGACAAATATAAAAATAAAAAAAGTAAAAAGACTTGACGTACGCCGTTTGATTTAGAATTGGATGGTAGATGATTTAAATATTGGAGGTGATACAACATACACTCCCGATTTTGTGAAGGTCGCAATATAAGGTCAACAAGGTCATATAGCGGGTCGGCTTATATTGCACTATAAAAAATAAGACTATTAGCGGCACTGCCGCTATTAACAAAAAAATTATGAAAGGCTATTAAGACTATTAGCGGCAAGGGTATTAGTAGCAGTTTTTTTTTTTAATAGCGGCAATTTTTGGCTACCGCTAATAGTCTTATTTTTTATAGTGTTGATAGGGCTATCAATGGGCAGGGCTAGGGTCGGGCCATGCTTGGGCACCAAGAGGTCAGTCCTAGCTCCGGCCCTAGGGCAGGCCAACAAGTACTCATCCCTAGCCCGGCCCTAAGGCGAGACGGGCCAAGTTGTGGCTATTTTTTTCTTTTAATATATATATATATATATATATATATATATATATATATATATATATATATATATATATATATATATATTTATTTATTTCATCCGCAAACTCTTCTTTTTCAAATGATTTTTTTAGAAAAAAAGTTACCTATAAAATTGTAACGTTATACAATGAGAATATTTGTATGGTATGTGATTGGTGCTAGGGCTGCCAGCTGCCAAATCCAATTAGCTAATTGGCCTTTAACTGTTATTACCATCATGTTTGTATGTACCAAAAAGTTTAATCTTAGGGTATTTTAATTAGCAACTTTATTATTAAACATAAAGTTTTAAAATAAATATAAACATAATTATATATAGTGGCAAAATATATGTGTGATGCATATGTGACGAAAAATGGAGATGTGAATCTGTTGAACTGTTATTTATGCAAGCATTTTTTATCAACTCTGCTAATATGCCAAAAAGATTTTTGTGTTTAAAATTAATTGAAAAGGAAAATCATATAAATTAATATTGATGAGAAAAAAATTAAAAAAAATATTGATGAATCTGAATGCTCAATTTCTCTGATGGTCTCAATTTTTTTATGTTAACAATAATTCACAAAGTATTCTATCGTGTATGCATATGACTTGGACATCTAAATAATGTGTACCACATGATTGAATTAGCACACTTTTGACTGGTGTGTACGTTGATATAGGTGATGCTCCATTGACCATGTTAAAAGAAGAATTTAGAAAGGAAGCTGCACCCGCCCAATTGCTCGCTACGATATTTATCTTATAACTCAGTGCAATCATCCTTTAAATTAGATGATGAAATTTGATTA
Organism: Chloranthus sessilifolius; assembly: GCA_021018995.1. Lineage (NCBI taxonomy): Eukaryota > Viridiplantae > Streptophyta > Magnoliopsida > Chloranthales > Chloranthaceae > Chloranthus > Chloranthus sessilifolius. The sequence continues at coordinate 105,765,217 of CM037593.1, forward strand.
TATATATATATATATATATATATATATATATATATATATATATGTAATGGGTATCAGGCTGGGCTTAAGCCCACCCCATCAGGCCCTAACCTAGCCCGGATTTTCTGGGACTGCCATTTTCTAGGTCTGATAATATATACGGGCCAGGCTTGGACACTAGAAAAGCCTGATTTTTTGGGACCCAGTTGCGGGCTGACCGGGCCAATTGACAGCCCTCTACATATTGAATATGAATTGGACATGTATCCGATAAATTTATGAAGATGTTCCCCTCTTTTCTAAAGCTTATTGATGAAGTATCTAAGCCAAAGTTCAAATCCTTTTCCCAGATAGCATCGAAGTGGGAACTATAGGCTTGGAATAAGGCATCTGGTTGGAGTACCATAGGTGGCGCTTAGACTCAACCTCAACTATCAACTTTAGAAAATGTAGTGTGCTTTTAGAGCTAAATAAAAGAAACTTTATTTGCAACCATAGATTCTTTTTTGGCAAGTAAAGTTTGGGTTAGATCATAATCCTATTATCAGACGAGAATCACATTTTGTGAAAAGTCATGAAATTCTTATGTTACCTATAATATCAAGATTTATCATAAAAAAGATTGCGAAGAAAAATGATTTATATTGTCTAATTCAAAGTGGTCAATTTGTTTTCTATAGGTGCAAAGTTTACTTGAAAAAAAATAAAAAAAATTCTTGCTTGTAAATAATAATATTTTTATTAATAATAAATGAATATTTTACAGCTTATCTATGAAGTTTCTAGTTATGAGAAATGAAGTCAAAGGTTCACATCCCCTTCCCAGAACTGTGGACTAGGCATGAGGTGTCTGATCATAGTGTTAGAGGCGGCACTTGATTGCATAGTCACCAAGTGGAAGTTTGGGCAATAATTACCAAAAAGATAAATTTAGGAGAAAATACAGAGAAATTTAAAAAAACAAAAACAAAAAATTTTTTTAAAAGTATGAACGAAGTTAAAAAACATAAAAAAGGTCAAAATCTTTGGAAAAGTTGTCACATAAGAATAATCCAAATTATACCAATTTCAATTGGTCAACGAATCCCGTTGATTAAGAGGTTTATAAACCGGTCACCGAAATAAAAGCCGTGAACCGTGTTTGTGAAGCTCAAAGTTCACAATTCGGCCGGTCTGATTGTAGAAGTTCAAATGATCGGATTGAGGGTAAGGATGCAAGCTTTGAACTGAAACTCAAAATCGAATAAAAATCCGAGGCTCCCGAACCAATCGAAGCCGCACCAAAAATCAATGGGTAGGATGAGTAAACAAAAAAAAAACCGAAAAAATAAAAAAAAAAACAAAATTATAAAAATAAAAAAGTAAGTAAAATACCAACACCGAACGGTTTCAGTGTGGGTTTCAGTAAAAAGAAAAAAAACCTACCGAACCAAATGGGCTTCGGTTCGGTTTTGGTTTGGGGGTACAAAAACTGAAAAAATCTGTTTATGTTCGGTGCACCAAATTTGCATCCCTACTCAGCAGTATATGTATTATTATATTATACAAGTAATCACATGGCTACCTTGACCGATCGACCATGAAATCTAGTCAAACAATTACAGAGCCTCCCCGATCGTGAAGTCTGGCTCTGATTGAGATATTTAAATTTTAATATTTCACAACTTATAATATAACTCTAGTTAATATAATTTAATTTAAAAAATAAAATAAAATTGATCATTGCCCTCTAAAATTTCAAAAACATTGAATTTTTTTATTATTTTATTGATCGAAGTATGGAACGGATGCTTCGGGTAGTTAGACTAATCAAACTGCTCGATTAATGTTCCGAAACTCGATTTGTACTTTACAGAATCGAATGGTTCTCAGTCAATCCGATGGTTCACACCATGGTTTAAAATAACTGATAACTATTGATTTTGGATCAGGTTGAAACGATAACTATAAGTTTTAGTAGATTTTTTACCGGATTGTAATATTATTGGCTGATAATATCAAATTACGGCGATAATATTATAAACAGCATATTAAAGTTATCGGTTTCCGTTAAGGGCAAAACCCAAATTTTGATCAACGGTTCATACCGTCGTACAATCATACAGTCGACTCACGTGCAGTTTGACTGTAAAATGCGATCCAACCATCGGATCAGGCCACAAGCTCATGTTTGATCACAATATTTATATTTTTATAATTATTATAAATTAATTTTATTTTAAAAAAATTTCTCAAATTTTGGTCAAAATTATTAAAATTTGTAGGTTTTATCCTCAACATAGACTTGGCCACAATCCTTACAACACTAGCAAACTCACCTGACACTCGTTGTAAAAAAGTCACCATAAATAAAGCCACTTGGCGCTCGTAACATGTACCTAATCTCCACTCTTCTTGCATATAATATAATAAAAAAGCAATATAATAACTTTCTTATTGACAAAGCCACAGACGGCGGAAGCGAGTAGAAGAGCGGGTCAGGTGATGTGCTTAGTGCTTACTTATTAGGGTGCTTCCAAATAACTCCGTGTTGACGTTTCTAAACGCGTGTACGGCACCCGACCCTACCTTACCTTATTTTTGTGAGTGATACGTGTAAGTGGGTGAGTGTTGGGAGTTAAGTTGGCAGTCGGGTTGAAAGTGGCGACGCGGCGGCCGCTTTTCTCGCCGAGGCCCCGCCAAAGTAGATCTCTCTCTCTCGCACACTCTCTCTCTCTCTCTCTCAAGAGTGTGATATTGCGTACGGCTTTGCCTTGTCTTGTACCACTCCAGAAAAACAAAGCATAGAGGCCATTTTTAGTTTTATTTTATTTTGGGGAAATTTATCTGACCGACCCTGTCAGATGTACCTTTTACTACAGAGACCCTATAGTTTCACCTTTACCCAAATCGACTCGCTGCATGTCGAGCCGACCATAAGGAGAATAAAAAGTCCATATTACCCCCTTCTCTGACTTTCTTTAACCCAAATACGTTCCCTTTCTCCTCATTTTAATCTGCGCTAAAGAGGTGGTGAAGGTAACGATATCTTTTGCCTCTGATCTGTTAACTGGAAGAAGAAAACAGAGATTTGGGAGAAGAAGCTCCGACATTTTGCCATTTGGAGTTGAGATTCACTGTAAACTGAAGATCCTACAGTTTAAACTAAAGATCCTGCGCAGTTTCCCATTCCGACGCGAGGTATGTTGAGATCCACTGTAAACCATATCGAATTAACTTTTGGAAAAAGTTAATAGATATCGATTGTAAATAAATGCAGGAGCTGATCGATTGTAAGATATACATCGATTGATTATCCAATCGTTAGCGATTGCATATTCAATCGCTACCGATTGATTAACCAATCGTCAACGACTTCATAAACAATTGATATTGATTGGATATCCACTCCTGCATCTATTTGAAATCGGTGCCGATTGGATACTTAATCGTTAGCGATTGGTTATCCAATCGGTAGCGATTGAATACTCAATTAGGAACGATTGAGTACTCAATCGTTAGCGATTGTATATTCAATCGCTACCGATTGGATAACCAATCGCTAACGATTGAGTATCAAATCGCTACCGATTGTGTATTCAATCGTTCCCGATTGAGTATTCAATCGCTACCGATTGGATATCAGTTGTTTTGCTATCAATTTGTCATATTCATCCGTCTTATGACTCCTTTCTTCTCCTTCTTAAACAGGCGATGTATGGTGTGAAAATTCCTCTTCTCTGTCACTTTGATAGCCAAATTATAAATGATGATGGTTTGTATCAAAGTGGCCGCCGGAGGGTTATTACAATATCGACGGGTATATCTTATGAACGGTTCAGAAGGCGAATTTCTGCTATCAGTTTTGCGAGAGCAGATGAAACAATTTCCATAAAGTTCTCTATGAAGAAAGTGAACACCCCTGTGCTTGCCGACGTTTTGGATTCAGATGATTTGGCCACCCTATTTTCGTTTTATAAATTCGGGTCGAACATTATAAAGGTATTCATCATTAAAGAATCATCCTCCTTCCGATTCAAAGCTGAACATGTACCTCTAGGTGGGACTGATTTTATGAGTAACCATTCCTTCCAGCCATATAAGTTTGAGGAAGGACTTACGTATGATACTATTCAGTTAAGTAATGACGGCGATTTTGCGGAAAATATATCCACCATGAAGACGACTATTGATCTAAACCATGCCCCAGTTGAATCATATGATGACCCACTACAAAATATGCATGGGGCATATTGTAGTCAAGAGTTAGACTACACGTCTCTAAGAGTAGGGGATGAAGACGATTTTCATCATATCTTTTCCGGTGGATTCACAAATTGGATGACTTACGAATTATGTTCTACTATGCCATCGATGGGGATTAACGAAGGAGCTCAACCCTATTTCCATACATATAATCACCCCTTCGGTGAAGGGACTAGTCAACCATGCCAAAACCAGTTCGGTGAAGGGCTTAGTCAGCCATATCATGACCTGTTCCGTGAAGGGCCTAGTCAACCACATCAGAACCCCTTCGGTGAAGAAGGATCTAGTGAACCACCTCAAAACACTGCTGGTGAAGAGAACGTCGAAGATTATGATGATGAACCGGATGGGTATATAAAAGAGGATCCGAAATGCTTTACGATGGGCATTGATAATCCATTAGTAGATGGAGCTTACGAAGTGTCAGAGACATCAGATGAGTCTTCCGATCAAGAGGTGGAAATCGAATATCGAAATTGGACGTTTGAAGTTGGAGAGATCTTCAGAGATAAACAAACATTTCAAAGAGCATTGAAAGAGCACGTGGTGGAGAAAAACTTTCAAATTCGACCTTTGAAAACCGCTAATTATCGAGTGACAGCCGCATGCTACGAAACCGGTTGTTCATGGCGAATACATGCATCTAAATTAAATGGGCTCGACACTTTCTAAATCAAGACGTTTAATAGTACTCACACACGCGGAGCCGCTAAGATCGGACCGCACGGTCACTGTAATGCAACAATCTCGTTCGTAGCTAATTATGTACGGGAGAAACTTATGGAATGATTCGACTATACTTCGGCGTCGATAATATTTGATATTGTAAAAGCTTATAATGTGCAAATCTCATATGCTAAGGCTTGGAGGGGGAAAGAACTTGCCCTTAATGATATTAGAGGCAGTTGGGAACGATAATTTGTGGATCTACCAGCCTATGTGAAGGAGATGGAGATGGTAGATCCTAATGTACGAACATCCTTTCAACTAACGCTTGACGGTAAATTTCAAAGATTTTTTTAGAGTTTCGGCCCCTGCATTCATAGCTACCGTAGTACACTTCGTCACACACTGCTTGTAGATGGCACACACCTACGGGGACGCTACGAAGGGATCTTACTTATTACCTCAGGGCAAGACGGTAATGACCATATATTACCGTTAGCATTTGTCGTCGTCGAATTAGAAGAAGAGGATACGTGGATGTGGTTTCTTGAACGAGTAGGTGCGTTCGTGTTCGGTGAATTTACCGAAGATTTCATTTTTATCACGGATAGGTCGAAGGGTTTAACTAAGGTGGTCAAACATATCTTCCCTAATGCACACCACAACTATTGCATGCGACATATGACACAAAATTTACAACACAAGTATCCAAAGAACAATGTGAAGGGTTTATGGTGGTGCGCCGCGCGTGCATATTCAATAGAGAAATTTGATTATTTTATTAACAAAATGAAGGAAGATCTTGCTGATCCTCGGGTCGTAGAGTATATTTTGAAAATAGATTCAAAGCATTGGGCACGCGCACATATGAAAGGAAGGCAATATGATTCTCTGACTACGAATAATGTCGAAAGCTTAAATAGCGTACTAAAGATAGCTCGAGAGAGACCAATTATCGACCTAATCAGAACTACTAGAGAGAAAGTCGCCGACCATTTTCAAAAGCGCAGAGAGATATCTAACAAATGGACCACCATACTCTGTCTAAAAGCAGACGAGCATATGAAGAAGGTACTACAATGGGCCGGTAGGAAGAGAGCTCAACTATACGGGTGCGATCAATTTCAAGTCAATTCCGGAAATTTCATTCATCACGTCGACTTAGAACACAAGACCTGTACTTGCCGTCGTTGGCTTATTCATGGCTTGCCTTGCTCTCATGCCATGGCAGCTATCAATCGGAGAAGTTACGATTACCATAACTTCTGTGAGAAGTGATTTTTCACTGCTTGCTTTAGACAAACATATGACGAACAATGGCTTCCCACCCTTGATAAAAGCCAATGGGCATTCCAAGCTGAGCAACTGCCAGAAAATATGAAAGTAAAACCACCCTACAATTGTCGAAAGTAAGCCAGACGTCCGAGAAAGAGAAGGATAAGGTCTAAGGGTAAAGTTAGGGCCCTACAGTGTGGCAGGTGCAAAGAGTATGGTCACAATCGCCGGAGTTGCACGGCAATTGGTCCCATGGGTTGATACAGTACAAGAAGTTGGCTAAATTTCCCACTAGATGTAAATTCCCCTAAAAATGTAAAGAAGTGTTGATAGATAGCCCTGGTAAGAATTGGGTTTGAATTGTAACTCCATTGGGGTTGTATCCAACCTGATTTTAGAATTTAAGGCAAGATTTGTGTACTCTTAAAAATTTTTAAACGTAGACAGTCAATATCGATTGCTTCTGCAATCGATATCGATAGCAGAATCAATCGACATCGATAGCTTCTGCAATCGATATCGATAGCATAATCAATCGATGTCGATTGCATAATCAATCGATGTCGATTGCATAATCAATCGATATCGATAGCATAATCAATCGACATCGATTGCTTCCTCCACCTAATGTTAAGCAGCCCATATAAAATTTTTACATACTTGATATTATAAATTAAAAAAAACATGATTGTTTTACACTTAAAATATAAAATTTTCGTTTACAAATAATCTTTCAAGTTAATACAATTTTAACGCTAGAAATAAACTAGGATGCTACTGCATCAGTAGTAGGTTCTTCATCCATAGCTCTCTCGACTTCTCCATCGGCAGTAAATTTAGCGAGGGCTTATCCAATTTCTGCCCTGATCTGACTCATATTGCCTTGGCTGAAGTCAAATTTCTTCCCCAACATGAAGTACTCTATGTACTTCAAAACAAATACCCCACAGTCCCAACCATTGCTCTGTCGGGGCACAGATTTAACCTTGTAATTAGAACTTGACCAAGGATAGGTCGCAGCTTCCAATGTAGTGGAGTCTCCGTGTACATATAAAATAGCGGGAAGATATTTGGTCTATTTAGAAAAGTTTAATGTCAGATAATGTTTGATAAGATAAGCTACTTAAACAGAAAAAATATCAAGAAATATATGTGATCGATTGCCCAAACGATCGACAACGATTGTATAATCAATCGTTGTCGATCTTGTAATCTATCGTTAGTGATTGTATAATCAATCGCTGTCAATTATATAATTAATCGTTGTCGATCGTATAATCAATCGTTGTCGATCGTTTTGGCAATCGCTAACGATTGTATAATCAATCGTCACCGATTGTATAATCAATTGTTATCGATTGTTTAGACAATTTTGAAGGTGTGGACGATTCTTATTAGTATGTTTATTTGTAGGGGATACTTGTCCTTCGAGGGCCTATCCAAAATTGGATCAACAATCATTACCGATCGTTCTAAAACCTTAACGATCGCAAGGGCCCAATGCAAAGGAGCGTGGCTATGGACTGGGACTAATATCTGAAATGAATAATATAATATATTAGAGGACACTATGGTGGAAATTATGAACAAAGTTTGCAGAGAGCGTAATGTACCGTGTTGCATTGGTGAGCCCACAGATTCCTCCACCTATTGAAGAAGAAGTTTTGGAGCATCTTCTTGCCTGGGTTGGTTTCTTCCTTTAGAGCAGCCCACCGTTCAATTTGCGTGGCCATCGGTTTTTGGTTGAGTTTTTCAGTTTCAACAAAGAATCTGAAATCGTTATAATCTATGCCAATATATGACAAACCGGTGGGGCTCATCAGGAAGAACTTATCACCAAGTTCAGGATGAGCAGCGTCATCCATGACTTCCAAAAGTCTTAGATAGGCTCCCATGATCTGAAAAGATAACAAATTTCAGTAAATAAGGAGCCGTTATCGATTGTTCAGACAATCGATAACGATTGTCTAGCTAATCGGTATCGACTGCTCAGACAATCGTTAACGATTGTCTAGCTAATCGGTATCGACTGCTCAGACAATCGTTCGCGATTGTCTAGCTAATCGGTATCGACTATTCAGACAATCGTTAGCGATTGCGTAGAGAGGCGGCATCGACTGTGTACACAATCGTCAGCGATTGTGTAAACAATCGATTTTGTCTATTTGGGCCATCATTCCATTTCCAAGTCAATCGTTACTTTTAGAAAACTTGAAAAGAAAATAACTTTTTAAATTTAATATGAGAGATTTCGTTACTTACAAGATTGTCTAAGTATGCCGTGCCTTCCAGACATTTGAACGTATGCATTCGGAGTGTATAATCACCCACGGAGCTTACGTAGATGCTGCATGAAACATAACGGCCAAGTTTTAATTCAAAACGAAGTAACTAAGTTGTTACTATCACCGAAAAAAAGGACAAATTCGTAATATATGTAACTTACTCGGCATCCTTTTCGGGAGCTGTCCAGATGGCATTCATGAACCTCTGCTCATCTGTCAGCTCCTCCGTAGGAGGGGCATAAATCCTCGTTATGGCGGTTTTTTTTATCGCTTCTTTAATGTCCTAGGCTTCGAGGCAACTGGTTTAACTTTAATCCTAGGCCTCAAAGTAGCATCTCATCGTCGCCGGATTGCTCATCAACTGCCGGACCACCCTTATCATCATCATCGTGGGATTGGTTATCAGCTGCTGCCAAATCCTCTTGGGCGGGAGGAGCTGGTGCTACATCTCCGATCCTCGGTTTGGTGACCAGGTTACAGTCCAATATCGGCAGCGAGAGACACTTCCGATAGCAACTTTGAAACAGCACCATCCTGAACATCGAAAGACATAAAATTGATAAATAAGAAAACAGAGAACAGAATGACTTCTAAAAATAATATAAATCGTATTTACATTCGGTACCGATCGCCTAACGATTACATTTACAAGCGGTACCGATTGCACATACGATCGGTATCGATTGTGAATGAGATCGGTATTGATTATAAATGTAATCGGTATCGATTGTAAATGCAATCGGTAATGCTTGTAAATGCAATCGTTACCGATTGTACATACGATCGGTATCGATTGTATATGTAATCGTTATCGATTGTAAATACGATCGGTAAACAATCAAATAAATAAAAAATCAAATTAAAGCAGACTATACTGTCAATCATACCTTGGGTGTCACCTCCATTATTGTTTGAAGGAGTTCTATAATTTTTCCTTGCTCTTTCCGGATCAACTTGTTGAAGTGATCCACCGTTTGCAATTGAACATCCCTTGAAGTGAGCCGTTCTTCAGAGGAGTTACATTGTGTCCGGAGGAGCATATTCTCCTCCACCAGCCGCTTATTCCCTTCCACCAATTGGTTAACTAACTCTTCCAAATTGCCGGCTTTTTGGTTGAGTTTCAAGTTATCCATCTCCAAAGCATCAATCCTCCTCAACAACTCTTGATTAGAGGAGGATGGTGTACTGCTGGTTGTCTTCGCGGCGACCCTTTTAGGCCGGTCTAATTGGCCTTGGACCTCATCTGACGAAGAGCCTTCGTCAGACATTGTTTCATCCTCAAATTCTTCCTCTTCAATTTCTTTGAGAGGAATATTTCTTTTCTTCTTGGGCCGAAGATCAACTTCCACAGCTTTCTTGACCTCCTCAACCTCTTTCCTCTTCCCCCCCAATTTCCCCCCCAACAGCCTTTAAAACCCGTTGATAATCCCTTACGAGTGGTATGCCCAACTCGAAGGTAACGGGTTCGAGGGGAGCATTAATTTGTTACGAAAAAGGACAGGTTGTAAAATAACATAGAAAAATTTACAGAAATTGAAAAATCACTCTAAATTAAAGACTGCTTAAAGAGTGGAAACTGATTCCATTTACAGTTGATTTCGATTGTGTAGGTAATCGATCCCGATTGTGTAGGTAATCGATCGCGATTGTGTAGGTAATCGATCCCGATTGTGTAGGTAGTCGATCCCGATTGTGTAGGTAGTCGATCCCGATTGTGTAGGTAGTCGATAGCGATTGCTTAATCAATCGTTTTCGACTACGTAGGCAATCGATATTATTGATTTGATAATCGGGATCCTTCATATTACTCTTTAAAGTTGTTACAAGTTTACCTTTATATATTTGAATTAGTTAAAACGACATCATACCTTGCTGTCGATCATCTTCGCAAGAGTGTAGCCTTTATTCCTCGTTTGGGGCTTCTCCGCCCACTTCAACAATCGGGGGAAAGGGTTTAGCATTGACGTTCTTTGAGGTGAGACGTCAGGCAGCATCTCATAGGCTCACCAGTGAAGTACACACATAAAGCTATAATTATTATATGGCTTAAGGGCTTTATCGTTGTCGGCTGTCTTTCTAGTTGCCACGCCCTTCTCTATATACTCTAGCAAGTCTTTGAAGACGTAGAGACCCCATGGGGTTTTTTTGAAAATTTCTACGTCATCAACGAGTTCAACGTGGGCTTCCGACAATTGAAGATGGGACCCGGGAAAAAGAAATGTACATAGAATAAAAAGAAGAGCCAATTTGACGAAGTTTTCATCACTTTGCGCTAGCCTCAATCCAGTATCAATATGAGACCGCAAAATTTTTTCGGGCGCTAGTCCCCGAAAATATTTGTATCGAATTGTTTCCACTTTGGGTGCTTTAATGGAAGGGGAATGCTCTTGGGGTTCAACAACTACAAGGCCCAGAATTAAGGCAACGTCCATCTCCCGAAGATAGACATCTCTCCTCCCGATTCGGAAGTGGTTCTTCTTAACCCAAAAACTTAACATGGCATCCACAACATCTCTAGCAAAACTAACACCCTTTGGCATTTGAAATATTCCCCCGAAAACTGATGCACTTAGCATCTCCTTTCGTTGCGGGCTAGCATCTTCGAAGATCTTCGAAATGCCAGCAGGTGAATATTTGCCAACAGCACGTTGTACAACCATTTTGCCGGCTTCTGTATATGAACTGTAATAAAATTAAAGAGAAAGTTTATAATCAGGCTAGATAAAAAAACTCGCCGATTCCCTAAACAATCGTCACCGATTGGTAATGCAATCGTCCTCGATTGTGTACCCAATCGATGACGATTGTTTAGGGAATCGTCATCGATTGTTGAATCAATCGACGTCGATCGCATTAACAATCGACAGTATATATAATTGTCCAATTTTTTCCCTTTTTTCTTCTTTTTCTTATTCTTTTCTTCCTTCGCCAAAATTCGTTTGATATTGGGAAATATGGGGGCTGGTAGGGATAATAATGATGATTCATTTGCTGCTGATGGTGGAAAATCATTTGCTGGTGATGGTTAGGGATAATAACGAAAGCGATTGCATATACAATCGATAACGATTGCATATATATACAATCGCTTTCGTTATTATCCCTAACCATCACCGACAATATTTTCCACAATGTCAAACGACCCACCAGAATTAGATCCTCTTCAGATCTTTTGGGACGAAAAAGAAAATGTTGGCGAAATCGTTATCGATTGTATAGACAATCGTTATCGATTGTATACGCAATCGATAACGATAAAATTTACTTCAAAATGTGCACCGACGAAAGTGGAAGAAAAAAATCAACAGAAATTAATTATTTACTAGCTACTTACAGGTCTGGTAGCTTGAAGATTGAAGAACGGAATGTTAGCGACTGTCGACCGCCTCTCCACCGACTTCGAACGAAAAAGTAGAAAAGTAAAAAGGTAAACAGTGTAGGGTTTGGTGAAGGCGGCTATTTATTACATTGGGGGTAAATCCGGTATTTCCTAAAGGCGGTAGATGGCTCGACGCGCAACGGGTCGATTCGGGTAAAGGTGAAACTATAGGGTCTCTGCAGTAAAAGGTACATCTGACAGGGTCGGTCAGGTAAATTTCCCTTTATTTTGACATATAAGCCTTGTTTCATCATACGAGTTCTCCCAAAAAACGAAAAAAAACATTCTTTTACGAAGGGATGCACGTTTTGAACCTACACTGAAATCGAACCTAAAACCAAGGCTCTCAAACCGAATCACACCGAAAACCGATTCAAACTAAATCAAATCGAAGCCAAAAATCGAGCAGGTAGGTTGAGTAAACTTTTAAAAAATCTGAAAAAATCGAAAAAACAGAAAAAAAATATATTAAAAAACTAAAAAAGTAGATATTTTACCTACACCGAACTGAATCTGACTCGATTTTGAATTTGGTTTCAGGAAAAAAAAAAAAAATCAGTTTGGGGTGTACCGAACCGAACACTGTAAAATTCAGGTTCGGTTCGGTACACCGAACTCGCTCCCCTAATTATACTAATTTTGGACATTTTCTTCCATTTGGGAACAGAGTGGGTCCCACTTGCTTGGGAAAAAAGTGAAAATAATTAAAATAAAATTTTCAAGGGAGAAAATCTCTTGAAACTTTTTTTAGCCCACGTCATGGGAAAATACAAATGCCCTCCTTCTCTGCACCAACTAAAAAATTGGTTTCTACGGCTTGAGATTTTCACTATTAAAATGTTGATTGTCTTGAATTAGATGATGGGATCTTTGTCCCGTCTTCAACACAATAAATCTTGAGATCATGGCTCACCTATCAGATGGTCATGTATTGATTTCACGTGGTACACAACCCCAAAAGCGACAATGAGCATGGTGTAACATGTTACAACAATTGATATGTGAAATTCGTGCCATGTTAAAACTCCATCCAAGCCATTTGATTTGAAGCACATGATCTAAAGATCTTAGGTGAAAAAGATTGACACCAAACATTATTTTCCTCATATTATTCAATACACTCAAAAGCCATTATTTAATTCGATCAACATTTGACGGTGTTGACTCATACAACAGAGACTAAGTTTTGCATTACTCTTCTGCATAGTAGATCTTTAGATCATGACCTTCAAATCACACGACTTAAATGTTACCCAACCATATAAGCCACTTCATTTGACGACTATGACCTAAAGATCATAAGTGAAAACGATTCGCACCAAATATGATTTTTATCATATGACTCAATGCACTCCAAAGCCATTATCCGATTCAACAGTTAATTTTATTGAATCATATGAGACAAATTGAGTTTGCACCACTCTTTAATTTCAGTTGTAAATATTTAGATTATGACCTTTATATCAAACGGCTTAGATGTTACCTCACCTCATAATCGTGTCATTATTTACACATCATAACTTCGCCCCATCTCCTTCGGCCAACATGCATTGACCGTTTTGAATCAGACAACAAAGATTATTTTTATCCCAATCTTTTACGTGATTTATAGCAATTTTACTATACCAAATTAACTTATCACCTCGCAAGTGTACAAGGGAATTGTAGCACATGTAAAGATATCGATCATCATAGAATAACTTGACTTTGAAAATCCGTCTATATGTTTTAGAAAATAAATTGGTTTTGAGTTTTAAAATTAAATTGCTTAAAAAGAAACTTTCTCTTTCTGAAAATTAATTCAACTAAGCTGAGAATAATATACAAATTGATTAGAAAGTAAACAAGTCTAAGTTCTCTAATCACGGATTCGTAATCCTAATTAATAATCTCTAATTTCTCTGAATTTTGTAATTATCTTAAGGCGAAAACGACAACAAAAGAAAAAGATAAGATCGATTTAAGGCAATAACGATAACATAAACTTCTCCAGTAGGACTTTCATTAATGAAATTAGCTAAGACAACATAGTTGAGTGATGGAAGTCTAATAATCTCAAACCTAAGGCGACAACGGCAACATAGAAATTGAAATCATAAAAATCATGAAATCCTTTTAAAACTCATAGACAAGTTTTAAGACTTATAGTCATTAACCAATTACAGCACGAATTCAGAAAAATAAGAAACAATTAATTTTTCGTACTACTCTTTGATATGTCTGATTCTCGAACTTTGGAAAATTAGTTACTAATAACTTTTATTGCTTCAAAGAAATTTACAAAAGGCATAATGAAAAACTAAAACTAAAATTTAAGACTAACATTATTCTACTCTATTTATCGATCTCCAAAATCTAACACTGAGAGATCCTTTATTTCTCTATGCAGGCCCTCTTATTTATAGCTGCATAAGAGTCTCCTAGTATATGCAAAATAATAGAAAGACTAACTTCATATTACAATTCTAAACTAAAATTAGAACATTACTAAAATTAAAACTTCCTAACTATATGTCCTTCATTTAGAAGTCTACTTTTGGCATCGTTGTGTTCATGATTGTTCACAGCTTTGCTTCCTCACGATCAATAGTGAGCTCTCTTTGTGAGATCGTGGTTTACGATCTCATTGGTGCTCTTCTCTGGAATGACTGGTTTCTGTTACGGTCAATTGTAACTCACTTTTGCTTCTGTCGTGACTTTCTTCTTAAGGTCATGATCGATGGTGACCTGTTCTTTTGGGTTCATCCAACTTGTGATCAATCGCAGGAATGCTTTCTTTCGGTTGCGTTCTACGATTGCAAGGCTGCTCTCTCTATTATGATTCTCTTCACTCACGATCGATCGTGGGCTTTTTCTGACATCGTAGCCTTTCACGATTTATCGTGGATTCTTGGGTCTTCTTTGCACATATTCCTCTTTACGTATGTTTTCTCCTATTAAACTTAATATCCACTTAGAATATGTCATTAGTACTTAACTGTGGACTAACAATGCTTTGTTTAGGGTATATCAACATGATATATTATGTGAGTGATCAATGATGCATCTTGAGATCATGGGTATACCATCAGACGGTTTTTTTATTTCATGTGGCACCCATTCCAAAAGATGACCTGTAATTTGTTTTTGAGCTTGGTGTATGTCTTGCGCGTTTAGAGTTACAGTTTTAAATGTGTACCATGCAGAAGAAAAAACTAACTGTATGAGGGTATGCCCATGATCTCAAGACTCATCTTGTAAAAAATTGGGACAAAAAACAATTGGGTGGCTCTAAATGCGCCCATGCATTCTCTGAAAGCACCTATGTCGGAACTTCTTTAAAATCATTGATTGCATCCGATCAGATGACGAAATTGTGTTTCACCAGATCTTCCACACAAAGGATCTTGAGATCGTGTCGCACCTATCAAATGGTAAGTTTTTTATTCCACGTGTCACAAATTTTCAAAATATGGCCCTAAAATCACGTTTGAGCATGATGTGTGCCATTGCACACAATTAAAGGCTATTTTTTTGGGGATCTGTACATGTTGAATCAAAAAAATGATTGTTTGATAGGTGAGACATGATCTCAAGATCCATTTTGTTGAGGATCAGGTTGAAACACGATCTCAATCATCATATTCGAAGAAATCAACAATCTTTAAGGGGTTACACACGTGAGCGCTTTCGCGTCGGCGCGAACAGAGCCACCCAAAACAATTTCCATAGTCTAATTCAAACCCATTACTACCTTTTGGCTCGAGGAGATGGGGTGAGGTTACAGGTTCACATGGTATGAATAATGGTACCTTTTGGCTCGAGGAGATGAGGTGAGGTTAGAGGTTCACATGATATGAATAATGGTACCTTAGGAAAATAATTTTACACACGGTAACTAAAGAGTTGAAAAAAATAAAAACCCAGCCATTATAAAATTCTAAAAATAAAACATCTCATGAGTTCTTATTTACAAACCCATGTAAAGTATTTAAAAAAACTTTTCCACAAATTTTGTCAAACAAGGCCATACTATTGGAATGATTTCAAATATCAGAATCGGTCACCGGATCAGTCAGCCCAAAATCGATTTGAATCAATAACGGTGGATCAGATTGGACAATCCCAATGCATAAAAAGTGTGAGGGCAAAAATTAAAATAGGTAAACATTATTTAGTGTACATTGCCACACAAGCTGTTCAAATCCATCATTGATGATTCCAATGTAATGTATGGAAGTCCATTGGTGGTACATTTGGACAAATTCCTGAAGGTAATTTATTATTATTCTTCACCTCATTTTTTCTAAGAAATTTGGTGATAAAAAAAAGTCTATGAAAAAGGAAGAAATTGTCTCAAAAAATGATTGTAGGATCTTATACTCAATTGAGCTACGAGTCCAAACAAAATCAATTGATGATGGAAGAAGTACAACTCAATCTTTTAATGTGGGGTGTGAGTGTTTCAATCATGACCTCTCTCAATCTTAAGTTGTATCGGTGATCCAACTTAAACATTGCTTGGAATTGGTCAATCCGGAGCAATCCAACCAATCCTTGATTGATCCGATACCCACGTAAAAATGATATGACCTATGAAATTGGTATCGTTTGGGCCAAAATCGATCTGAATCACCCGATCTGGAACGGAATCGGCCGATATTTGAAACCATAATTATTGAGATAATAGCTCCTACCCTTTACTTATTTAAACATAAGAAGCGGTATTGTCCAAGTAGTAATCCATCAAAGAAACATGTCTCTTGCAAAATAAATAAATTGTGCCTAGCAGTTGACAAAAAAATCTGATTTGTGAACTTTAATATTAGTTATTAAAAATAAGAGCAAGGAATAGTATTAAAGTGCACATGTCAAATAAACTATTAATAGGATAAGATCATTTTCACACGATAGTTAGGAGAGTCACGTCCTTCATTATTAGGACACAACCCTCCTTACCATCATTTAAACGCCAAATTGGTGTTAAGATGATCTTAACACTATTAAATGACGGAAGAACCAAAACACATCAAAATGGTACCAGTCAAAATGGTACCAGTCGTACTTAATAATGGAAGGATTTGGCAGAAATATGTAGAATATATATTTTTTTTTGGAAAGGGAAATATGTAGAATTGTCCCTCCTAAAATATGATTATGGAATAAATGAGCAATTAATAATGGAAGGATTTGGCAGAGATACGTAGAATTGTCCCTCTTAAAATATGATTATGGGATAAATGGGCAATAGTTATGAGGGTGATTTGCACTGACAAAGTGATAGATTGTACATTGGAGTGCAACATGCCCAAAAATGATATTTTGGAGAAATTTAAACCATATAATCTATGTAATATAGTATCAGTTGTTGTTTTTAGTTTCAATGGCTGATATTAAAGTTCATGAATCGAATGGTTTACAGCTACTTATAAGCATGTTTCTTTGGGCGGAGATGTGTTCCAGTAAGGGATTGCCACTTATTGGCATGTTTCTTTGGACTGAGATGCATTCCAATTTAAGGATTGCCTCTTGGACATAGTGATAAATCACACTTCAATGGTGTGAGATGGAAAGTGTTAATGGTGTAAAATCATTTAAGCACCATCTTGGTGCTTAAATGTCTGTCTGAGCCATTATTGATAACATGGCTAGGCTTGACATTTTGGGGGCCCAAGGCGAGTTCCTAAAATGGGGCCTCTGTTTCATATTACTTTATAATATATAAAAAATTCGTCACATATTTTTTTTGACAAATAAAATATGGGAGCCATTACTTGCACACATTTTTCAAGTGATTGCACCGAATTTAAAGGAAGACTTGGTATTTTAGAGACATGTGATATGTAAAATTGCAAAATGGGCCGTCTGATTTGAAACTTATGATCAATAGATCTCTGGGGCATAAAATTGGAGCAAAACACGATACTTGTCATATGATCATAGCCTTCAAATCAAACGGCTTAGATGGTGTTTTCACATAGTAGAGGTCGCCAAACTTGCAAGTCTTTCTTTTAAATTCGGTGCAATCTAGGGCAATCACTTGAAAAGCGTGTGCAAGTAATGGCTCCCATAACATAGTACTCATATTCTAGTTTACTATATATATAATTTGAAAATGTAACTAAAAATTTAATACAAGTAAATATTAAAGGAAAATGCAATAAAAAAAAGAAAATTTAATACTAAAAAAATTCAGATTGTGTAAGAAATTCTAGAAGAAAATATTGAAGAAAGCCATCTATTATACGCCTTCTCTTCTCAAATTAAATAGCCTTTAAATAATTTTATGAGGCAATTGTCGATCCCAATCCCGGATGAGAAAAGAGGGGGTTGGTGTCACGTTGACAAACGGTTGTAAAAAGACCCTGTTAATTCCATAAAAGCCGACTCTAAATAGATGGGAAGACTATTATGATGATGATAATGATGAAACTATAAATGCAACAAATGGTCCTAGATTGATCCTAATACCTATTGTATTTTATAGATCTTACGGAACAAGGTTCACTTGATTTATACAGGTACCAATCCAATAGATCAGTTAGTATTTGGTCAAATCTTCACTTTTTAAATAAAAGTCAATAGAACAAGACTTACACATATGACCATTTGAGTGGTCAAATCTTCATAGAGATTTTGATCTGAACTCACGTAAAAAAAAGATTTTCCTAATCCTCTTAAAACTTATTGATTGGGCCGGATCAGACATTTACGCAGATCGAAACACTCAATCTTCCACGTTTAAGACCATGTCTCCCACCTATCATATGGTTATTTTTATTCAATATGTCACATCCCCAAAACATGACCCTAAAACCACGTTTGAGCGTGATGTGTGCCATTGCACACAAGATGCACTTTTTGGGGAAATGTCATATGTGACATGTGAAATCAAAAACTGAGTGTCTGATAGGTGGTATATGTTCTCAAGATCCCTTGTGTGGAAGATCGGGATTAAAAAAATCTCCATCGGACTCTGATCTGACCCAATCAACGAGTTTATGGGGTTACACACGAGGGAGCTTTTAGAAAACGTGTGGGTGCAAACAGTCAAATAGACTTTTAAAGAAAATAATTAACTACTTTGATGAAAATGATGGAAATTCTAAACAAAATTTTAGCTCGAAAAGACACAAAATTGGTATCGGGTAAGAGTAAGGTAACAAAATTCGGGGCCCTTTAGCTTTATAGAATTTTATTTTTTTTATAAAAAAAACCCTATTTTTTAATAGGCAAATAGGATTTGGGGGCCCTTAAAAATCGGGGGCCCAAGGCTCTTGCCTAGCTGGCCTTGGTCCAGGGCCGGCCCTGATTGATAATGGCTATGACCGACTTTTAGAGCACTAAAATGGTGTTTAAATGATCTTACACAATAAACTATACGCTTGTTATCACACCATTGAACTGTGATTTATCATTATATCATATAGCACATTAAAATGGTGTTTAAATAATCTTACACCATTAAAACTATACTTCTTGTCTCACATTATTAAAGTGTGATTTATCATTATGCGATGTGGCGCACATCTATGATCCAATCTAAATTGGCCAAATACCAATCTATCATTAGAACACATCTCAGCCAAAAAAAACGTCTATAGGTGAGTTTGAATCGTTGGATTGATGAAATGTAATCAAGGTATTAAAATTGGTATCGGTCTTAGATATCGGTTTGCCCGAGGCCAATGCAAATCAGCCGATACGTATCAGCCATTTAAAAAAAAAAAAAGTAGAACTCGGTCGAAACGGAGATGTATCGGCCGAAACCCGATATGTATCAGCCGAAACCCATACGTAACAGCCGATACAAGTCTGTATCGGCCAATATGTATCGGCGATACCGATACGTATCAGACCACACTACAAAATATAAGACTATTACCGGTAATTTTTGGCTATAAAAAATTGTCGCTATTAACAAAAAAACTATTAAGACTATTAGCGACAAGGGTATTAGCGGCAGTTTTTGGCTACCGCTAATAGTCTTATGTTTGTAGTGCCAATACGCATCACCGATACGTGTTTTTGATACCTTGAGTCTAATATCACACTACAAAAAACGAGACTATTAGCGGCAGCCAAAAACTGCTACTATTAACAAAAAAAGTGTCGCTAATGCCCTGTTTGTTAACACGAGTTTTGGTAAAAATCAGCTGAAAATTTGAAATTTCCCACAAAACTGCAATTTGCAAGTGTTTGGCAATATAGTGGAACCAACAAACTAGAGTTTTTTTGAAAAAAAACTCACATAAAATTTCCAGCCAAAATTTGGCTGGCACTTTTTTATGCCCATGATATGGGTTAAAAGCTCGGAGAAATTTTGGTGGCCACCCTTGTAACCCGAAATTCGTTCTTTTCAACTCAGATATATCATGCTTAAAATCGTTTGATTGCTTTAGATCAATCGATCAAGATTTTTTTTTCATCATAATTTTTCATATAATGGATCTTGAGACTATGAGCTTATCATCAAACACTCAATTTTTTTGTTGATATAGCACACATGTCAATACCTCTTTCTTCACGCCCACGCATTCTTTGAAAGCACCTACATCTCAGACCCTTGAAAAAAACGTTGATTTCTTTGGATCAGATGATGGAGATCTTTTTTAATAAATATCTTCCACAAAATAGATCTTAGGTTCATGGTGCATCAATCTGACGATCAATTTTTAATTTCCTGTATCACCGATATCCAAAATATGACTCTTCAATCATGTAACACACATCATGCTCAAACGTGACTTTAGGGCCATATTTTGGGGACTGGGGACACATGAAATCACAAACTGGCCGTCCGATAGGTGTTACATGATCTTAAGATCTATTTTATGGACAACCGGGGTGAAAAGCAATCACTCTCATTTGATCCGAATAAATCAATAGTCTTCAAGGAGTCTGGGACGTGGGCGCTTTCAAAGAACGCATGGACGCGAACAGAGGTACCCATAAACAACGACGCCAATAAATGTAACCCAACCATCTAAGCCAATTAATTTGAAGGCCATGATCTAAAGATCATAAGTGAAAGATTGGCACCAAGCATAATCTTTATCATATGACTCAATGCACTTCAAAGCCATTACCCGATTAAACAGTTGATTGTATCGAATCATATGATAGAGATTGAGTTTTGCACTACTCTTTTGCATCATAGATTTGTAAATCATGGCCTTTATATCATATGGTTTAGATGTAATCTCACCTCATAATCATACTATTTATTTGCACTGTAAAATCGTAACCTCACCCCATCTCCTTCGGCCAACATGCATTGACTGCTTTGAATTTGAAAAAGGAGATTGGTTTTATCCCAATCTTCTAGATGATGCATCTTGAGATCATGGGTATATCAGTTTTTTTATTTCATGTTGCACCCATTCCAAAAAATGAATCGTGATTTGTATTTGAGCTTAATGTATGTCTCACGAGTTTAGAGTTACTGTTTGAGATTTGTACTAGGCGAAATAAAAAACTATCTGAGTGTATGCCTATGATCTCAAGACTCATCTTGTAAAAAGTTGGGACAAAAAAAAAATTCATATTCTAATTTAAAGTGACTAATGCATTTTGGCCCGACGAGATGAGGTGAGGTTATATGTTCTTATGGAGTGAAAAATGGTGCCTTCAGAAAATAATTTTACACAATATAGCCAAACAGCTAAAAAAATATAAAATCAAATCATGGTAAAATTTTAAAATAAACCTTCCCATAAATTCTCTTTATTCACCAACCCATGGGAAGTAAAAAAATAAAAAACTTCCCATGAGTTTTGTCAAACAAGGCATAAGAGTCTTAGTTTTTGTAGTGTCAGCCCTTAAAATGGGAAAATAGTTGATATTATAGGCAACAAAAGGGATGGTTTAAATCTACCTAAAAACACTTCAATCTACGATTTATCACTTGACGACACAGATTTCCCACATCTTAAATCATTGATGGTGTAAAATCATTTAAACACCATTATAGATCATGACTCTCCTGACCATCATTTAAACAACAAATTGGTGTTTAAATGATCTGACACCAATAATGACTTTAGATGTGGGTAATTCATACCTTTATAGTGATAGATTATACATTAAAAAGCAGTGTCCCAAAAATCACTCATTGGCAGATTTTGACCATCCTGATCTCTACGCTCTAATGCCTGCCATGGTTTCTTATATTTAATGGCTGCTAGCAAAGTTTCTCAAACGGATGGTTCATATCTCGCATTATAAAAAACTGCTACTATTAACAAAAAATTGTCAAGGACTATTAGCGGCAAGAGTATTAGAGGCAAATTTTAGTTAATAGTGGCAAAAATTGCTACTAGTAGTCTTGTTTTTTGTAGTGCCGTTATAAGCATGCTATTAATAAAAAATTGTCGCTATTAACAAAAACTGTTAAAAACTATTAGTGACAATTTTTTATTAATAGCGGCAAAAATTGCCTCTACTAGTCTTATTTTTGTAGTGTTGTTAAAAGCATGCTATATTGGACCAGACATGTTTAGTTGACAGATAGCCGATTTGAGGTTTAGATTGTTCACGTATGCACGCCAAGTGCCGTTATTATATACGACACTTTAATAGTTTTAAGTGTAAGATAAAAAAGAAAAATAAAGCTTAAGTCACAAGTGTATGATCATTTAAATACTATTTTGTCTATTAAATGTGAGCAATTATCTTATTATTATTATTATTATTATTATTTATGTTTGTCTTACGATATAGACAGTTTAGATCATGTAGTGGCTGTCCATATTTGTATGGGGAGAGGATTTACTTTTTGGCGCAACCAACTTGGAGGAGACCCATACAAAGGGCAGAGCATGCCTAGGGATTAGAATCCACGACCTGTGAAGTGGATCACTTGAGCTATTACTCAACCATTAATCATCCCATTATTGTAACATCATCACTTATGAAATCTCTTTTTTGGGTTATTATAATTTTTTTTAAAATCTTAATTAGCTGCCAAATGCTTTAAAACTCTTATGGCATAGATTTAAGGCTATGTTGTGCATAAAATCGCTAGAAAACTTTTGCACTTATAATTTTGTTAATGACTTTTACGTATGAAAAAGACAATCAATAAATCAAATAATAAATATTATAAGAAGGTAGAAAGAGAAAAAGAGATCACACCATAAATAAGAACAAGATTTACGTAATTCGACCTAAACCTAAATGTTTCGACTATCAAGAAGAAGATGCACAAAGGCTACAAACAATGGAGATCGTACTCTCCAATCTTATCCAAAGCAAGAGAATCACAAATACCTATGCCTAAAAAATCAAGACTCAAATGCAAAATAAAATCCCAAGTTCTCTCTCTCTAACTCACGCACAAGAGAGATCCCGAAACCAAAAAAGGCACAGGAGAGATCCCAATCTCTCACCTTTTTATTCTAATTCACTTACCAATTATAACTTACCTATTATTCTCATCTAGTTTCTTACTTAGATTAAGACTCTTCTTTCTCTTTGTTTTCTAATTTTAGAGAATAATACAAGCTTCCAAAACAAGTGACTTTCCTCAAACAAAAGCAAACTAATATAGGATTCTATTGACAATCGACCAAACTAAGTTCCAATAGGAAACTCTAGTTGCAATTGTAAATCGAGCCAAAATCCAATAATCTTCACTTTGGCGAGATTTGCAAACCAACAATAATTCTCCACTTTAACATGAAATCTCATGTCAATCAAATATAGAAAATAAAACTAAGTATCTTCTATTTCAACTTCAAAACTGCATTCAAATGTGCCCACCGACTCCAATGCACCTCGGAAGTGTCAAACTGTCAGTGCACTCGAAAGTGCCAAGCTATTGATACAAATGCACCAAAAAGTGTCAAATTGTCAATGCACCTAAAAGTGTCAAACTGTCAATGCACCCAAAAGTGTCAAACTGCCAATGCACCCGAAAGTGTGTACCAAATTACCAATATACCCAAAAATGTCAAATGTGCCTGTAGGCTCCACCGCACAAGAAAGTGTCAAACTATAAATTTCTGTAGGATTATTTGCAGTACCAATCTTCATATCAACAATGGGAGCTGCTCCACCTACCAAAGAGCTTTTTTACAACCAGTGCTTTTCATCACTAACTATTTATGATCATTCGCAAAACACAACCGAATTGTGTCACAAATCTGCCGATTAAATTTGTCTCAATCTTTTTCCATTACATCTAACCCTTCACACAACAAATCGTAAAAAATTCACCAACAATAAGAAAAAATTTCTCGCGGAAGTAAAATGATGCCCAAGTCAAAACCTAGACTCTGATACCAATTGTTGTGCAAAAAACTTCTAAAAAGCCTTGGCACTACCAATCGTGTCAATGATTTTCACATACGAAGAAGACATTCAATAAATCAAATAATAAATATCATAAGAAGATAGAAAGAGAAAAAGATATCACACCACAAACAAGAACAAGATTTATGTGATTTGCCCTAAGGCTACGTCCACAAGGTAGGCAAACAAAGTGTTTCTACTATCAAGAAGAAGATGCACAAATGCTACAAACAATGAAGATCATATTCTCCAATCTTATCCAAAACAGGAGAACTACATATACACCCGTGCCCCAAAAATCAAGACTCGCATGCAAAACAAAACCCCAAGTTCTCTCTCTCTCTAACTCACACGCACAAGAGAGATCCCAAAACCAAAAAACGTACAGGAGAGATCCCAATCTCTCACCTTTTTATTCTCACTCACATATTATTCTTATCTTGTTTCGTACTTAGACTAAGACTCTTCTTTCTCTTTGTTTTCTAATTTTAGAGAAAAATACAAGTTTTCAAAATAAGTGATTTTCCTCAAACAAAAGCAAACTAATATAAGATCCTATTGACAATTGACCAAACCAAGTTTCAATAGGGAACTCTAGTTGTAGCTGTAAATCGAGCCAAAACCCAACAATGGCAATGGAAAACATAAGCTTTTCACTGAATTCAAAGACTAAAAGCTTCTTGGATCAATCTATGGTCGAGACAGCCTCGAGAATCGAGGAGTAGGCACACATACACATGTGACAATTGCGGAGTAGTGTGAGGGCTCACCAATTATAGCAGTTATGGTTAACTATCATAACCCAACTCACACCTTGTAAAGACAAGGGTGGGAAAGAACGTGGAGGATGAGAATCGAACTCATAGCCTACTGATCAGTCACATAATTTACTATTTTATCACACTTAACTTAGTAATGTTAGGTCGTAGTTTGCTACTAATAAGTTATTGATATGTAGATATTAAGGAAAAATATTAAAATAGAGTCAAAGTGTTATATTCATCAAAAGTAACCCAAAAAACAGTAAGAATGACAATAAAATGAAAGACGAAAGCTCTACCTACTGAAAAGAATGAAAAATTTTTATTGACGATTTCCCAGAGTGAGACTATGAAAGTCAAAGAATTGTAATTTACGATTCTACAGAAAAAATCGCTCAAGGAAGAAAAGTAATTATGATTTTTCAGAGAATCGTCCATCAAGTCTATCAAAGTCATGAGAGTGAGCAGTATGAAGAAGTATAAAATCGTCATTAGAGATTTTACAGAAAAAGATAAAAAAAATTGAAGAATCGTCTTTTACGATTTTCCCTCTATGAACCCTATTGAAAGCAGAAAGTTGTAATTTACGATTTTCCATTAAAGAAGAAAGAATAGAGAATTGTTATTAGCGATTTTACAGAAGGCTTAGCTAACTGCTGCTGATCACGTGCATAGTACACTACCATGAATCAAAATTAGAAGATCTCTTGAATTAGAAGTCTGGTGAATCACGGATCCGAGAAAATTAATGAAGAAGACTTTGAAGGACTCTATTGCTAAAGTATAAAGAAAGTTCTAGAAGTATATCAACCGTTGAAGGAAAGGAAAGATAAAATTAGAAGTAGAGTTTTATTAGAAATCTTTTAGTTTAGTAGTTTTTTTTATTAGAATTAGAAGTTTGTAAACCAACTCCTTATGATCTATAAATAAGAGAGCCAAGTATATGAATAATCATCGAAGAAATTCAGCATCAATTGACGCCTGAGGTTGGGTTTTCTTTCGATTAGTAGTGTAAAATAGTTAGAGTAGATTAGATATCAGAGGTCTCTCAAGAGCAATTGATGACTGCTGTTGGGTGCTGAGGATTTGTGTAGATATTTGTACTTTCTCAGGAGGAATTGACGACTCCGGCTGAGGGGTGAAGGATATATTAGTTTAGATTTTTATTTTCTTTTATTTACTGCTTTATAAGCATCTTCAAGTGTTGATTTGAATTGACAACTCTGGTAAGAATTTGCATATTAGTGTAACGATTTTTATTTTTCATTCTTCAATTTTCTAGAGTTTGATTGACACCCAAATTTCTGATTGATTGTTGATTAGATTAAATCTATATTAATAGGACTTTAGTGTTGATTGATGCCCAATGCTAGAAGAGTTGATATATGGTGTAACAGTACTGTTTAATTTCATAAATATCCAATAACATAGGATTGTGATTGACGACCATAATCTGAAGTTGGAGGATTAAGATTTATTTTTATGCACTTCAGTTTAGAAAATTCTTTATTCATATTTCTCTAGTAGTTTAGGAATCTTTAAAGATAAGTATAAGTTTTCTGAAAAATAGATTAATATAAGCAATAACTATCTT
This sequence comes from Chloranthus sessilifolius, assembly GCA_021018995.1. Taxonomy (NCBI): domain Eukaryota; kingdom Viridiplantae; phylum Streptophyta; class Magnoliopsida; order Chloranthales; family Chloranthaceae; genus Chloranthus; species Chloranthus sessilifolius. The sequence goes on from CM037593.1 coordinate 105,791,674, forward strand.
CGTGGGAATGATCCTATACTAGCTCTACAATTTCCATTATGCACTTGCAATAGGTTAAGACTTAATTGGATACACACATAAATAGCGATCAAGTTTTTGGCGCCGTTGTTGAGGATAGTTCTTATTATTTTTATTAATCTAAGAAAACAAGTATTTATCTTTCTCTTTTTAATTTTATTTATATTTTTAATTTCTTTGATCACTTCTTAAATCTTCGGCAGATTTATTCGGAGTAACGATTCAGAGTTTCAACTTTCCCTGATCAGCGACGCTAGAGGCTTAGATTTATTCTCTCTCTGCTCTTCTAGAATAAAAATCATAGAAAAATTCCAAAAGCACAAAAAGATAATTTTTCTGGTGTATGCATCATACACGGTCTAGAAATCTAAAATATTTTGAACACGGCCTAGAAATCGAGCGAACTGTTTTGCGCAAACTCGTGTTAAACCGAACCTCTGCAAGAGATTCCCAAATAATGGCTGACGAATTTTCTATTCAAGACCATTTCAGCCCAGTTGCTCAGACCGAGCCCTCTTGTATAGTTATACCGGAGGTCTTGGCTGGACAAAACTACGAAATCAAGCTCTCTACACTTCAAACCTTACCAAGTTTTCACGGGCTTGATCGAGAAGATCCCTACCAACATTTAAGGGACTTTATAGAAATCTACACAATGTTACAAGCACCAGTAACTAATGCTGAGGCTAATGAGATACGTCTATTCCCTTTCTCTCTCAAGGATAGAGCGAAGGCATGGTTAATATCGCTACCTATTAAAAGTATAACCACCTGGGAAGACCTACAATCGAAATTTTTGGCTGAGTACTTCCCAATTGGGAAAACTAATCAAATTCGTCAAGCAATTCAAAGCTTCAAGCAAAGGCGTAGAGAATTATTTCATGAGAGTTGGAAAAGAATGAAGGACTTGTTACGAAAGTGCCCTCATCATGAGGTGCCCAATTGATCTATTGCCCAAAGTTTCTACCAAGGATTGATTGAGACTAATCAGTCCACAGTCAATGCCGTAAGCAGAGGAGCCTTCATGGCTCATAACGGTCAGCAGACCTGAAGTTTATTCGAGAAATTGGCCTATAATTCAAAGCAGAAACAGGCTTTGCTACAATTTTTGGACTTTACGATATTAGCAAAGATAAAGTAAAGGAGGAGGACATGAGTACTAAGATTTTGGCCATTGAATATAAAATTGCAACATTAATGGCTTCCAAGTCTAGCACTCCGGACAACTCTATAGTAAATCAGTCCATTTGCCAGACTTACACATATACTGAAAACCCAGTTGCGCCACAATACCAAGATGTAGGGGAAAACGAACAAGTATTAGCCTTTCAGAGAGGAGATTACGAGAATACATATAACCCATCATAGAGGAACCACCCTGGATTCAGCTATGGTTTCACGGGAGAAGCACAACTAGCACCAACAGCTGTGCAACCCAAATTTCCTTAGACATAAATTTTCCACCATAGACCTCAAATACAAGCTGCACAACCCCAACTTGTACCACAGAGTAGTGCATCTGAAGCCACAATTGTTCAAATCTTTCGAGATTTGCAGCAACAGTTGCATCAGCATTCGAAAGACCTACATCAGCTTGCTCAATTCTCTTAAACACTCAATTCACACACACAGTCCATTTCGAAGCTGAAAAGCCAAATAGGTCAGCTAGCTTCACAAGTGCAAGAAGAGAGAGAGTGGTCAATTGCCTACGCAACTAATAAATAATCCTAGGGGACAAGTACTCTTGGGGGAGGCCTCCACTCCCATAATCCTATTTGAGATCCTCAAAGAATCGTCGAGCCATACCGACTCATCCGTAGCACACTTGTAAAATACTTAACATTATTTCTTTTCTTTTTTAGGAATATAGGCTTTATATTATATCCTGATCATTTAAAATGATGGAGCATAATGTTGTCTTATTATAAACTAATTTGAACAAACGTATGGATTTACGATTTGCTCGTTATTAATAACTTGTCAGGAAAATCGTAGTGAATACGATTCAACTGACATAAAGTTCGCTTACAAAGGTCAAAAAGTTGGAAATAACCTATGATTCTAAGTTAAAGACGCTCAATGATCGGATCAGTAAGTCATCATTTAGGGCCTATATATTCGTTAGAGGATATGTCAGCCCCATTGTCGAACTCTCCATCTTCGCTCCAGATTTCCCTCTACTTTTCAAAAATCTAACCGTTTTCCCAACTGAACCTCGCCCATTTTATTTTCTCTATACTCTTGCCTCGTCTGTTCCATTCCGGAAACCCTACTGCAATCCTATAGCTTATTCTGAATTAGAGTTTTATCATCTTAAGGTAAGAGGACGATTTCAATGATCAAATAAATAAAGGGATCTGCAAGAGATTTTGAAACTTTATGATTAATTAAATGTTTTTCTTACAGGAAGAAGTTGTAATGGTATGGATCCAAAAAACAAGCGACAGAGGGAAGGAGAAGAATAAGAAGGTAATAGTTTTGATAACATCCCTATTAGTCATCGAATCATACGGGTTGCTACCCTCAGAGTCAAATCAAAAGCAGCTGACCCCCCTAAGAAGAAATCCAAATCTTCTGGGATAATTATCAGAGAACCGTCTAAAGACACAATGGAGATTAACCCTGTGTCTGTCCCCAAAAAGGCACTCAAATTAGACAAAGGTAAAAAGCTAGTATCTTCTGCCACACCAACTGTTAAACTCCCTACTTCAAGAAAACAACATATTGCGGGAGCCAAGGTTGTAGTGGACGTTGACGCCTTGGAAAAATTAGAGATGGGAGGAGAGGTAATAAAATATTTTAAGGATGCAGGGCTCCATTATTTTCCAGAGCCTGGAGTTACCCAAGTCTACCATAGATTGGTAAGACTATTTTATTCAAATATGAGCAACAGCAGCAAGGGCCCAACCCCAACACTGTCAACCACCATTGATGGATTGCCAATTTCGATTATAAAGGCAATGGTTGATGGGGTGATTAATGCACCCTTAGAAAGATATGGGCCGACCGCTGGCACTCCGGAAGCAAATATCCTTAGACCTTCACCGAAGACCCTGCCTGATTTTACCCAAATGGCCATGGATTTGTTAGGCGAACCACCAAGTGATAAATCATTTTTTCTGCTTACAGACTTAGAGGAACGGAACTTATCCCTTCACTTTTTCGATGTTTTAATTTAAAAAATTATTCATCCTACGGGACATGGGACCCAACGAAGAGCCCTCTTTGCAAAAGCCTTATACCTAATGGCACATCGCTATTGGTTTGATATCCCTACTTACCTTTTAGAAGTGATGAACGAAATAAGGGAGAAGTTACCTCTAAGGAAATATCAAACAAACAAATTATATCTGCCTTTTGGTGGATTAATTACAAATATGTTGGTAAATGTGGGATATAATATTGATCCCAAGGAAAAAACATTGCCTCATAGTAACGAGAGCCTGACACCTCAGACCTATCGGAGAACTTTGAGTGTCACGAACAAAAAGAGAATCCCTATTTCGGCACAACCGAGGGAGGTCTTGTCTAAACCAAACACCACCCAAGATCCATTAGAGATTGCCTTAGACCAGCTAGCAGAAACTAAGGCCACAGAGGAAACCTCTACTCCAGGAGAGGAAATAATAGAAGGGGTGAGTACTCCACCACATGAAAGAGAAGAGAATAACTCTTCGAGGCATGGGGAGGTTGCTGTATCAGAACCCCTAGTTGGCGAACATCCTATTTTGAATGACCAGACTATGGACTCACCAGTAGGGCTTGCTATGCCCCCTTCCACAGAAGCAGCCGTACCACTAGCTATTACAAGAATAGAACCTGTAAGCCCAATTGTTGAAAGTGTAGAAGAAATTCATTCCCTGATTAGTCCACAAGTTACTGGTGTGACTATTTTTAGTCATTCCCCTGTATCAGCAGAACCTGTTACTCAACCTACAATTCCAGCCAACACGGAACTAACACTAAGAATAAGAGCTGTTGAAGAACTAGACTCCCAGTCAAGGGGGAGTTTTACAAAATTATTAAATGCAGCAGAAGTACCCCTTGAAATACCTCCATTCTCAACAACATCAACACTTGATCTAGAAAGAAGATTAAGGGCAATGGAGCAATGACAAAATATCCATGAACCAACTCTAATGCCACTGCCAGAATTATTCGGAAGGGTGAAAAAACTAGAGCAATGGATCTCTACGAATGCGCCACCATTGGTATAACTACCGAGTATTGTGAAAAAGTCGATGGGAGACTTCCAAAGTCTAAATAAAAGAGTCCACAAAACCACCTTAACAAACCAAGAGAGAACTAAAATAGTGGAAAGCTTGCAAAGAAAAGTTATATAAGAGCAAGGTGTGAGATGGAAAACGGAAACAGAGAGAAGAGTTCAGGAAGCCATTGCAGCCTCCCAGGCACAAATAGTACAACTCCAGTCTCAAATTGAGGCATTGTAAGGCAAGCAGCAGGCATGGGAAGTAGAAAAGAAAGGATATGAAGAACGCATCGCCAGTTTGATAGAATAGTTTGGGGAATTGATAGAAGACCCATATGCATCAGAGAATAGAAGAGAAAAGGCACACAAAGAATATGAACAAACTCTCAATAAGCTACTAACTGAGAAGACTCATGCCCTGACAGTAACAGAAAGGAAATTGCATAAATTGCAAGAAGCAAAAGATTCCCTTAGCTTGATATGTGAAAACCAAAAGAAATATATTGAGACTCATACGACAAAAAGATGGGTAGAAATTACAAAAGCGAAAGAAGAGTCTGAAAAGCTGAGGAGTGAGTTAAAAGACAAAACTGCTGAAAATACTACCCTCTTAACTACTCTTCAGAAAACAGAAACAGAAAGGGACAAATTGAGATTTGAGGTTCAGTTAAAATCTGCGGTAATCATCAAGCAATAGGCAGATATGAAAGAAATAGAAAGAAATATTGAACTTAGTACCACCACTCCTGCCAAGGTGGCTGAGATAGAGGACATCACTATGTGAAAATTGGCAAAAAACAACGACCCAAAACCGTTGTAAATATCATAAGCAACGGTTATGAGCCGTTGTTTATATAGCAGTGATTTTCATAAATAACGGCCTAAAACCGTTGTTTATTTACCAGATAAACAATAGTTCATGTCCGTTGCAAAACAACAACGGTTTTGAGTCGTTGTTTAAACAAAAAAAAGGGTTGTGATTTTTCTTTGAAAACCACAGGCTAAGTTAGTTGTATAGGTAAGCAGCGCCAACGAGCCGTTGTTATTATCCTCCAATAAACAACAGTTATGGACCGTTGTTTGTGGTTGTTGCAAAATAATAATGATGTTGAGCCGTTGTTCCTAACTGGAAAAGTGTTGTTATTTTTATTCTGAAACTATGGCCTAAATCAGTAGTATATGAAAATAACTGTTATGAACCGTTATTTATTATTATTATTATTATTTTTTTTTTTTTTTATAAATACAAAGCTTCCATTTTTTTTTTACTGTAATTGGAGTCATTCTACCTTTTACAAATATATCAACCATAGATCACTCTACGAGGGAAAAAATTTATAATCCATTCAACTAAATGGAAAAATAATAAGCCAAAAATAAAATTATTTTATAACATCGTATTAATACATTCAAAACCATCTCATTAAAACATTCAAAGATGTTATATTAACATATTCAACATCATCCTATTAACACATTCAACAATGCCCTATACGAGCAGGACTCCGATTGCCAATAATACCCAATGACAGAAAATTTTAATGTCCCATTGCTTGACACCTTTGATTGAGCACCATTCAACTCGTTAATGAGATTACTTCTCTTGTATAATTTGTCTGCCCCTTCTGTCTCCTCCTATGTGTTTTCAGCTTGCCATCAACTCTCATGCCATGAGTTTTTCTGCCATAAAAATAAACTCAGTCACATCCAAGGAACAAATTTCATAATAAAATGATACTCAAGCTTGCATGTGTGTTCAAGCAAAAAAAGTGTGCATAAGAGAAATTAATTTGGTCTTTTACCCTTTCAGCGAGACTGTGACTATTTGTGGCTTGGCCTCTTCTTGCTAGAACATGAATGAAATCCTCTTTTGGTTGCTCCGGCGGCTTTACATTATCCTTGTTCTATTTCTGATTTGGCTTTTCGATAGAATTGGCAGTTTCAGTAGCTTCTGTAGGTCTGAATTTCTTTGCATTTGAATCCTCCTCTTTGGCCTACAAATTATTATTAAGTTAACACATTCGATCATAAATGCTCTGCTCAAGACGAATGTTTTCAAATTTTACACTGAATTAAACGGAATAATGAAGAAGAATGCATAGACCCAATAAGCTAATTTTATAAATCGAACCGTAAACTGAAATCTTGGTTACTTTGGAAATTTTGGCATTGGTTTTTCCTCTTGGGGCAGTTTTTCTTTTCGCAAGCCGACATCAAATGCGCCGGGATCAGCAGACCCTGGTGATAAAACCTGACTGACAAAACAAGGAAAAATCGTGGAAAAATCAAAGAACCAAATTAAGATCAAAGCCAAATACTAAGAATCAAAGCAAAAGATTGACCCATCGAAAGAGCTTCTTGTGTTGGATGTCGCCGACAATCTGGGAAGAGCTTCTTCTATTGTAAAGGAGAGTTTTTCCAAGATTGACCCATCGAAAGACTTCGCTAGAGTTGTACCACTTTTGAAAACACTTTTGGAGGGTGTTGAAATGACTGAGAAGCAACTTATGGAGGTAACATATGCTCTTCTTTTTGCGACAGTCAGGGTGATACCCTTTTTTTGTTTGTTCTGATGAAAAAAGGTAATTAGATGCTTTAAGAAGACCTAGGTATGATTTAAATGATCAATGTTGTACTGCACTATGTGGAAGTTCAGTTGCATCATGGAACCGTCGACTTTACCAACCTAAAATTGAATTATGAATTGTGATGCTTCTGCACTACTGATGAAGAAGTTTGCGGCAGTGAATACATAACCAACATATGTTATTGTCCATATCGTATGAAGCATATGACAAAAATATGTATCGATATGAATTGTTTAGATCAACCAAGTAGTTTATTTTTGCTGATAAGTGAGCTATTCATTGTTCAAAAGTAATTGAGCTATTCATTGTTCAACCGTAGATATCTTCTGTAGCTATTCATTGTTCAACCATAGCAAGAAAATTCACATGACAGAGTGGATGTGAGGGGCAAAGTGTATAACACTATGATTTTTTTCCTTTCTTTCAAGTTCCGTAGATATCTTCTAAAGACTGCGGTAATTGCTACTGAGTGGCAAGGTGGTAGAATTTATTTATTTTGTATTTTTTTATACGGTTGCTGGCAAAACCAATGGAGGTCTTTATAAAGGACATCTTTATTTTCCAATCAGGGTTTCTATGCCCAATTACATCTCTAGTGAGATTTAACTATTGTTACTTTTGCACTTTGAACACGAAAAAATTCTGTCGTGGTGCCATAAATAATTTGCGCAGTTCAAATTTCAGCTCATAGATTTCTGCGCATTCTTACATTCAGGTATTTAGAAGAAATGAGCCACATTTCTAATACATAGCTAAGATCATTGGAATAAATAGAGTAATCCTTGTCTAATTTCAAAAGAAAGTCATGATCTTGGCTGAATAGAGTAATCCTTGTTTAACTTCAAAAGAGAATCATGATAATCTATCATTGTTTAACTTCAGCAGTTGAGAAAAAAGACATGAATCGAGCCGCTAATAGAAGCTTTAAAGACCCATCGTGTCACTAATTGCACTAATTGCACTTAGGTCAAGTACCTTTTACTAAGTCAAATAAGAAACCTAGGTTAAAAAAAGCTTATTTAGCTATAAAATAAATAAACAAATAAGAAAGTAAGCATGTTTATGTTACAGCAACATTAATGTTTTCGATGATGAATAGGACGTTTTCTTTGTTGATCTCTCCCTTGTCCTGTGTATCAGGAATGTGATCGATGGCACATTTGAGCCCTGACATGCTTGATGAACCTTTTGTACTTGAAAGCTTCCTGTAGAAATTCATATATGTCATTAAATTAGAAAACAACTCAGTTAATACACCATTTTCTAGAGCAATTTTAACACTTTTCTCAACAAAAATGGTTAACCATAAAAAATATGAAACAAAGAATAGGTATTGGCTGGGTAACTAAATTGCCATTGCGTCCAGATGAATCAAGGAAATTCAATCTCTTCATAAATCCAAGACCGCCCATTTCATTGCGACAAGTCTGATTAAGGCTGCAAATGAGTCTTGTCAGGTCAGGTTGAGAAAGGATCAACTTGATTCTGGTCAAATTAAAATATTCACGAAAATTGAAAGTATCATTTAGATTCCCTTCAATAAAATATTCACGGGCATGGAGCTGCACCTTCAAACCTTCTTCAAACTCTGGACTTATAGTCCCATCAATTCTCGCAAGGGGGAACTGTGTAGTTATAGAGTTCCACTTTGTATAATTTCTCTGCTGCCTGCCTGAAATTTTTTTGGTTTGGTAGAATAAAAGGAGGGCTACTAAATATTTAATATGTAAAAAACAGGAGATAATAAACACAGGACTACTAAATATTAGATATAAACTAATAGGAGAAAATAAACACAAGAGAGAGAAACAGTATCAAACTCTTTTTATGTGGTTTTACTTTTAAATATCCAGGTTCATAGGGATTCAAAGGCTTCCATGGATCATTCTCATCATCGCCGTCATCTAAATCGTCCCCATGTTCTTCTCCATGGTACATATCCTCAGGAAGATTATAGGGAACATGAAGTTCCAACCATATATTATTGTCATGGGCTTCAGAGTTGCAAGCAATCCCTGAAGTTAGATTTTGATTGGCATCCTGGCCCTTTCCAAGATTTGATTTTTGGGCTATTCCCGCAGATCATCTCAACGGAGATTGAAAAGTAGTCTTCTGAGTCTCAGACCTTGTTGAGCTGCCTTTGTGCGCAATATTAATTCCAATACCATTGCCACCTTCCTTTAAGGTGGCAATGAATAGCTCCAGCGTCACAAGGATCTAATAAAAGAAAATCCCGATAAAGATCATTGGTGGCTAACTGCAATCATAATTTGATCAAATTAAACATTAAAACCTTGTAGAAAATGCATGATTTATCACATCGACATAGTTAGCAAGCATACTACCTGATATGATTCTAGTTCCCCTCCATCACCAAGCGTATCTAAACAATCCCCTTCTAGAACAAGCAAGTTTGCAGGGGGCTTTACAAAATTGTTCAAAGTATCTTCTCTACTGGTCCCACCATTAAGGGAATTTTTAGGCTCCACTGCCAATGGAAAGAAATATCAGATGGCTAATAAATTTAAGCAAGGTAAGAGATAAAATAAATAGTTCCTTTGGATTTACCAGGCACATCATCTAAACCCAAAAAAAAATCATTTTCTTCGTTAGCAACGACATGTGAGTCACCGTCCCCAGGATGTACTAAAGTATTCTCCTGTTGCTCCTGTTAGACAAAATAATATCTTAGGCAAAATTAATCTTCAACCAAGATTAGGCATACCTTATTTAAGAGAATATTCGCTTGATAAAATTAGAGAAGCCGCCTCCGTGAAATACCTTGAGGACAATTCTATCTCGCTTCTATCTCCCTCTAAGTGATGGGCACGATTGCATTGAGTAGAGATGAAGAGGGGACGTTGTCCTCTTTTATAGCATGCTCTTGAATCCTAACCCATCAAGGATTCAAGGGAGAGGTGTATCACTAGTAGATAGGGATTGGCTTACCACAAATCAATCATAGTTGAAACCAACTCCTTAAGTTGCGTGGAGTGGAATCACGTTACAAGGAAAACTCAAAGTCTTTAGTCAATCATATTTTAATTAAAATAGGAAAAATGGTTAAATTATTGTGTGGGTCACAAATACCCAACAATCTCCCACTTGAACCACACAATAATTTTAATAATAATATATATATATATATTTTTTTTTAAAACAAAAGAAAACAAAAGAAACGTCATGATTGACTTAGTTCAAAATCGGATGGCCATCCTTTAAAATTTTGTAAAAACATTGACTTCCAAGATTTCGATGTAACAGACATTCTCTCAAGTTCAATAACAATTTTAATGTCGGATCATGAATGCCAATAATGTATCATTTCTTCAAATCTCATTATGATAGTTTCATAGTCAAGACACTAATATCATCAATAAACTGGAGAGCTCATTGTGGTTTTAGTGATACTAGGAAATATACACTTTAATGCAACTTCTTGTGAATATCCCCTCATTCGTCCTGCTTCATACCCTAATGTATGTTGTCCTGATATATTACGGCATACGTCATGTGAAAACCATCACCCACCTATCAGGACAAAAGCTATACAAACCGTGGTGCCTAATCAGGATAGCTCAAGTAACCTTATTTGAGCACTTATTCTCCCAGACAATAACATTGCATATACACAATTCATAATAAAAATGATGATGGTACCAAAATAAAACATCAATTAAATAAAGTATAATATTGTGCAAGACAAAGTATCATAAAAGGAAAATAATGCATTGTGGAAGTAGAAACTCCCACTCAAATAGTGTACTCGAGTGTATCTAACACTCCCATCCGGATCACATGCGCTTTGAAAACTTTTGGAACTAATCCTTTGGTAAGAGGATCAACAATCATCTCTTCAGTTGGCAAATAAGGAATTTTAATAATCCCTTCCTCCACTTTCTCGCGAACCATAAGGTATTTAATTTCAATATGTCGGTTATTTTTGGTAATCCTCCCACTTTTGATGAAATATGTAGCAGCCTTATTGTCACAATAAATGGTAACAGGTCTTTCAATAGAATCCATAATCTTTAGTTCTCCAATGAAGCTTTTCAACCATATAGCATGGCGAGTAGCCTCATGGCATCCGACAAACTCTGCAAACATGGTGGAATCGGTGGTTATGCTTTGTTTCGAGCTCCTCCAAGATACAACACCATCAGCAAGCTTGAAAATAAAACTCGAATTGGACTTTCAAGTTTCCAAGCACCCAGCATAGTCAGAATCTGTATATCTGACAACCGCAAGCTCGCTCGACCTTCTGTAAACTAGCATGAAATCCTTAGTTCGTTGCAAGTATCGTAAGACTTTCTTCATTGCTTTAAAATGAGTAATACCAAGATTTCGTTGGAATCTTCCAAGTATTCTAATAATAAACACGATATCGGGTCGTAAGCATACCATTGCATACATTAAGCTTCCAACAACAGAAGCATATTCAGAGACATTTACTTGTGATTTTTCGCTTTCGTTTCTTAGACATTGACTTTCATTGAAAATGTCGCCCTTAACAACAGGAGCATCACCGGGCACACAATTTTCCATATGAAATCTTTTGAGAACTTTATCAATATAAGCTCTCTGCAATAAGCCTAAAAGGCCAGCATCTCGATCTCTATGGATCTTAATTCCAAGAATATATAGAGCATTTCCCATATCTTTCATATCAAAATTCTTTGAGAGAAAAAACTTCGTTTCGTGGAAGAGATGAATATCGCTGCGGGCAAGAAGTATATCATCGACGTAGAGAACAAAAATGATGAAACACGCTTTAACTCTTTTGATGTAAATGCATCGATCCATAATATTTTTTTTGAAGCCAAATTGTGTCACAATTTTATCGAATTTTAAATACCATTGTCGTGAAGCCTGCTTTAATCCATAAATGAATCTTTTCAGTCTACAAACAAGGTTCTCTTGTCCATGTGCAATAAAACCCTCTGGTTGAGACATAAATTTTCTCTTCTAGATCACCATTCCAGAATGCCATTTTAACATCCATTTGGTGCAACTTGAGATCATAGTGCGCAACGATCGCAAGGATGATCCGTAATGAATCTTTTGATGAGACGGGAGAGAATGTCTTATTAAAGTCAATGCCAGGTCTCTGTGTAAAACCCTTGGCAACGAGTCTTGCCTTGTACTTTTCAATATTTTCCTCTGAGTCTCTTTTAGTTTTAAAAACCCACTTGCATTTAATTTCTTTATGACTTTCAGGAAGAGCAGAGAGTTCCCAAACATGATTCTTCTCCATGGATTGTAACTCCTCTCTCATGGCCTCCTGCCAGTATTAAGATTTGTCGCTCTTCATAGCTTTGCGGAAGGTAGGAGGGTTATCAAAAACTACATCAACATCGTTATCCTCTTGCAGATAAACTTCATAATCAGATGGTATGGCAGATCTTTGCTCTCTAGAGGATCTTCTTAAAGTAATTGGTTGCTCTTCAGAATGAGATGGAGCCATAGTGGGTGCACTCGATGTCCCTATGTCACAAGGGACAGATACAGATATTGAAGGTCCAACAGAAATAGGAGCCATAGAAAAAGTAGGTAAAGAAGAGCCAACTGAAATAGGTAAAACAATATTTCGGTCTTCTTCGAAGATAATGTTTCTCCTCTTTTGACTCCCACTAGGAATATTATCTTTAAGAAATTTAGCATTTGAAGTCTCCACAATCTCAAGTGGTCTTGAAGGACAACAGAATCTGAAGGCTCGAGTACGCTCTGGGTAACTTATAAAGTAACATGTGACAGTACGAGGATCAAGTTTCTTTAACTCAGGATTATAAAGTTTGGCTTCAGCTAAGCATCCCCACACATGGAGATGATTCAAACTAGGGTTGTGACCGGTCTAAATTTTGTAAGGGGTTTCAGGAGCTGCTTTACAAGACACCCTATTTATAATGTAAACCGCTGTTTTGAGAGCTTCTCCCCAAAAATTTTCAGGAAGATCTGAAAAACTCATCATACTCCGTATAACATCCTGATATGTACGATTTCTCCTTTCAGAGATGCCATTTTGTTGTGGTGTACCTAGAGCAGTGTATTGAGGAACTATGCCCTGTTCCTTTAGGTATTCAACGAAGGGTCCGTGATTTACACCGTCTTTATCAATTTTCCCATAGTATTCACCTCCACGATCTGATCTAAGACTCTTTATCTTTTTTATCTAACTATTTTTCTATCTCGGTTTGAAAGATTTTGAACATGTCGAGTGCCTCAGATTTGTGATATATTAGAAACACATACGCATATCGAGAGTAGTCATCTATAAAGCTGATAAAGTATCGCTGCCCACCACATGAAGGAATAGGGAAAGGGCCACAGATGTCAGTATGAATGAGATGCAGTAACTCAGATGATCTTGAAGCTTCAAATTTGCGTTGTTTTATCATTTTTCCTTTAATACATTGAATACAAGTTTCAAAATCACTGAAATCGAGAGGTTTAAGAACATTATTTTTAACCATAGTCTCTAATATTTTTCTGGATGCATGACCTAACCGTCTATGTCAAAGCATGGAAGAATTTTCTGCTAAAAGTGAACGCTTAGACCCAGATGAGGTGGAAGAAACATATAATAGATTTGATTCAAAGCAGACATGTGCGAAGTTAATACCACATCGCTGCTTCTTCTTCATAAGATTTTTCCACAAGTAGCAATCTTTCTTGATATGGCCTTTCTTCTTGCAGAAATGACATCCATCATCATTGTTTACCGTAACTGCCTTGAGGTTGGAGTCTTTCTTAATTCCTTTGCCATTGTGAAAGCTTTGGTTCTGACCCTTCTTCTTGAAATTCTTCTTATAAGCTGGCTTGTAAGCCAGATTATAGGGATGATTGTGGCCAAAATTAGCAGACTCGACTTTGTTTTCACGAAGCCTCTCTTCTTCGATTACGCACATGGAGATCAATTGATTTAAGTCCCATTTATCTTTCTGAGCATTGTAATTCACTTTAAAGGTATCAAATTGCTTAGGAAGAAAAGCAACAGCTAGATGCACTACGGCATCTTCTTCGATTGTAATTTCTTATTCTTTAAGTTTCATAGCCAACATGGACATTTTAAGAATAAATTCTCGCACACTCCCGTTTCCATCATATCGCATATTGATCAATTGCATTAAGTAGCCATACTGTAAGGACTTTACTGTTCCAACGAACTGGTCTTGGATGATTTTCAACAATTCTTTAGCTGTTTCGGTAGTTTTAATACCACCTCTAATAGGTTCAGTAATAGAAGCGCATATGATCATCATCGTCATACGATTTGCCTTATCCCAACGAGCATATTGGGCCTTTTGAATATCAGTGGCGTTGGACGATAAAGTTGGCTTGTCCTCCGAGAGAACAAAGTCATAGTCCATATATCCAAGGGTCAAATCAAGACCCATTCGCCAGGTGTTATAATTGGTGTCATTAAGTTTTTCAATACTGGTCATCTGTTGATGTAAAGTTGATCCATCCATAGCTGATATGAAAAGGAATAACTATCAGCACATTGTTCAATTAGAACTTTATAAAATAAAATTCATACCCGGGGTCAAGGTTGAATTAATCAGAGTGTAAACAAGCATGTGCAAAGGAACATTCGCTGTAAGGGACAGACTTCACTCATTGTCTCAGCATCACCTTTGGGCAGAAGCTTTGACTTATTGTAAGTCTCTCTAAGTTGTGTTTAGGAAACACACATAGACCTAGTCAGATATATTTTTGGTTTGATCGAAGCATTCCATCAGCTTAGGCCAGAAGTGTTGCTCTTCTCTCACCTAGACACACATGACTATTCAACTAATTCTATATACATGAATTTTCTAAATCAGCATTGGCTAGAAATAGTAGTTCACATAGACGAATGCACATGCAATCTTAATGAAATTAGATTTCAAAATTTAAGGATAACGTGTCCTCCATAGATCGGTCACCTTTGGGTAGACAGCAAACCTACTTTGGCTACGCATCCCGAAACAATTGCTTTACCGTTCTATCTAAACCCCTTTATAGATAGAACTAAAGTTCTTAGGCATTCTATCATGTCATTAATTTAATGTTTCATACCCTAAATATATTCATATAGTAAGTTTAGGAAAAACAGAGTCATAAAGTGAAGATGCACATACAATAATTACAAATAATGACATGATAGTGTAAGAGTATTCATACAGAATATTGAAAAGAGTTCAAGTATTTATTTAGAACAAAAATAAATTTATTAACCATTGACTGGGATTTTCATGTCTTAAACAGTGTTAAACAGTCCCATAAACCAGTCCAAGGTGTAGATCTCGTTCAGTAGACCAAAATCGATAGGTCATATACGCGAAACAGAGTTGTATATCTCAAGATATCGCGTTTTAAAGTTTGAGTCGAAAAGAGTTCAATCTGGTGGCAGAAACAAGTTCTGAGTTTTAAAGATTTATTTGCAGTTGGCGGAAGCAGTGCAATATAGAGGCTGCAAACAAAACTGAATAGAAGTGGTTTGGGTCGTGGGTCAGTATAAGGGTCATGGGCCGGGTCATTGGGTCGGGTCATTGGATCGGGTCATTGGGTCGGGTCACTGGATCGGGTCATTGGGCCGGGTACGAACCCGACCCGATCCGAGAAGCCAACCCTAACCCCTTCACTGTTCATCTTCCTTAAGATTTTTTTTTTTAATTTTTGGTTTTCGCACCAGTTGCAGAAGCAATAGTAGCCGCCATATGGGGCTTTACCGCGCCCCTTCACCGATCACCTTGGCCGACGGTCCGGTCGCCCGTCCGGTCACCGCAAACGTCGGCTGTGCGATCCGGTGGACGACGATGCGACAACGCCATGACCGTCGGCATAAAGGAATTTTATTTTTTTTTTTGCAATCTGCCAGTAAGGAAGATCCGACCCCGCCCCATTCAGTCACCGGACGACGGTCGGTGTCGTCTTTCAACCTCGGCGCTTGACCATTTGCGAATATTTATTTATTTTTTTGATTGAAAATTAAATATGCCCTAACCGGGCTCTGATACCAATTGTTAGACAAAATAATATCTTAGGCAAAATTAATCTTCAACCAAGTTTAGGCATACCTTATTTAAGAGAATATTCGCTCGATAAAATTAGAGAAGCCGCCTCGTGGAATACCTTGAGGACAATTCTATCTCACTTCTATCTCCCTCTAAGTGATGGGCACGATTGCATTGAGTAGAGATGAAGAGGAGACGTTGTCCTCTTTTATAGCATGGCCTTGAATCCTAACCCATCAAGGATTCAAGGGAGAGGTGTATCACTAGTAGATAGGGATTGGCTTACCACAAACCAATCATAGTTGAAACCAACTCCTTAAGTTGCGTGGAGTGGAATCACGTTACAAGGAAAACTCAAAGTCTTTAGTCAATCATATTTTAATTAAAATAGGAAAAAGGGTTAAGTTATTGTGTGGGTCACAAATATCCAACAGCTCCTGCCTGTACAAAAAATTTGACAGTCAAATCCATATACAGATGAAAAGAAAGAAATAACTGACAGTTGAATAGAAATCACAGTTACTATTAACAGAAATTTATACTTGGGTCATTTAAATATCAACAGATTTTGAACCATATAAAAATATAATGACAATATGCTTGATTCTCCTACACTCTGAAACCAAAGAATTGAAGCAATTTTCTCAACAGATCTGAAACCAAATATGCTTGATTCTCCTACACTCTGCCAATATACCTCCCATTATCCTAAAAGAATTGAAGCACCTAATGAAGAAGAATTTGGTTGGCTCATTGTAGACAATGAGCTGATGCCTGTCATTCATGTTATATACGGACCTCGAAAGTGTATGGAGATCCATGTAAACAGCTCATGTCACACAGAATGTGGCTGATATGCATTCGGCTCATTGTCTACAATGAGATCCTCAGCAACTATGCTTTATTCATGGCTGATATGTAAATAACTCATGATTTGAAGTAGATACTTGGTATGTTGGGACCCGTGCCATGTGAAAATATCATGTAAACCATCTCATTTGAAGATCATGATTTAAAGATCAACGGCACAAAATACTAACACAAATATCTATAATATGAATCAACATCGGCAGATTAGTAAATCTGTATATACTACTAATCTGTCACTCATAAAAATCACAAACTTACATCATCGATTAGTTATTTTCTGTAATACTAGCACTTGCTCATGAGAAAACCTACTAAACACCTGAAAAAGGAATACCCACTACACAAAAGATGTTAAGAGTTTTGCAAAGCCTACGAAGAAAATATTTTGTGTGCTCCTCAAAAAATTATTTAAATATTTAATTCCATATACCATAGCTGTTCATTTACTAGCACAATAATGTGTAACCAAGCGAAAAAAAGACATGAAGAAATTGCATGCATAAAAGAATAAATTCTTTGTAGGAACAGAAACAGTACCAGCAGAAATCAAAGACTTGGAATAGGAAAAAAGAAAAGAAGGTTGAATTTAACAGGCTATCAAATAAAAAAAAAGAAGACAGTACTGGGAGTCAAAAGCAAGAGTCTTCATATAATCAGAAAGGGTGCCCAGTAGAATTCTACAAAAGCATAGTACTCTTAGAGAAGAGTGGAAGACATGTCACTAGCTAAATATATTTAAATTTGATTTCCGTATTTGTAGTGTTGAAGTTTAATCCCACATTGGGTAAATTATAGCCTTGTCTCTACCCTTATAATATCATGGGCCACTCCACTCATTGCCAATTGACTTTGAGTTGGATGCACAGATTTATCATGCTATCAGAGTAGGTCCTTCTCCACTCCACGTCACCCAGTTCAATTGTCCACGTGATTTGTCTCAATCCCACCAACCTGTGCAGGGGCATGTTGAAGTTTAGTCCCACATTGCGTAAATTATAGCCTCATCTCTCCCCTTATAATATCTCGGGCTACCTTGGCTTTAAAGGCAAAATGAGGTCAACCCGTCTCATGAACTTTACTCAAAACCCAATATATATGTGGAAGAATTGCTGCAGGTTATACTTATCCTGGGATTTGAAGACTCAATAGCAAATATGGTGTGATTTCAGGTTATAATTAGCCTTGAGCCTCAACCTGAATTCAGCTAAAAGTTCCTCATCATTCACGTGCTTAATATGTAACATCCTGAAAATTTTGACCTTAAACAGTGACCTCGAGATCCATGCCCGATGGGTTGTAGGTTTGACCAAGTGATGGCCAAATAGTGGACTTCTATAGTTAACGTATTTATGTGATGTAAGTGTACCCTAAGTATGGGGTATGAGTGTTAGTTAAGGGTTACATACACCTATCTCTGGTGTTTGTGCTTAACACCAAAACTGAAGGAGGGTTATAAGGGTTTAATAACCTAAAGGGAAGTCATTCCTTTATTTACTTGGTGAGAGAGTTAAGAGAAGAGAGAAAGAGACAGAGAGTAAGGAGAGAGTTAATGGCAAGGAGAGTTATTGTGATTCAGATTTGAGGACATATTTGAGCATTGAATGACAGATTCGACGCGTGAAGGACCATTAAAGCAAAAGCTTGGAACCCTAGCCAAGAAATCAACCATTCCATCATTTAAGAGATTAATTTGAGGTGAGCTTTGTTAGATTTAAATGCATGAGTTTTGATAATTAAATTCAGTCAATAGATAGGGTAAATGATGAATTAAAAGAATGAAAAAAGATAGAAAAATAGGAAGAAAAAGATTTGGAGGAACAGCCCGAGAAGGGGCTGAGTTCTGGCCAAATCGATTAATCGATTTTGGTCTCAAAGTTGAAAAAGCATAAAAGTCCGTGTTCGATTAATCAATCTTCAAATCGATTAATTGATTTTGAATTCGATCAATCGATTTAGAAATTGACTAATCGACTGAGTACCTCCAGTGGCTGGAGAAATAAGGCTTGAGGAAGCAGATTAATCGATTTGAGAATCGATTAATCGATTTTGGATTTCGATTAATCGATTTGGGAATCGATTAATCAATTGTGGACTTTTGAATAGTCAATTTGGGATCGATTAATCGATTTTGGCAATTTTAGTTGGCTTCTTAATTTGAACCATGAGATTCATGGAGGGTCTTAGACCTTCTCTATTGTATCCTTATTGATATTGTGCATATGTTACGATGTACCATAGGTGGTACGAGCTAAGGCAAACATGAGGAGCCGTGTGGGACCTTGATGCTTAGACAGTCAGACACCTGAGATAGGGAACACCTTGAGCATGTACTTTGATTACAAGAGTATGTATGTAGTGATATAGAAATGAAATGAATCATATAATCTCCATGTGTGTGTGTGTGATACACCAATGAAATGAAAATGCTTTAATCATATAATCCTCTCAGCATGTATGTGTGTGTGTGTGACACCAAGTAAGCATATGAAAATGAGACATCCCCAGGGGATGAGAAAGTGATAAAGGTATCAGTGTGATGCGAGTAATTTAGACATCCCAGGGATGTAAGTGAGATTGTAAAGTAAGATTGAACAAAGACTGATAAGGCCTAATTGATATAAAGTAGCACATTTATACGGTGAATAACTATATGTAAAGCACATGATATTTTTGTTATTTAAGGTTTAAACAGAATATCCCACCGACGTAGCGGGATACCCACGACTGACTCGACAGAATATTCGTGACTGGTACGACGGCCAATCTGTACATTAGTACGGCGGTCTATCCGTACACAGTAGCACATCGCAGGGATGTTGAGATGAGATTAGATCTCGTCGCCTTTGAGAAAGGGACCTGGGTAGTATTCAAAGTGATATATTCATAACAACTGTCTATTTAGACGACGATGGAGGGTATTCTATCGGGGCTCGATGCTATATTGTTCGGGGATTACTTAAGTTGAAGATTAAGTTTCTTTAGGCCTATTCAGTATAATTCATGAACAGTTGATAATAAATGTAACATGTAAACCCCCAGTAAACTTCAATGCATATTGTAATCATTTAAACAGTTTCCTAGTAAGTTCATAAATACATCATGCTAAGAATATCATGGAATATATGTGAGGATTTGACTTATATGTTCATTGTTTTGTTTCCTATTGAGCTAGGATGTAGCTCACCCTTTAGACTATACGTCGTAGGTCCTTTGCTTGCAGCCGTAGAGGCTTCAGGAGACACTGATCCGGGGGATTCAGACTTTGTGCCCGGAGACGAGTTAGAGCCTCCTCCCGAGGACTTCTTCTAGGAGACTTCGCTGTGTACTTTGATGGGGAGAGTTTTGAGAGCATTTTGTGCAGCTTGGTATGTCAAGCCTTTATTTTAAGAAACAATATATTTAAATGATATAATTCTTTTGGCGAACCATCTGAGGTGATCTGTTTATGACCGATGGTTCGGATCGGTTCTCTATTCATGCATTGGCATGAAAGTAGAACTGTCTTTTGAGTTTATGCCTAGATTAGCATATTTATTTTCGCATCGTGCTGTTATTGTCTTATCTTGTTTAGTTGTTGCTTGATATACCAATGTTCCGTACGTATCCATGGGGCACGGTCTGGAGGATCGTGCTGATGGCACGAGTTTTGGGGTGCCGAAATTCGTGTTGTCACATAATATCATACGAACAAAGCAATTGATACCTAGATTTTGAAGGCAATGAACGATAAATATCCTTTATAAGGGGTAAATACCATTAACAAGCCCATGAACAATATGGTAAACGCCATTAACATGGCCATGAATGATAAATACCATTTATAACTCATTTTCTCTCTTAACATTGGCCAAATTGAAAACAAATTAAAATATATTAGTTAAAGTACACAAAAAAAAGCTTTTCTTCACATCACAGGAATGAGAAACCCTCTTAAAAAAATAAAAAAAAAGCTTTTCCTCGAATTTAAATGCTAAAAGGAAACATATTAAAAAACAGAGGTATTTTTAAAAGATGGACGGATCTATTTTTCTTGAACCCTTACAATTACATGAACTTTGTGATGCCACCAATATTCTATGCTTGCAAGGATACTCTATTTTTTCAAAAAAAAAAAAAAAATCTTGGCTTTTCGACAACTTTGGGTGTTCGGGCTACTAAGACAATACCTTTTATCTCTCTTCTTTTTCCCTTTTAGGTGTATATATATATATATATATATATATATATATATATATATATATATATATATATATATATATATATATATATATATATATATATATCAATTGTGATTCCTTCATTGCCAATTTCACTTATGCAATTAAAAATCCTACACCTATAACTAGACTCCCCATCCACAGCACCACAAAAACCCCCAATGTACTCCCTTCAACTTCTTCTACCGAGGAAGAAGTAGCATACTTAAGAGCCTTGCCGCTCAGCCATTTCTCACTTTTATCTCCTAACATCTATGATGCCCATATACAGCATTGATATCCCAATTTTGAAATGGTGCAAAGAGTAGGGATTTGACAAGTAAAAAGGAGTATCCAACACACATATGAGCAGTTAGACGAGGTTCCTCACTCATTATGAACTCATATGGTGAAGAAGAGAAGGGATTTGATAAGTAATAATGAGTATCCAACACATATATGAGTTGTAAGACAGAGGTACCTTACTCATTATGAACTCAGATGACGTATTTGGGAATCATGGTAATACATGATGCCAAGTAGGGATTGCATGAACTAATCCAAGATAATCTTCATAGTCTCACAATTTCATGAACTAATCCAAGATAACCTTCACTACTTAGCTACAAGAGCAAAATCCTGTACCAAAACCTCAAATATTAATGAGAACAAATATAGAAATTTCAAAAGAAAGGAAAAGTGAAAACTAGAATTTAGGAAGTCCTACTATAACTTAGAGGAAACCTGGATAAATAATTTATTCCTTGTCATTATTTTTCCAGAAAAAATATCATTGTATGAACCCTATTCCCAAGCTCTCCAATTAGAGGCAGACAGATGTGTCAGTGCTGGACAGAGATTCGAGGTGCCAGACATAGTGACTATAGAAGATGTGGGCCAATAATAAACTATACACGGAAACAGGTCAGTGAGACACAGATATGATGTGTTCGAAACAACATTTTTTAAAATGTGAAGTGCCCTTGGTTCATAGTTTGCTCACAAATGTGCATCTTCCATTCTTATAATTTTGTGAATGATTTTTCACTTTGACAATGTTCACTTTAGTTAACCAAGTGAGAAATATTGCTGAATATCATGACCAATGTAGCTTCTCTTGCAATCAATTCTATAGTTTTGGGGCATTCGATTTTGTAGCTTTTTCCAGACAGATCAATGCAATGGAAGCTTCAATGACAGCATACCATGCTTAAAACGAAATCACAAGAAGTTGCAATTCAATTTAGATCTCCTTAGTTCTTGAACGTGCAAATTATCATCTCAAGCAATAGAGCCATATCAACCCTGCCTACAGAATTATCAAATGCCACTCACTCAAAAATTGTGCATGCTCAATCATGTATCAAAGATAGCACATTTTGAGCTTTGCTGAATATGTAAATTCCAAACAGTACAAACAATCAAGTAATTTTTTGAAATGTTGTTGCATTTCATAGAAATTTCACAAGTAACAAAATATAGTCTTCAGTCATTTTAAATCCTACCATGTAGGCCAATTCACAGATTCCTTAGTTAAAAAGAATTATTCGAGCAGTCGTTAAAACCTAAAATAGGCATAAAAATATCATTTCAGAAAGACATCCAGATTCCAAAACCATAAAAGCAATCATTAAATGAATAGAAAACTTAACACATCCAATAGGTATTCTCAAAAGGAGATCAAAATTTTAGCAATTGAGGAAATAGTTTGCCAACTTTAGAATTTCTGACCAACCTTTGGACGTAACAACCATAGAACTACCATTAGCAGAACCAGCTATTGCACTGATGTAGAAATTCTTTTCGCATTGTTCCATAATCCAATCCTCAGAGTAACCCAAATAAGATGGAAGTAATGCAACTGAATATAAACAATATAGAACATAGATTTATAATAATTTATAATGTAAAATAAAACATGATCAGTGAAGAATTAATCAAGAAACAATCGACACACAAATCGTTTCAAGAACTGCATTCAAATTTTGTTTAAGGTCAAGGTTTCTAACAGAATAATCGAATCACATTATTGAGAATTTTTGAAATATGAAACGAAATCAGATAAATAGAGATGTAATTACATCAAAAAAATAAGATGAATGTGAAATATGTGGATAACTAAACAGGGATTTGAGGTTTCACATCAACGAAAGATAGAAAAAATAAAATTCAATAAAAAAAACAAAAAATCTAAACAAAATTAGAGGGTAGAAACAAACTTGTTGAGAAGCTTTTTGCAAAAATAACAGAGCGAAAAGATTTAGAAATGCTTTGACGAATTGCTGAGATTAGGGAGTTTGAACGAGAGAGAAGTCGATGGAGAACCAACCCATAATCTTTTTTTTTCTATGACTCCAATCGACTACAACTTTAAAAAACAAGTTACTTATTATCATATCCGCTAACCTTCCTTTTCTGTTTGCCTCCACCAGATTTAGCGAGCTTCGAAGATGGAGCCAACTCAATTTTGGGGTCGCTACGAGGCAAGACAACTCCGTTTCGAAGTTGCTTCAGATCAGTGCGTACTGCTGAGTCGATTTCGCGCTTCTTGGGACGTCGAAGGTTGGTAAAAGTTTCAAAGAATTAGGGTTTCGAGGAAGAAATTATGAGTTGAAGAAGAGTGTAAATTCTAGATTATGGTGAAAAATTGCAGAGATTAAAAGATGCATTAGGGTTTAAGGAGAAAAATAAATTAGGGTCTGCAATCAAACAAGGGGCATGAAGAAGAAGAAGATGCATTAGGGTTTAAGGAGAAAAATAAATTAGGGTCTGCAATCAAACAAGGGGCATGAAGAAGAAGAAGATGCATTAGGGTTTTACCATGGGATAAGAAGAAGAAAGAGAGGGTTCCCAGGGAAGTTTCATTTAGAATTTGGTATTTGGGCACACCCAATATCATTTACAAACTAAGGTCATAAGTTCAATCCCGCGCTCATGCAAAAAGTGCATTTACGTGGGCCATTGTATTCGATAAATGTCTGGGTTGGGCCGTTGTATCGGTTAATTTCTTTACAACGACTGAAGGCTGTGGTTCTTTTTATGCAAGTGGTGTTGCTTATTCTTCATTTTCACATAGTGCATATGACAAATTCTAGCCGAAGCATCAGGCTGTGAAATAGAAGAATTGTCAGAATCAGAGGAAGAATCGCCAAGAAGTCAGTCCCCAACATTAGCACTATCAGCTCCAGAACCATCTACAACCCATGTACCATAGCCTTCATCCCCAAGTGAGTAAAAATCTATAGAAAACCACAAACTCACCAGTATGAAACAGTAGATCTTTCCTAAGTTTTTTACTAATCATTGTAAATATTTAATGAATATACAAATTTTTTTTTTCACTCATGTTACTAACCACTAACATTTTTTTTTTGTCTTTGAGATAGAAAACCATTTTGTTTTCTCTCAAGTTTAGGGGAAACATTCCTTACAGAGTTTTTTTTCACAATTGGTAAGAAATTAGAGATAATATTAATTTTTAGTTATTCTTTTTTTTCCGTACCCCCTATTTTTGTGTCAATCGGGGCATTGTCATATTTAAGTTTGGGGGGATATACAGTAGTATAGTATACATTAGTATAGTATAAAAAAATTTTGAGCAGAAATTTTTTATTATTTTTACAGTAGTTTCTTTTATATTATTTAACCATCACATGTGAATATGATAGAAAATTTTTAAATTTTGAAATTTTTATGATCCATCATAGTGAAAGTTCAATAATCATAACGATAGAATAATACACTTCATGTTTAATCTCTTTTGAGCACTGTATCAAAGAATGAATGTTTGAAACTATAAATTAATTTAAACTGCAATATTTAAATGATAGTTTCAAAAATTATATACCCAATGAGCTTTAGAGCTATATATACCTCTTCTATTATGAGAGAGAGACTGTTTCTATCTATGCTTTAATTTTATATATATATATATATATATATATATATATATATATATATATATATATATATATATATTTCAAAACATCATTATTATTGAGAAATCTTGTATTGTTGAAATTAGAATCAATTTACTCTATGATTATGATTATCTATTTTTTTTCTAGAACTATTTATTAAACATATCAAAGCAATAAGACATCCATTCTAGTAAGTTGTAAAAATGACCAAAGGTTGTCTTTTGATAACCAAAGAAAAAAAAAAGTTAAAATCCCATAAAATTTTACCCTTTGAACCCATATTAGAAGCCTAAATCGAAAATTTCTTTGTACCATGATTATATAAATCTTTAACCATATGTACTACACAAAGCTTTCTACCTATAACCCTTATAATTTTTGAGAGTTTAGAATGTAAAAGAAGGGGAGAAGAGGGAGTGAAAAGAGTATGCACTAAACAGATAAAGGATCTGCTGAAAAAAGGGTACAACTGAGAAGAAATATAATTGTATGAAAATATGGAAAAAGAAAATAGAAAATCGTAAAAAGATGATTTCAGAAAAAAGAGAAGCAAAAAGCTTCCAAAATGAGTAAAAATAGAAAAGAAAAATTGGGATTTACAATAAGAAAAAAATAAAAATGGGAAGAAGTTATCCAACTTTTTAGATACTTACTGATGCTGATATTGAAAAGAAGAAGATAGAGAAGGAAGAGCTAAATTCTCATAAAAAAAATCTTTTGAATCCTATCTACTTTTCTTTGAACCTTAAACCATAGCCCCATTACAAGCTGAAGGAAAGATCTTTATGATTTACAATTTGTAAAAGTTTGAGTCTAGTAGAGATATTAATAATAAATTCTATGGATTGCATAGAGATTATATGAATAGAGTTGATTATCTTTCCATGAGATTCATATTTTTCAATCAATTATCTTTTGAAATTATCATATACTGTGAGAACCCAAAATTTTTGATATTTTACTAAGAGTATGCCAATAGTGAGAGTTTGGATAAAAATATTTTCTAAATCAGCAGGTTAGAAAATTTTATGAAGAATAAATTGTTCACTGATATGCACACACTGCACGCTATACAGAATTGAAATTTTGGAGTTCTGATTAAGGAAAATTGTTGGTTGGAAAGTAAAAAAATAAAAGATTTATAACTTTTGTAAAATATAATAATCATGTGGTGATTAAAGTAATTAGTTTCTAATTTTTATTAACTTAGTTGTAGTTTTTAAAATTTCTTATTATTTTGAAAAATACAAAAATATTTGAAGTTTGTAGATAATTTTTTTTGAAAACCTTCAGGAGACTATAACTCCTCTACTAGGGATCACCTAGGGGTTTGAAGACTTATTGCATATGCTAAATGCAATCGTGCTCCCTACGAAAGTGACATAAATTTTAATTTTAGATATTTTATATTTCCTTGTTTGCTAGGGACTAGCAAAGCTCAAGTTTGGGGGTGCAATTAGTTACATAATTTACCATTTTATCACCTTTAATTTAGTGATGTTAGGCCATAGTTTACTACTAATAAGTTGTTGATATGAAAATATTAAGGAAAAGTAGTAAAATAGAGTCAAAGTGTTAATATTCGTCAAAAGTAACTCAAAAAGCAGTAAGAATGATGATAGAGTGAAAGACGAAAGCTTTACCAACTCAAAAGAATGAAAAATCGTTATTTACGATTTCCCAGAGTGAGGGAGTATGAAAGCCAAAGAATTATAATTGACGATTCTACAAAAGAAGCCGCTCAAGGAAGAAAAGTAATTATGCTTTTTCAAAGAATCTTCCGCCAAGTCTATCAAAGTCATAAGAGTGAGCAGTATGAAGAAGTATAAATTTGTCATTTGAGATTTTACAGAAAAAGATTAAAAAAATTGAAGAATCATCTTTTACGATTTTCCTTCTATGAACCCTATTGAAAGCAAAAAGTTATAATTTATGATTTTCCACCAAAGAAGAAAGAACAGAGAATCATTATTACCAATTTTACAGAAGGCTTAGCTCACTGCTGCTGACCACGTGCATAGTACACCGCCATGAATCAGAATTAGAAGATCTCTTGAATAGAAGTCTGATGAATCACTGATCCGAAGAAATTGATGAAGAAGACTTTGAAGGACTTTATTGCTGAAGTGTAAAGAAAGTTCTAGAAGTATATCAACCACTAAAATAAAGGAAAGATAAAATTAGAAGTAGAATTATATTATGAATCTTTTAGTTTAGTAGTTTCTTTTATTAGAATTGGAAGTTTATAAATCGACTCCTTATGATCTATAAATAAGAGAGCCCGGTATAGGAATAATCATAAAAAAAAATTCAACATCAATTGACGCCTGAGGTTTGGTTTTCTTTCGATCAGTAGTGTAAAATAGTCAGAATAGATTAGATATCAGAGGTCTCTCAAGAGCAATTGACGGTTGCTATTGGGTGTTGAAGATTAGTGTAAATAAATGTAATTTCTCAGAAGGAATTGACGACTCTGGCTGAGGGGTGAAGGATATATTAGTTTAGATTTTTATTTTCCTTTATTTACTGCTTTGTAAACATCTCTAAGTTTTTATTTAAATTGACAACTCATATTAGAATTTGCATATTAGTGTAACGGTTTTTATTTTTCATTCTTCAATTTTCTAGAGTTTGATTGACACCCAAATTTCTGGTTGATTGTTGATTAGATTAAATCTATATTGATAAGACTTTAGTGTTGATTGACGCCCAATGCTAGAAGAATTGATATATGGTGTAACGATACTGTTTAATTTTATAAAAATGCAATAGCATAGGATTGTGATTGATGACCATAATCTGAAGTTGGAGGATTAGGATTTATTTTTATGCACTTTAGTTTAGAAAATTCTTTATTCATATTTCTCCAGTAGTTTAGGAATCTTTAAAGATAAGTATAAGTTTTCTGAAAAATAAATTAATATAAGTAATAACTATCTTCGTGGGAACGATCCTATACTAGCTCTATAATTTTCATTATGCGCTTGCAATAGGTTAAGACTTAATTAGATACACACATAAGTAGCAATCACCTACTCCCTCTTTTTTTTTTGATAAATCATGCTGAGGTTGGAGGGGCCTAACCTTTATCATAAAAAGAAAGGAAAACATATGAACATGGCCTCTGCAAAGGCTACAGGAGCCAAGTGAGCTAGCAGCTCACCCAAGGCAACCTGGGACCGAGCCGAGAAAGGATCCCCAAAAAAAGAAATACAGAAAATTAGAAAAATAGAAAATCTGGACGGTCACCCCTAGACACAAGGTTCCAATTCCTCATACAATCTTGAATGGAATACAGATGAAGCATACCCAAACTCCCATTGCAGAGATTTGATCACAATCTGTTCAAATAAAGAAAAGGCCGTCAAGATCTTGTTGTCGAAGATTCTACTGTTGCGTTCTTTCCAAAGCAACCAGAGAAAAGCGAACAAGAGGAGACCCCAGACTCCTTTGGCTCTGAGGGAATGGCCGGGAATAAACCAAGATCCGACTAGCTCTGCAACCAAAAAAGGCAAGACCCAAGATATTCCGAACCATCGGAAAATAGAGTTCCATATTTGAGAAGAGTAAGTACGGTGAATGAATAAGTGGGCATTGTTTTCCAAATCCTTGAAGCATAACACACATCTATTAGAAATTTAGAAACCTCTGCTTTGAAGGTTGTCCACAGTAATGATTTTATCCATAATAGCGAGCTAAACGAAGGTGATGGATATGAAAGGAGCCTTGGATTTCCATATCCACAACCACGTGAACCTTGGGGTGACAACCATGGTAAGAAAGCGGTAAAGGGATTTGACATAAAAGGAGCCTTCTTTACCAAGGGACCAAATCAGACGGTCTGACAAATTTGGATTAGGAAATGGAGTGGAATCCAGCTCTCCCAGCAACTTCGCCAATTCCTGGATCTCAAAATCGTATAATTTGCGTGAAACCTGCACTGTAATAGCCCGAAAAATCACGCTAAACTATGACCTCGGGATCCGTGCCTGATTGGTCACAAGTTTGACCAATCAGGAGATCAAGAGTTAGCATAGAATGTGATGAACGGACGAGATGTGATGGGTTGAATGCCTATGTGGTGTGTGTTGTGAATGTGAAGTCGCATACACCTACCGCGGTGTATGTGCTCAACACACACGTGAGGAAAGGGATAAAAGGGTTTAATAACCCTAAATGTGTGTTTTTGGTGGTTGAGAGAGAAGTAAAGAAGAGAGAGAGAGAGAGAGAGGAAGTAAAGAGAGGAGTAAATGCTAGTTGAGGAAGGGAGATTCGAGCAATAAACGTCGGATTCGACGCGAGGGATCCGCTAGAAGCAAAGCTGGAACCCTAGCCTTCCAACCACTGGATTGAAATCAACTTGAGATTGATTCAAGGTAAATTTTTGTGAATAAAATGCATAAATCGTAGAGTCTAAATTGTAGTTGAAAGTGGGTTAAATCATAGGATAATGGTTTAGAAAAATAGAGGAAAAAGTATGGAAGAAGATTGGGAAGAACAGCTCGAAAGGGGCTGAATCTAACAATTTCGATTAATCGAAATTGGGTTTCGATTAATCGAAATTGGCCAGGAAGTTGAAAGGTCAGAGGACCCCGATTTCGATTAATCGAATTGGAGTTCGATTAATCGACTTTGGATTTCGATTAATCGATTTGGGTATCGATTAATCGACTGGGAACCTCCAGTGGACCCAGGGGTTGGAGGAAATGGCTTGAGGAAAATCGACTAATCGAAATGGGATTTCGATTAATCGATTTCAGTTTTCGATTAATCGATTTGGGATCGATTAATCGATTTTAGGAACTCGACTACTCGAATTGAGAATCGACTTTGCGAAACAGAGAATTTCGATTAATCGATACCCAAATCGATTAATCGATTTGAGAATCGATTAATCGATATTGACTTTCGATTAATCGATTTGAGAATCGATTAATCGATTTTGGAATTCGATTAATCGACTGAGATAAAATATGTTGACTTTTGGGTTTGACTTTAAGATTCTTGGAGAGTCTTAGACCTTCTTTATTGCATCCTTTGTGATGTGTTTCACCTGTTATGTGGTACCATAGGTGGTACGTGTGGACTAGTGCACAAGGAGCCACGTGGGACCTTGATGCGTTGAGCAAACAAAGACTTGAGGTAGGGAACACCTTGAACATGTACCTTATTTTACAAGAGCATGTATGTAGTGATATAGATTTCAATTCAATTGTTTAATTGCTTAAGAATTGTGAAAAGTGTGTGTGCGTGTGACATCCATAAGAGTAATTCTGATAAGCCATCCCTGTGGGATGAAGAAGTAAGAGATGCGAGCATCGTGTGATGTAGTAAATGGATACATCCCAGGGATGTATCCAATGATTGAATCATGTTTGATAGGGCCTAACTGATATAAGATAGCACACTTACACGGTGAATAACTATATGTAAGGCACCGATATTTTTGTTATTTGAGGTTTGATAGGTTACCCCACCGACGTGGCGGGATATCCACGACTGACACGGCAGGATATCCGTGATCGATACGACGGCGAAACCGTAGGTCAGTGCGGAGGCTTATCCGTACATAGTAAGCACACTCCAGGGGTGTTGATTTGAGACAAGTGAAACCCCGCCACCGAGCCCTGTGGGAGAGGGCTTGGTACTATATTGGTATTCCTGTGGAATGCGTTAAAACTGCCTATATAGATGACGATGAAAGGTATCTCATCGGGCTCGATGCTATATTGCTCGGGACTACTTAAGTTGAAAGTTTAAGTTTTGCTTTAGGCCTTTTCAAAGATCATTCATGAGTAAATGAAATTATAAGCAATCAACAAGAAACTAAATGCTTTTCAACTGCTTTCATCAATAATCGTGATAGACATATCATGCATGGCATATCATGGAATATATGTGAGTTATAATTTATATGTTCAACTGTGTTTGTTCCCTATTGAGCTAGGATGTAGCTCACCCTATAGACTATACGTCGCAGGTCCACTACTAGCAGTTGTCGAGGCTTCAGGAGACGCTGATCCCGGCGAGTCGGACCTTGCGGCCGGTGACGAGTTGGAGCCACCTCCTGAGGACTTCTTCTAGAGGACTCCGTTGTGCCGCTTTGAGGGCTTTTATAGAGATTTTGTACGGCTTGGTATGTCAAGCCTTGATTTTGTTTAAAACCATGTATATAAGGAGTTGGGATTATTCTTTTGGGACGAACCATCCGTGATGATTTCTATCATCGATGGTTCGGATCGGTTCTCCATTCATGCAGAGGTATGAGGGTAGAACTGTCTTTTGGGGAGTAAATTAATATAGATTTAAATTTCGCAATTTCGTTTATTATACTTTTGATGCTTGATATACCAGTGTTCCGTGCTTAGCTAAAGGGCACGGTCAAGATGATCGTGCTGATGGCACAGGTTTCGGGGTGCCGAAATCCGGGCTGTCACATGCACCTTCCAAAACATATCTGCCTGCTGGCTCGACACTGTAACGTCCATTACTGAGGCATTCTTTGAGGTAGCCACATCAAATATCAGTTTAAACTGATTCTGCATAGGAACTTTATACTTCCACACATCCTTCCAAAAAAGAGTATTTGTCTCATTTCCCACAGAAATGCTAGCACCCAATTTGAAAATATTTTCCCTATCATTGATAGCTCTCCAGATGCCCGATCCCGATCTCCTAGGGGCCTCTTTGATCTCCCAAACACTGTTATCCAAACCATATTTAGCAGCTAGAAGGTGGCACCACAGACTTTCCGATTTCGTATGGATCCTCTATGACCATTTAGCTAAGAGGGCATTATTGAAGTCTTTAAAACTGATAACTCCCAAACCACCGTCGACTAAATTTCTACAAATAAGACGCCAATCGACCAGGTGTACTTTGCCTTTCTCCTCAGTCCTTTGCCAAAGAAAATTCCTATAAATTTTCTTTAATTTTTGTCTTACTCAGGTTGGACAAGGAAAGAGGGACATATAAAAGACCGGGAGCGTTGACAACGTCGATTTAATGAGAGTGAGACGGCCCGTTAATGAGAGATATTTTCCTTTCCACCCATCTAACCGTTTAGTCGATCTATCAAGTAAAACTTGTCATAACTTTTTGTCAGGGAGATGGGGCCCGACTAGGAGGCCTAGGTATATGAAGGGAAGAGAACCCGATTTGCAGCCCAAGCCACTAGCCAGAAAATCAAGTATGTCTTGAATTTTTTTTACCATAATCAGTTCCTCCGGGCTTCCATCGACAAAAGTGACTGTGTCATCGGCATAGAGGAAGTGGGATATAGGCAAGATGCCTCTAGTTTTATTGAAACCTTTAAACAACTTCAAATCTATAGCACGGTTGAGGAGAGCATGGAGATGGCACCTAGGCTAATCGCACTTTGGTGGGAGCCTACCACCTGGGCTAATCCCTCTTTGGTGCTTTCTGAAATCTTGAATGCCGTTGAATCTTGAATTTGAAAGGTGATGGCTTAAGTGTAGGAGATGGCACATGGTCTTTTTGGTAACGCTCCTTATTAGTTCTGTGCAGTGATAGAGAGCATCGCAAGACTAGAATAGAGCGCACTTGTTAGGCGTCTCTAGTGTTAACGCGGAGCGGGGCAGAGAGCTGCACAGATGCTGCAAAGTGAATCTGGCTACGGTGTTGCCAGAGCAGTTGAAGCTGCCGAGCCGCTCTGGGCTGGAGCTGATGCGGAGCGTACGGGGTCTGAGCACGCGCCCGTCCGTTGCCATCCCAAACGCAGCCATGGTCAACAAATTCTCACTTTTTGAAGAAGTAGTGATCGGTGAATAAAATGAGACTTATTTGTAAAAAGAATAAATCCGGATTTCATCGTAACGCTTTTTTTGCAAAAAGCGATTTGTTTAAAAGTCACATTTTTATAATTAAATTATAATTACTTTATAATTTTTAATAAATTATAACTTTTTAATATTTTATATACTTTCGTACTTTTTATTCTTAAACTATTATAATTGTTTGTATTTGTTCTTTTTTCTTTTACCTTTTATCTAATTTTTTGATTTTTTTTTTTTAATTTTCCAAGCTTTCTTCTATCGGAGTTATTTCAAAGAGTTAGTCTACAATGGGTGTCCTCTATCATGAGTGGACATCGCAATCCACGTGATCCTATGATTAAGTGATTTGCACAAATTTTTATGTACGGAAAAGCTTTCCAAGTCACTCGTTCACAAGGACACATGGACCGTCATATCACAACACTCATTGTAGACCAACTCTATTTCAAACCCACTTGGAAACTAGGTAGGGAGATAGCTATCAATTATCTAGATTCGGTGACAATCTCAATTTTATACATAGTGGTACTATTTCTCATCTAGTGGTGCCACTTGATGCAAAGCAATCCATGTTTAGATCAATGGCATTGAAAACGCAAAAAGGCATCAACTTAAGAACGGTAAAATGCCTTTAAATGAAGGGCACTTAACCAAGCATGGAACAAATATAAAGAATAATAATTATTTTATGTCATTTAAAAAATGATAATTGTATTGGATTTTATCAAAAAAAATTCTCAAAAACATATATCTTATTATGACATTATATATTTACCCATAATTTACATTTTATTAAGCCTTTAATACAGAGGTAATCTGCTCATTTGCTAAATATGATGGATAGCGGTTTTGATAAATATTTTATAACATTTTCCTCTTTAATAAAATAGATGAAAAGGGTATAACATTGACATTATATTTGAAAAGGGAGTTATTATAGTAAATTTACCTAAAATGAACTATTAAGTAAGTTACATGATAACCTTTCGTTTTTATGGTGTTTGACTTTTAAAATCTCCCTTCCTTAAAGTTAGTTTTCTAATTCCTCCCCACATTTGAAATATCTCATAAACCCTCTCTCTAAACTCCGCTATCTTTCTCTCACAAAAAAAGAAAAAAAAAACTTAGTTATTTAAATGCTCCGTAGATTATAAATATTAAATTTAATATTTACATTTTAAATATAATTAAAAAAAAAAAAAATTTAAGATTAAAAAATACTTATTTCTTAAATACTTTTTATTATTTTTCAAAGTTTCCAATTTTTTAAATTTTTACTGAACTTTTAATATTTTTTCATTCTTTTTGAGAAGAGAATGCCAATTTTGTACTTTTCTTAATCTAACGTGTACAAGCCTATTGGCCCAGCAGACTAACCCACTTTTAAAATCTTCCCTTTTATATGTGTGAGGGGCATTTAGATAAGTACAAGGATTTCTTACATATTTAACAAGATATGGGCGCTATTTTAAAAACACAACTTTAAAGGAGGGAAAATTTCTAAAGTCTTCGGGACAGACTTTAGAAATTTTCCCTCTATATCATTTTTTATCTTTTAACAAATTTCCAAGCATCATTGATCTAAACGTCGGATGTCCTATATCGCATGATACCAATACCACTTGATGAAAAAAAATGTTACAATCATGAAATCATGTGAACAAATAATGTATATTATGACATATGTGCAACCCAAGGATAAAAAATTCGGATTTTTTGGATTCAGTGAGAATCAAAACTGAAAATTTGAACCTAAATTTCGGCCGAAATCTTCAAACACTTCCACTTTAATCTGAAATTTTGAGATTTCGTTTCGGTTTCGGTCCCCACCAAAACCGAAACAAGATTTTGGCCAAAATTTTAAACCATGGTGCAACCCGGTAGCATCATGTGTCCTTCAATGGGTGCAACCTAGTAGCATCATATGTGTCTTTCAATGGGTGCACCGTGATCTAAGAATCTTTGATGTAAAATAACATAACGAAAATTTGATCTCCATTATATATGTTTTAAAGCAATCAAATGTCATTTTAAATTAATTTGCATCATATATTTCAAAAAGTGACGTGAGTATAACTTTTCACAAAATTTCAATGAAATTCTCAAAAAAAAATTTAACTTTAACGAAGCTAACAATTTTTTGTTCATTTCAACCTCTTTTTTAATTAGAGTACCTTTAAATTCACCCACCAAATCTTTGAGTTAACCCACGCTGAAATGCATTGACTGCATTGAATCAGATGATAGAGATTGTTTGTTATCTCAATCTTTCACACGATAGATCTTGAGATTATGGACATACCATCAGACGGTCGATTTTATATTTCATGTGGTTTATACCCAAAAAAGTGATCATAAATTAATTTTGAGCGTGCACCTGATGTTAAGGCCACTTTTCTAAGATGTGTGTACCACATGAAATAAAATACAGAACGTCTGATGGTAGGCCCGTGATCTCAAGATCCGTAGTGTGAAAGATAGCAAGGATAAACGATCTCCACCGTCTGATTCAATGCAGCAATGTCTTTCAGGGTGGGTGAAGAAAAAGATTCGGTGGGTGAATTTAAAGGTACGCTTTTAAATATTAAGTAATATTTTTTATTTTGAATTTTTTTTTAAAATTTACCAAATTTATCTATAATGGACCAAAAGGACCCATCCCTGACATATTTTCCGAAAGCGAGATTTGTTACTACGCCAAGGATATCACGCACTCGAGACATTTTTAAAAAAAAATTTATGATGTCATACAACATAGACAACCTAAATGCGTGTTACATATTGGAGAGAGTATTACCACTCATAAGCAGCACTTGGAGAATAAAATCGCATCCAATAAAACGCTCATATTTAGTAACACATAGGGGAATAAATCCCACCAAACAACCGTCGCTTTATTAATATAGAAGATGAGCAAACGTAGAGCGTAGAACTCACGACCTCAACCCTCACAAAGGAGGGAGGATATCAAATGAGTTACCACACAGTCAATACTTACGACATTTTATCTAATGCTAACTCGGCCATCAAATTCCTATGGCTGTCAATGGGTTGAATCAAGCAAAAATTTGGGAGCATACACCCGACCTGACCCAACCCAACCCAATGGTGCACCCCTAACCGACTTGACCCAAAAATGACTCGACCCATCTCCTGACCCAAAATCCGAACCAACCATATCAAAATCCTCCTATTTTCCTTGATTTCGTATATAAATTATTAGGCCAGGTTGAGTTGACCTAACCCGACATGAATTCGGCCCGATGTGACCCAATCTTAATATGACTCAACCCGACCAAATAATCAAGTAGGATACTTCATGTCCAACCCAATCTAACGGGTCAAATTTATGTGCCTGACTCAATAAATCGGGCGAGCCCTAAATATTCTATAGATGGTACATACCTAGATGATGGGACCCACCAAAAGTCTCGTTGTTCCATCAAAATCAAAATCTATCATCTTGTCCCATCCATTTCGGGGTCAACATTGGAAGTCATATTTCTTGATCTAATTTTAAATAAGGACTTCAGTCCATCCAAAAGTCACCCTCACAGCCATAAGAGCCTATAGACCAAGGATCAAAATATCGGTAAACCGATACATATCGTCCTGACCTCCAGGACGATACGTATTGAGTATCGGCCAATACATTGAATGTATCGGTTTGATATATTTTTTTCTGATTGTCTACACAATCGATGGCGATTGTCTACATAGTCGCCATCGATTGTGTAGACAATCGAAAATAATATATATATATACATATTATCGGACGATACATTGAAATTATCGTCTGGTAATTTCAATGTATCGTCCGTATCGTCTAATACAGGCGATACATTACCCGTATCGGACGATAAGTACATTATTTTTAAGGGAATACGATACAATGCCTTTGTATCGTACTGCCTAAGTCCAAAACCGATATGTATCGGACGATACGTATCGGTATCGGACGATTTTTTGACCCATGATAGTAAGGTTTATGGGTCAAAAAATCGTCCGATACCACTACGTATCGTCCGATACGTATCGGTTTTGGACTTGGGCGGTACGATACAAAGGCATTGTATCGTACCCCCTTAATTAAAAATAATATACCTATCTTCCGATACGGGCAATGTATCGCCCATATCGGACAATATGGACGATACATTGAAATTATTGAATGATAATTTCAATGTATCGTCCGATAATATGTATATATATATATATATATATATTTTTTTTTTTTTTTCAATACACAGTCGCCATCGATTGTGTAGACAATCAGAAAAAAATAAATAAAATTCAATATATCAAACCGATACATTCAATTTATCGCTGATATATTCAATGTATTGGCCGATACCGATATTTTGATCTTTACCAAGTTTGAGAATCAATGAGATTCCTTAATTAACCATTTTAACACCCCCCCCCCCCTTTACCTTCACCTTTATGAGGTTTTGTAGTCCAAAATCATTACAATTCTATCACACGCAAATGACGAAGATGCCACTTCTGCTTAAAACTAAAAACCTTATTTTATTTATTTTAATCTTATAAATCATTAAATCGCTCAATTTAGAAGATCTGAATCAATTCAGATGAGTTTAAACTTTTTATATTGTTAAAAATAATTTATAAAACGACATAATAACTGAATTCCTAACTGTTTGATTACCACGCGATTAATCTTTAACTGAATGATTATCGGTTGGTGATTGGACGGTAACCGATTGGTACCCAGCTGATAACGATGCGGTTCTTTTTCGATTATTGACCAAATCTCAAGCAATAATTGAAAGTAATTGATCAAATTTTTAGAGACCAAAACATATTTTTTAAGATACCTAAACTAAAATGTACTTACTATAAGACCAAAGGCGCTGATGTACCCCTTTATAGACTTGATCAATATGCCTTCATGACCCGAAGTGGTACACATTTGACCTCAGTGTCGGGAGTTTTCATAAGTCACTACTTTTGTTAATCTTTCAAGCAAAATTTCAGAGTCGGTCAATTTTATTATTTTGGGAGCTAGTAAAATTGACCTTTGTACCGAGTTTAAAACAAAGATTTATAAGTTTGACGAGTTCTGTTATATGAAAACATAATCTAAATTGTTTGATTTGAAGCCTATCATTTAAAAATATTAAGTGCATATAATTAACATAAAATATAATTTTTATTATGTAATTAAATATACTCAAAGATTATCATATGAATAAATATAAATCTTAAATTTTAAATCAGACGACTCATATTAAGTTTTTTATCCAATGCCCCTAAAATATAAAGTCTTCGGTGCAAGGGCTATATTTCCGCGTGTAAGTAATGGCTACTTATTATTTTTCTTCTTAATCTTTTTTTAACTTTTTGTATTATACTCTCTCCCCTTCCGTAAACTTTAGGATATTGCGCCAATTTTTTATTATTTGGTGAGTGAATAGTTATAAACGGGGACAGATTTAGTGAGGATAAAGTGCAGGCGGCTGATGTAGCGTGCCTCCCTGCATTGATTGAGCCTCAGCCGCCTCCAATATCTCTGGCGAAAATCTGCCCTACTGACCATGCACGTGCCCACTCGTCCAGCTAAGTGAGCGGTGACGTGCTTAAACGGGACAAAGACGGCCAACTCGGCAGACAAAGTGGGCCAACATAATGGTCTCCGTCTTAGTTCTTACTTACTGCAACGCCAGATTCCATTTGAAAGCAGCCGCTAAAACGAGGGGGACCCGCCTGATTAAATTAGGGACAGTGTTGTCTGCTGGACAAATTTTATGAAGAGAAAGTATAAGCGGCTGATAAAGCGTGACACAATTAATTACTTGGGCCAAAAAAAAAAAAGTTTCTCCTTCCGAAAAAAAAAAAGTTTCTCCTCCCGAAAAAAAAAAAAAAAAAAAAAAAAAGTGAGGGTCTGAAAAAGAGTTTTAATAGGAGGGGATGAAAAGGGGGGATTTAATTCTTTTTCATCTAAATTTTTTATGCTTTCAATAAATCGATCCTTTGGAGATCATTTTTTGCTTGGAGGCTTCGATTCTCTATATTTCTTTCCTTATTTTTTCTTGTTTTAGGGGTAAAATATAGGAGTTTTATCTTCTCATTGGTGAGAGTCTTCTTTTCCGAAAAGATCGACTCTACGAAGGCTTTTTTACAATCCTTATTTTTTTCTAATACGATTTTGATTACGGATTTAATCGACGTTTTGATGGCTTCGTTTTTGTGCGAACACTTGCTCTATTTCTACGCCATGAGGCATCGTTGTAAAGCTTCGATTGAAGCTTTGTGTGAAGAATTTGATCGGTGTTTGCCCCTATTTCCATTGTGTTGGGAGATTTTGTGGATCGTGAGTTTGTCGATGGTGGTGACGTCTCTTCGGATAGATCTTCGATATAGGTTACCGGCGGATCATGTTGGTGAATTCTTGAAGTTTTACTTTACTTTCAAGGTCCCTGAATTCCGTGTTGGTGTTAGATGAGTATTAGATGCTATTCAATATACTTTAATGTTAGTTATTGTAACTACCACTATTGTGGCCCTCTACTTTGTAATCGTTCTCCATTTCAAATGAAAAGGATAAAATTTCATCTCAAAAAAAAAAAAAATATATATATATATATATATATATATATATATATATATAAGTGAGTGCAGCCAATCACATCGCGCCACTTTAGCCCCTTACACTTTGTACTAACAAATTTTTTTTTTTTTTTTTTTTTTTTTTGAGATGAAATTTTATCCTTTTCATTTGAAATGGAGAACGGTTACAAAATAGAGGGCCACAATAGCGGTAGTTATAATAACTAATATTAAAATACATTGAATAGCATCTAAGACCCATCTAACACTAACACGGAATTCAGGGATTTTGAAAATAAGATAAAACTTCAAGAATCCACCACCATGACCCGCCGGTAACCTACACCGAAGATCCATTCAAAGAGACGTCACCACCATCGACAAACTCACGATCCACAAAATCTCCCAACACATTAGAAACAAGGGTAAACACCGACCAAATACTTCACACAAAGCTTCAATCGAAGCTTTACAACAATACCTCATGGCATAGAAATAGAGCAAGTGTTCGCGCAAAAAACGAAGCCATCAAAACATCAGTTAAACCCATGACCAAAACTGTATCAAAAAAAAATATGGATTGTAAAAAGGCCTTCGTAGAATCGATCTCTTCGGAAAAGAAGACTCTTACTAATGAGAGGATAAAACTCTCATATTCTACCCCCTAAAAAAGGAAAAAATAAGGAGAGAAATATGAAGAACCGAAGCCTCCAAGCAAAAGATGATCCCCAAAGGATCGATTTATTAAAAGCATAAAAAAAATTGGATGAAAAGGGATTAAATCCCCCCTTTCCATTCCCTCCCATTAAAACTCTTTTCCCGAGTCTCAAACTTTTTTCAACTTCTCTTTGATACCCACCGCCGGAACATAATTATAGACAATCTAAGATGGTGTATTTAAATTAAATTAAATTTTAAATTAATAAAGTATTTATGATAATTATATTTAAGTTAAAAAATTAAAATATATATAAACATAATAAAATTACTTTAAACATATATAAACATAAAAATTGATTAAGAATCTTGAGAATCTCGGTAGTGGCCCTAGTGGGTACTTTCTTTGAGTACTTTCATTGACAATCTAAGATTCTTTCTTCTCAACCTTGATATTACTTTCTTAAATTTTTTATTGCTTTGAATCAGATGATGGAGATTATTTTTTGCTCTAATTCTCGACACAATAGATCTTGAGATCATCTTCCTTTCATCATTTGGTCAGGTTTTAATTTCACATGGCACAACTCCTTTAAAGTGATCTGATAACCATTGTGGATATACACTCATGATCATGTTCATTTTTAGATGTGTGTCATGTGAAATCAAAATCTGACCGTCTGATGGTAGGCCCATGGTCTCAAGATCTTTCGTGTTGAAGATTGGGGTAACAACAAATCTCTACTGTATGATCCAAAGAAGTCAATTTTTTCACCCGGGTTGAGAAGGAAGAATCTTGGATTGTAAATAGAGGGACTCTTTTTTCAAACCAACTTAAATCACATATACTTCATCTTGACAATCTTGGGCTGCCCATTTCGGACGAAATGCCCAAGATCGTCGAGATTTCGTATATCTTGGTGAGATATGGTGTGATTTGAGGCCCCGAACGACTCACACTTTGAACCTTGACCAGCGGAGGAGCCCGAGACGTAAGACCTCTCGCCCGAGAATCTCTTGTCAAACGAGATTTCAAACCATGGCCGCAGCTGCTTCAAAAGTGGAATCTGTTCCCTCTTAGTAATTAGGGCTGCATATGGCATAGCTCTCTGCTAGCCCCTGCTCCAACAGAGTTTACCTGCTTTAGCAAGTTCCCATCCTATTTGCTAACATCTCGCTATTTACTTTAGCAAGTACCCCTTCTCATTGATAACTCCTTGCATAGCAAGATTTTATGCAAGAATTTCCTGTTCAGTAGTTTTACCCTCCTCTCTAATCACTCCTTGACATGACAGATTTTATTTACTCTGGTAGGGAGCTAGTAGAGAGCTAGGAGGTTGCTGCTAGAGTAGATAAATCCTCTTTTGCATGGAGTTAGAAAAGAGAACGGAAACGAACTAAAGCAGGTGAAATCTATTGTGGTAGGGGCTAGCAAAGAGCTATGCCATACGCAGCCTAGGTATCCGTCTTCAACTTTAATATTCTTTAACCAAGACTAGTGGGTCGGGCCGATCCACCATGAGATAAGTATGGGTTCATATTTTTAAACTATTGAGTCTGAGTGAAACACTTCAACCCATTTATCAAAGAATCCAACTTTCCTTGTCCGTCATTTAAACACCGAAAATAATCCTACACTATCAATGGCTTAAGATGTGGGTGATCCTTACAATCAAAGTGATACATCATAGATTGAGGTGCAACAGGTCCAAAAATGGTATTGTACGTAGAGAATTTTAAATCCACTTATCTATCAACTATAATATCAATCATCGTTTTTAGTTTTATTGGTTGCTATTAAAGTTCATCATTGAATTGTTCAGGAACACTTTCTTCATTGTTTTTAGTTTTATTGGTTGGTATTAAAGTTCATCATTGAATGGTTCAGGAACACTTTCTTAGCATGCTTCTTTCTGTCGAGACATGTTCTAATAATAGATTGCCACTTTAATAATTTAGTTTGAACATAGATGGGGGCAAATGACAATGATAAATCACACTTCAATGGTATGAGATAAAAAGTCTGATTTTTATGGTGTAAGATCATTTAATAAACACCACGTCTGTCAAGAGTCATTATCCCTTAAAATAAATATTTAATCTTATATAATTAAAATTTGGGAGCCATTAATTGCATGCGAATTCCATGTGATTGTACCAAGTTAAGTGAAATTTGTCCTTGCACATGCTTTATGTGATTGCACCTAAAATTTTAAAAAAATTACACCGTAATTTTTTTTCTAGACCGTTTTCTCTCTCTCTCTCTCTCAACCATTCTTTTCCCTTCTCTCGTGCTTGTTACGGTGCTGGCCGCCGGGGCCAGAGCCAGAGAATTTGAAGGTGTTCATTTCGCACTAATTCATCAGTTCTGTGTCTGATAACACCAGATTCTCTCTACTGCTATTGTTGCTACTATTAGGAGTAGTGATAGAGAAGGGCTTTATTATTTGAAATTTGATTTGATGGGTTTGTTGAGGCCATTGTCTTGGAGAGGAAAAGAAGAAGAACTTGGCTGAACTCTGTAGAACAGATTTCATAAGAGATTCAGTCATTGAAGAAGAAGAAGACAATGACTTTTTCAGTTTTGATTTTTTTTTACTGAGGAAAGAGCTAATATATTAATGGGAATAGACCCAATTGCCTATCAGTTTTCTAAAAGCAAAATTGCTTTCTTCTAGGACCCTCAATGGACTGGATTGGCTCGGACCCGGCCCAGAAATAGAAGGCTTTCGAGTGTTGAAGCCTCGCCAGGATCCAACCCAGGTTAAGCATGATCTGGCCCAAGGATAAAAAATTCGGGTTTCATTTTGGTTTTGGGACCAGGCCGAAACCGAAATTTCGGCCGAAAACTTCATAGGGACCGAAAATTACTGAAAACATGGTTTTCGTTTCGATGGGGATCAAAACTGAAACATTTTGGCCCGACCGAAATTTTGAACCACGATCTGGCCTGGGTTAAACTGGGTCGGGCTTGGACAAAATACCCCAACACCGGGCCTGAATCCGGCCTGATTTATACATATAAATTTATTATAGAGAAATGAAAAATATTCATTTGAATGGGTCACGGTGGCACATGGCACGCGATCGTGACTTACACCCATCCTCTTAAGGTTCACCCAGTCCCATAGGGTTTTAGAAATTTTATTTTCGGCGCATTTTGCCCTTCAAATCTGGGGTAAAAGCTTTCCATTTGTCTGAATTGATGCATTGAAATTTTGCACATTTGACCAAGTTTTGAACGGTTGATAGGTATTTCATTTGATTATTTTTGTATTCTTAAGATGGATTGATTGGCTTTGGCAAGTTGCCGTGA
The DNA here is from genome assembly GCA_021018995.1 of Chloranthus sessilifolius. NCBI lineage: Eukaryota > Viridiplantae > Streptophyta > Magnoliopsida > Chloranthales > Chloranthaceae > Chloranthus > Chloranthus sessilifolius. The sequence continues at coordinate 105,834,811 of CM037593.1, forward strand.
CACCTGATCCTCGCGTTAAATGCCATACAACGCCAAATTGGAACATAGGTGCATTGCTTAGATCACCTTTGAATATTTTTTTTTTTTTTTTGAAACTTATTGTAATATCCCTGATATTTTCGGCATATTTTCGTTTACCTCGGTAAGCGTGCCCGGAAAATATTGTAGAATATTTTTGGACTTTTGGTAAGCTAAGACTATGGTAAGACTGATGGCCAAAGGATTTGGTCTCGAGAGGTGTGCAAGTCATGCACGCATTGGCATACACAATAAGGAGGTGTTAGTGGTTAGCATGAAATAAATCCCTAAGTTAGAGGATAAGTTAAAGAGTTGAATATCTAGATATTTTTTCTAGATTGGTTTGATTATAAAAGAGATTGCAAGTGAAGCTTGCATCTCTCTATCTCTCTATCTCTCTATCTCTCTCCCGTTGGAAAAGTTAAGGAAAATAACCATGCAAGGTTATTTTAAATCCTAGATCTAAGAAGAAAGAGAGATCCTCCTCCCATCTTGGCCATTGAACGTGTTGGTGATGGTCTTTAGATCTGTTTAAGCTATGAGAAGGGAAAGATAGAGGAGAAGACATCCTGCGTGCGAAATCATGCCAAGAGGAAGGGTTGCAATGAACAAAGCTGATGCCATTGAACCCCTGGGTTAGAAACTGATTTTGGAGCACAAATTGGTACGAAGGGACCTACCATTTGGAGCCAAAAAGGAGGTATGTACTGAAAATCTTTGTATGAAAATCTGTAGAGATTATTGTTAGAAATTAGAACATATATATGTGAAATAAAGAAGAGGATTAGCTGTGAAAAAAAAAAAGGATCGGAAAAAGAACCGCGAATGTCAAAGTGCACAGCCATTGAACGGAGAATTGATGTCGATTTCAAAATCGATCGTCGAATTGATCGACGATTTGAAAATCGACTGTCGAATTGATGAATTAAGGCCTGATGCAGAATTTGGGAATTCGATGGTCGATTTTGGATTCGACCATCGAATTTCAAATTGACCATTTAAATTGAATTCGATTTTGTTGGATTTTTGATCCGCAATCTCTTAGTTTGATTTTTTGGTTTTATATTAACACTGAGAGTGTTAATATATGTAGGTTTTGACTGTTGGGAGTCCTTGGTGAGGATTTGTTTTTTTGTGCTTGATTGGAAGCTCTTTGATAAGGTAGGGGAACCTTGTATTTTATTTGCATTAAATTGTAAGTAAAGATTTCTTTGTTAAAATAAGAAGTATAATTTGGAAATTCAGTTGCACACAGCATGAATGAAACTCTGATTTTATGACACAAATCTGAAAATTTGGAAACCTTGTTATAACTAAGAACTTTGCAAATTGAACCTCAGAACCTCAGTTAAATCTTGAATCAGAACTTTTGAATCAGAACTTAGAAAATCAGTATTATGTTATGAATATAAGTATTGAAATCGTTAGCATTTGCATTTGATTTGAGATGCGTCGAACGATGCCCTAGATTCTACCAAACCGTGTTGACGGTATAACTTTGGCAAGTTTCCCTCATAGCGTAGGGGCTTGTTGCATTGAAAAAGGGTTCATGAGCAGCGATGGTCGATGAGGGTTTTCCATCGGTAATACACCTTGCTCTCATGCTATAGGAAATTTGAGAGATAAAATTAAGTTATAAATTTAATATAAGAAGCATGCTCAGTCAGAAAATTTCGAACACATCAGATTATGTATCAGTTTTAACTCAGGATTAGAACTGGAGATTTCGTTTAAAGCATCATTTGAAAACCATAATTGATCCGAATGCATCTTTTGAAAAACCTTTACTTATAATGAAATGCAAATAGATCTGTTTCCTCTATTGGGCTTTGTTGTTAGCTCACCTCGACTATACGTCATGGTCTTTAGGCCGATTTGGGATCGGAAGATTTGGAGGATTCGACTATATTCACGAGGAGGAATTAGATTTACTCGAGGAGTTCTTCCCTTGATCTCTAGATCCTATATTTTTGGTATTTTGTTTGAATATTGTTTTGAATATTGGGCCCTAGGCCTTATTTTGTTCTTTTGATATCACTTGAGGAACCATCATCGTGAACCATTAGTTTAGCTGTTGACTTGGCCATCACCGGTGGTGCCTCTTGGTTCCTCATAGTGATAGATTTGTTATATAAAGCTTTTGATGTATGGTTTATCTCTACTTTGCCTCTGTTTTAGATCATTGTTATGTGAAACCTTACATTTGAATACGACTTATTGAGCAATCAATAAGTTGATGAAGGCTTTTCCTATACCGTGGATTGGAAAGTCGGTCGTCACGTTGATGGTATCGAGCCATGCTCTAGGTTCGTAGTCTTAAGACTAGGGACGGATTGTCTTGACAATCTTACTGATGAATTGTTGTCGTTCTTCAACAATGGCAGATCAGCATGCCTCCGCGGTTCAGAGGCAGAGGCCCAGGTAGAGAGGGACCACGCATGGCACACCTTGAGGAGATCGGTGAGGTGTAGGTACCTCACGTGGCGGAAGGAAGAGTTGCCACAGTGAATGCAGAGGCCACAGGAGCTGGTAGGCCTGAGGGAGGAAATGTGGACAGTCTTTGGCCTTGGCCACTAACATGGCTCAATTTGCAGCCATTGTGACAGACGGAGATCTTGGCGGCGGACATCGGCCGGGAGGATTCACGAGTTCAGGAGGATGAGACCTCCTACATTCTCAGGACAGACGGATCCTATGGAAGCCGAGGCGTGGCTTGATGAGATAGAGAAGATATTTGAAGTGCTGCAGTGTACAGATGTTGAGAAAGTACGCTGGGCATCCTTCAAACTTTTGGGCGAGGCTAGCCCATGGTGGAAATCTGTTTCTAGGATGAGAGAGCAGGACTATCCTAATACTCCATGGACTTGGGCAGAGTTTGTGGAGACGTTCAACGATCAATATTTTCCTAAGATCGTGCGTCATCGGTGGGAAGTCCAGTTCATCGAGCTGAAACAGGATGAGATGTCTGTGCGCGAGTATGGCGCAGAATTTGATAGACTTTCCCGATTTGCACCCTTGCATGTGGCCACTGAGCTGATGAGAGCTCAGAAATTTCAGAGAGGTTTGAGTAGAACATTCTGTGAAAGGGTGTCGATGTGGGAAATGGAGACGATATCTTGCGTTATGTCCAAGGCCCTCATTGCGAGAGGAAGATATTCAAAACAAGATTGAGGCGAGAGCAGAGTAATAAAAATAGGTTTGGCCAGGGGTGAGAGTGCTTGAGGCGTGAACAATAAGCCGAGGTTCTCTAGACCTCCTCCCTATCCTAGTCAGCCATCATACTCTAGACCATATTTGCTTGGGACCAGAACGTCTTCATATCGAGACCGCAGAGTTCGTCACGGGACAACCATTGATGGGAGCACTATGCGAGTGGAGCTTCGGCTCAAGGTACAACGAAGGGACCAGCTGTTACTCCTGTTTCTACTCCGCTGAGTGCAAGATGTGGGAAAACACATAAAACAGAGGATTGCAGAGGGAACACTGGAGCATGCATCAGGTGTGGACAGGTTGGTCATATGAACAAGGATTGTCTGTTGTATTTGCCTCTACGCAGGTCGACCGACCTACGGTTCAAGGTCGGGCTTATGCAAAGGATCAGACAGATGCCCAAACGTCGAATGACGCGTCATTCAAGGTATCATTAAAGTTGAGATGTCATTTATGCATTGATTCAATTATTATTGTTTAAAATTTGAATTCAAGTCAATTATGTTGAACCACATAGAAATCATTGCATATAATTAACAAAACTTTTTAACTAAAGGTACCCTTATGATGAGTAGTCGAGATGACATGGATAAAATTGAGGCACGAGTACTTATAGACCCTGGGTCTACACACTCGTTTATTACTCCTTCTTTCTCAGAGAAGTTGGGAATTACTCCCGAACCCCTTGCTTTCATTCTAAATGTCAAGATTCCTACGGGGAGTTTTGTGCATCGTCTGACATGTCACTACATTGTGATGATTGATGAGCACGAGACATTGACCGACATGATTACGTTGAGCATGGAAGGGTTCGACGTTATTCTCGGAATGGATTGGTTGGCAGCTTATCACGCGAGTGTAGACTGTCTGCGGAAGATAGTGACCTTCCGACCGCCAAAGCGAAAGTCCTTCCGATTTTGTGGAGTCAGATCCAAGGTTGCGCCGTTGGTTTCAGCCATTAAAGCCGAGCGTATGATGAAGAATGGGTGCAGTGGGTATCTGGCCTATTTGCAAGATTTTACCGAGAAGAAGAACGACTTGGCTCTTATCAAGGTGGTTTGCGATTATCCTGATGTCTTTCCAGAGGACTTACCTGGATTACCACCTGACCGAGAGATTGAGTTCGCGATTGAGCTAGCGCCGGGTACAGAACCGTTATCTAAAGCTCCATATCGGATGGCGCTCTTTGAGTTAATGAGCTCAAGGAGCGACGAGTTTGATTAGACAAAGGCTTTATACGACCGAGTGTTTCTCCTTGGGGTGCACCAGTTCTATTTGTGAAAAAGAAGGATGGATCGATGCGTCTGTGTATCGATTATAGGCAGCTCAACAAGATGACGATTAAGAATCGTTATCCTCTTCCGCGGATAGATGACTTGTTTGATCAATTGCAAGGTGCCAAATTCTTTTCAAAGATTGATCTGAGGTCAGGCTATCACCAACTCAAGATCAAGGCGGAAGATATATCCAAGACTGCGTTTCGGACGCGTTATGGCCACTATGAGTTTCTAGTGATGCCATTTGGATTGACGAATGCGCCTGCATCTTTCATGGACCTGATGAACAGGGTGTTCAAACCACATCTTGATAAATTTGTGGTAGTTTTCGTAGATGATATCCTCATCTATTCGAAAACCAGAGAGGAGCATGTACAACATCTGAAGATAGCTCTTCAAACACTCAGGGACCATCAGTTGTATGCCAAACACAGTAAGTGTGAGTTTTGGCTTGAGCAGGTTAGTTTCTTGGGACACGAGTCTCAAGCGGGTATCTCAAAGGGATCCTACAAAGATAGATTCTGGGGTGACATGGGAACAACCTACGACAGTTACAGAGGTCCGAAGTTTCCTTGGTGTGGCAGGGTACTATCGGCGATTTGTCGAGGGTTTTTCAAAGATATCGTCCACTTACACTCACAAGAAAGAATGCTAAGTTATTTGACGAGGTGTGAGCAGAGTTTTCAGGAGTTAAAGCGTCGCTTGACTACTGCACCAGTGCTTGCTATACCTTCAGGCAGTGGAGGTTTTGCAGTATATAGTGATGCTTCCTATGGCGGACTAGGCTGTGTGCTTAATCAACACGAGCGGGTCATTGCTTATGGTTCTAGCGGTTGAAGGACCATGAAAGAAACTATCCGACGCATGACTTAGAGCTAGCGGCGATTATATTCGCCTTGAAGATCGGCGACATTACCTCTACGGTGAAGTTTTGATATATTCACCGATCATAAGAGTCTCAAGTACCTCTTCACTCAAAAGGACTTGAATATGCGGCAATGACGGTGGATGGAGTTCTTGAAGGACTACGATTGCTCGATTCGATACCATCCGGAAAGGCAAATGTCGTTCTTTGATGCTCTCGGTGAGAAGGTCTTGACTCGATTATCACATCTTGTGAGCGGATTCAACGATGGAAGCTATTGGAAGATATGGCTTTGGGCGCTCACGGTTTGATGTAAAAGGCTGGGAGCATTGATGGCTACTCTTGTACTCGCCCTACGCTCTTGAGAATATTAGAAAGCTTGGATGACCGATGATGAGCTCATGGCAATCAAAGGCGAGATGTCGAGAATGGCGAAGAAAGACTTCTATACTGGCGATGGAACCTTATTATTTCACGACCGTATGTGTACCGTCGAATATCGAGCCGGACACCATTCTGGAAGAGGCTCACAAATCCATGTATGCCATACATCCTGGTAGCACCAAGATGTATCAGGACTTGATGAAGAGTTTCTGGTGGCGAGGTTTGAAACGCGACGTCGCTGAGTACGTGTCGCGGTGTTTGGTTTGTCAACAGGTTAAGGTTGATCATCAGAATCCTGCAGGTCTATTGCAGCCTTTACCTGTGCCTGAGTGGAAATGGGAAGCCATTTCGATGGATTTTATACTCGGATTGCCGAAGACGAGAAAGAACAATGCCATCCGGGTCATTGTAGATCGACTAACCAAGTCTCGCTCATTTCTTGCCATATAATACCACCTATCTGACCCGAGACTTGCGAGTTATACTTAAAGGAGATTGTTAGCGCATGGGATAAGGCCCGATGTGTATGCGATCGAGACCGTTGTTTACTTCACATTTTTGGCAAAGATTTCAGGAAGGCATAGGTTCTCGTCTTGATTTTAGTTCGGCGTTTCACCCACAGACGGATGGCCAGACCGAGCGCGTGAACCAGATCATTGAGGACATGTTGAGAGCATGTATGTTGGATTTTCACGGGTCATGGGACCAACACTTGCCTCTGATAGAGTTCGCCTACAATAATAGCTTTCAGGCTAGCATTGGTATGGCTCAGATTCGAGGCTTTATATGGACGACGGTGTCGATCGCCGTTGAAGCGGGAAGAAGTGGGTGAGAAGCTCAAGTTCGGTTGATCTGTGACGACTGAGTAGCTCGAGTCGCTCGAAAGAGCTACGCCGATCTCAAGAGGCGACACGTGGATTTTGAGGTTGGCGAGAATGTCTTTGTTCGGATTTCGCCTACGAAAGGCGTTATGAGGTTCGGAAAGCGAGGGAAGTTGAGTCCTCGGTACGTTGGGCCTTTTGAGATATTAGGCGAGTGAGAGGTTGCTTAGCGAGTGGCGCTACCGCCACAATTGTCTAGCATGCACAACGTCTTCCATGTGTCGATGCTTCGTGGATACATACGTGACCCGACTCACGTGCTTGATTACCAACCCATTGAGCTTCAGGAGGGTTTGACGGTGATTGAGGACCCGATTCAGATTTTGGATCGCAAGGAGCAGATCCTACGCACTAAAACGATTCCTTTGGTTCTTGTACAATGGAGGAATCATACACCGGAGGAAGCCACTTGGGAGCGTGAAGCTGAGCTCCGGGACCAATTTCCGAGCCTTTTTGCTTAAAATTTTATATTTCTCACCTTGTGTAGACTGTGTAATAATTTGACATTTATTATTGGTTTTATATATACATATAAATATTTCGTGAGAAATTTTGGAGGATCAAGGTATTTTCTTGAGTGGGTCTATATCGAAATCCCTACATTATAGAAATCGGATAAATTTTTGGGCCTTCGACCCAATTCTGGTATGCTACTCACTATAGGTCTAGTGACCTAAATTCGGTCTATGGTCACTTACCTATTTGGACATTTACTGAACCATTTGGCCTTGACATGTCATGGTCCAAAATATGCTCAGTTTGTAACTTTTTCACGAGTCCAATCAGACCCGGACTTGCTATTTTCCTTCACAACAAATTTTTTTAGTTTATTTTCGTAAAACTTTTTAGTCCAAATTGACATATATAGCTATTATCCAGAATGTTTTGCATGAAATGGACACACAAATGATCCATTTGGACCCAAGGTAATGCCTTAAAAATGTCAAAATTTTTAAATTTTGAAGACCTCAGACACTTGAAAAATCGAGGGTCGATTTATGAAATCGAGGGTCGATTTTTCTGCATTGATTATAGGCATTTTAAGGCCAAATTTAGGCCTGAGCAATTTTCAAAAAAATCGAGTGTCGATTTTTGAATCGACGGTCGAATTCCAATTCGACCCACGAATTTGAAATCGAGGGTCGATTTTCTCGATTTAAGTGAGGGTTGAAACCCTCTGTTGCCATTCGGGTTTTAACATTTTTGGGGATTTTTGAGCTAGGGTTTGGAGCGATTTGCCGATTTGGGGCTCTCTTTGTATTTTGGCTGCAAATCTAAGGAGGAGTGCACTACATTGTCAAGGGGATTCGAAATCCTTCATTGCAAACCCGATTTGGGGCTTTTCCTCAGGTAAATACCTCCCTCATCTCAAGATTTCGTGGGTTTTTGCATCTGTTTGGAGGGTTTTTTTTTGCATTTTTGTTGTTTTATTTGCAATGGGGCCTAAGAAGCAAACCCCTATTCGCAACCCCACCTCCAAGAGGCCGTCAAAGTCGGTTCCTCTAGCCGCCCTACACAACACCACAGGAACCACCTCTCGGTTCCACCACCTTCTCACCACACCATCTGTGCCCCTCCAATGCCCGAAACAATGAATTTTGGAGCATCAAGGGCTTCGCCAATGAGTATGTTTTTCACCCGGAATTATTTGACCAACAAACTACCACACAGTGGGCGAGTGAATACCTTGAAAAAGCCCAGCTAACCTTCCTGTGCACTGACTTTAGTGCCCATTTTTATCCTCGTTTAGTGCGCCTGTTTTACCAACATATGCGCCGCGAGGACGAGAAGAAAATTTACACTAAAATTGATAGATTATATTTTTGACTTAGATGACATGGTATGTGGCACCACGTTTGCCGTTGCAATACTCTAAAACCATGGGATTAGGTCCTCCTTTCCCAAACCAAATCCCTTCTCACGAGGTAATGACTCAAATGACGCAAGGACGCCATGGGTCCTGTAGGTCCATTGTTCGCACATATGCCGAATCTATGTGGATTTTGGATAAAATTTTAAGACTACCCTTTACCCTCTTGGACATAAATGAGCGCACCGGTCCCCTCCAGATTTTATTTCTTTGCTTTTAAAGAGCGATGGTTTAGTGCTCTGAGGTACTTTTAAAGGGGCTTATCAAGGCACGTGAGAAAATGGGAAAGCAAATCAAAACGCCAAGAAGGGCATTCCTATGCCCGTTAATTTCTATCATGATTGAAAATTATCAAGCGGGTCCCGAATATGACATTTCTCTCAACTCAAGTCTCTGGTAGAAAGATGTATAAACCGGTCAATTGGGGTCAAACCTACTGCCTTGTGAAACCTCCTAAAGAACCGGCGGTTCGATGCGGATGCACGTGATGCCGATGAGGATCCCGCTCATGTTGCTGCGCCATTACAGGCGATATCCTTACGCTCTCGAGATTCACCGACAGATGATCGCGATGAGCCATCGATTCAAGAGCTCACCCACCACCAGCTCTGCGCGGAGTTGGATGTCCATGGCGGCGCTCTCTCTTATCTGATGCAGCACGCGTTTCCCGATGACTACACCACGTATATGGCCGATATCCGAGCTTCAGTATATCGCCCTTCGACATCGGGCGCTGATACTCGTATTCCTCCTTCGGCCACTACTGATGCGGGTGATGATGCTGCTGTTGACGGTGATGGTGTTTCGGATCGGGCGGGTCCATCTACAGTTGGGGATTCTTAGTATGCTTAGGAGAGGGGTTACTGATTTATTTTTTTGTCACTATCGGTCTGTACTTATTATACAGCTTGGATTATTAGGACCTAGTGGTCCTTCTTTTGTTATCCTTTATTTTCTGTCTTTGCGTGATTTTAGATCCCTTGTTTAGCCTTGTTTGTATATATGGATTATTCAGCATGAGTTTACTTTTGCATATATTTTGGTAAATATTTCTTTTAGACACTTGTGTGGGTTTATACATCCTCTGATTCTACGTGTTAGTTTTGATACATTTTTGATCTCTTTGTGACTTCATGCGTCACTGTGCATCGGTCTCCCGGCACGTGACACTTGGGGTGTGGGCATCCATGTACGGATGCAATCCACTATGGCCTTCGATGCCACATGCAGTACATCCATGTTACTACGGATCCCATCCCTTGGCTTGCGTGCCCTGCGGGATCGAACCACGGTGGCCCATGTGCCCTGTTTTGTATTCCATTTTCGCGGACGAAAATTCCTAAGGAGGGGTGAATGTAATATCCCTGATATTTTCGGCATATTTTCGTTTACCTCGGTAAGCGTGCCCGGAAAATATTGTAGAATATTTTTGGACTTTTGGTAAGCTAAGACTATGGTAAGACTGATGGCCAAAGGATTTGGTCTCGAGAGGTGTGCAAGTCATGCACGCATTGGCATACACAATAAGGAGGTGTTAGTGGTTAGCATGAAATAAATCCCTAAGTTAGAGGATAAGTTAAAGAGTTGAATATCTAGATATTTTTTTTCTAGATTGGTTTGGTTATAAAAGAGATTGCAAGTGAAGCTTGCATCTCTCTATCTCTCTATCTCTCTATCTCTCTCCCGTTGGAAAAGTTAAGGAAAATAACCATGCAAGGTTATTTTAAATCCTAGATCTAAGAAGAAAGAGAGATCCTCCTCCCATCTTGGCCATTGAACGTGTTGGTGATGGTCTTTAGATCTGTTTAAGCTATGAGAAGGGAAAGATAGAGGAGAAGACATCCTGTCTCGGAAATGCATGTGCCAAAGAGGAAGGGTTGCAATGAACAAAGTGATGCCATTGAACCCTGGGTTAGAAAGCGATTTTGGAGCACAAATTAGTCTGAAGGACCTACCATTTGGAGCCAAAAAGGAGGTATGTACTGAAAATCTTTGTATGAAAATCTGTAGAGATTATTGTTAGAAATTAGAACATATATATGTGAAATAAAGAAGAGGATTAGCTGTGAAAAAAAAAAAAGGATCGGAAAAAGAACCGCGAATGTCAAAGTGCACCACGTATCACAGAAATTGACCGCGATTTCAAAATCGATCGTCGAAGTGGAATGACGAAAAATCGATCGTCGAATTGATGAATTAAGGCCTGATGCAGAATTTGGGAATTCCTTGGTCGGTTTTGGATTCGACCATCGAATTTCAAATTCGCCCCACGAAATTGAATTCGAGGTAATTACATCTGCTTCGCATTCAAATTTTTGTTGGATTTTTGATCCGCAATCTCTTAGTTTGATTTTTTTTGGTTTTATATTAACACTGAGAGTGTTAATATAGGTAGGTTTTGACTGTTGGGAGTCCTTGGTGAGGATTTGTTTTTGTGCTTGATTGGAAGCTCTTTGATAAGGTAGGGGAACCTTGTATTTTATTTGCATTAAATTGTAAGTAAAGACTGTTTTGCTGTTAAAATAAGAAGTATAATTTGGAAATTCAGTTGCACACAGCATGAATGAAACTCTGATTTTATGACACAAATCTGAAAATTTGGAAACCTTGTTATAACTAAGAACTTTGCAAATTGAACCTCAGAACCTCAGTTAAATCTTGAATCAGAACTTTTGAATCAGAACTTCCGGAAATCGATTATGTTATGAATATAAGTATTGAAATACGTTAGCATTTGCATTTGATTTGAGGTACGTCGAACGATGCCCTAGATTCTACCAACCGTGTTGGTATAACTTTGGCGCAAGTTTCCCTCATAGCGTAGGGGCTTGTTGCATTCAGAAAAAGGGTTCATGAACGACGATGGTCAGTAGGGTTTTCCCATCGGTAATACACCTTGCTCTCATGCTATAGGAAATTTGAGAGATAAAATTAAAATTTAATATAAGAAGTCAATGAAAATTTGAACACATCGATTATGTATCGGTTTTTAACTCGTGATTAGAACGGAGATTTCGCTTTGCAAAGCATCATTTGAAAACATTATTTGATCCAACTTCTGTCTTTTGAAAACCTTTACTTATAACCAAATGCAAATAGATCTTTTCCTCTATTGGGCTTTGTTGTTAGCTCACCCTCGACTATACGTCACAGGTGCTGAGACTGATTTGGGATCGGAAGATTTGGAGGATTCTGACTATATTCCTGAGGAGGAATTAGATTTACCTGCTGAGGAGTTCTTCCCTTGATCTCTAGATCCTATATTTTTGGTATTTTGTTTGAATATTGTTTTGAATATTGGGCCCTAGGCCTTATTTTGTTCTTTTGATATCACTTGAGGAACCATCATCGTGAACCATTAGTTTAGGTGTTGGATTGGCCATCACCGGTGGTTCCTTTTGGTTCCTCATAGTGATAGATTTGTTATATAAAGCTTTTGATGTATGGTTTATCTTTACTTTGCCTCTGTTTTAGATCATTGTTATGTGCCGGCTTCTGTTTGAATACGGCTTATTGAGCAATCAATAAGTTGATGAACCGGCCTTTCCTATACCGTAAGGATTGGAAAAGTCGGGTCGTCACACTTATCTTCAACGTCTATTTTTTTTATAGTAAAATTTTGACCATTGAAATTAGTCCAAGTTTGATTTGTGCTTTAAGTTTTTGTTTTGAAATTCTTTTTAAAAAATTTTGATCTAAACAATACACCCATGCTCCACGTGGCACCCAAAATGTGTTTTGAGTGCCACGTGGAGCTCCACGTGTATCTTGGAGGACAGTCACTATCCTCCATTGGAGGACCTAATTGGCTCCCTATTATTATAGGTTTTAGTTAAAAGATATTTTATTAAATGCCATGATATTAACCGTTGCCCAATATACAGAATAACAAGCCCAATCTATAGAATTGAAAGACTCTCATCTATGAAACAATTAGAACTTCTCAAGCTAGGAGCTAGGTACATCTAAGTCCTATACTACTAGTCCATTCTCAGCCACTGTACAACATTACATTTTGAAAATGAAGACTATTACTTAAAATTCACGCTAATCGGGCCTAAAGCTTACCCATATGAAAAAGAGAAACTTCAGACCTAGGCTTCTCTTTTTTCTCCTTGAAAAGAGCCAGAAGTGAAATTCTAGAGCATAAATTCTCCTACATTTTCTCGAGCACATTCGCTTGGCAATTCTCCCACTTCAGTCTCCTCCTATGGTTTTTCAGCTAGCATCTTCCATACCACAAGTTTTCCTGCCATAAAAATAAAGTCAATACTTTTCTCAAGCTCTGGACATCATAGTACTTCATTTAGTGTAGATGTATTATGACGTCCAAGGAACCATTGATGGAAAAGGACTTTTATTTATTATTCTCGAAATTGGAAATTATTCATGCACTTTCTGCAAAACTTTTATTTATTACTATTCTTAAACAAAATTAATGGAAAAGGGAAAAAAATTGACAGATTCAATTTACAATAAAAATTGGCTAATCAAAATGAACATACATTTGACAAGCCTCCTGAAAATAGTGCAAAGGAAAAGTCAGCACGCTGGTTAATCAATTGAAATTTCAAAATTCCTCGACCTGCCTTTGTGTAATTTGGGTTGGAGTAATTTGTATAGTGATACTAAAAATATAGATACCAAAACTGAAGTTAGCTAATATAAATTAAACCACAATGACTTGATTCTCCAATTATTAAAACTAGATATGGCATGCCCATTATACACACTTTTATTGGGGCAGAACATATATATGGTGGCCGATTTCTCGGATTTGAACTTTCATCATTACAGCTTGATGAGCTGCAAATGTACAAAGGATACATTTCTTAGTATCACATGTCTCTACAAAGTAAAAAAATTTAAATGCAGGAAACAAAAGGTGATCCGTAGGGGTTTGGGCCAAAGGGAGTTCTAATTTAGTAGATAAAGAGGCTAAGAAAATAATCCCACCCCATGTGGTGAATAACTTCTATGAAGGATTGCATTTCAAAGCTAACTGGATTAGAACTACAAAGTAGAATATACTTTACTTGAAGTTTGCTGGAGAAAACATTCTAATCCAATCATCTTCGGATGGATTGGGGCGTTCAAGCTCCACAGTTATCCACTGAGTATCTTCCCCCTGAAAAACGATCAGTAGACATAGCCAGCATAAATACTATTACTCACCCAATTATTCAAAACATTGCAATTACAAATATGGCCTCTTTTATTTTTTCCTTTTACGAATGATAAAATTTACTACCTCTATTATAAGAGAAAAATCATCCTACCCCTAGTGAACCCAGTTCACCCGACTTTGGAGAACCGTAGATTCAAACCCGAATTGGAGCCCAGCGAATTAGGTAACATTGGTTATTATTAATAGATAGAGGTCAATTACAAGGTAATAAATACAAAGAGCTAATGAATGGACACTAGGCTCCCCTGTTTTTTGCATTTCAAGTCAATGAATAGAAGTTGGGCTCCCCTATTTTTGGCATTAAAACTTGCATTTGCTGCTATGAACACAAACATGAACCAACATCCCATGGGTAAGCATCCAATCCCATTAAGCAATACAACTTCAAGTCAGCCTAGATACAAAATTGGGAGCATGAAGGAATAAAGGGATAGAATGATGCACATAGATTTGAGAAAAAATAAATAGATAAACCTTATGCCCAACACCAAAGAGTGATATCCATTCTCAAGCATGAAATTTATGAATTGAAAAAAACAATGAAAAAGGAATTGACACCAACACCCATGAACCACTATCTCATATCGAAAATGGAAAAGATAAGGTGCCAAACCTGTTGGGACTAACATTGCCCCTCTATCTATCTAAACATATGCTTCTCAGAACAAACCTGTTGGTCATCTATGAATCAAAATGACAAATAATCGTAAAACATATTACCAAAAATTATCGAGAGAAAATACCAAAAAGTTCAATTTTGTATTATAAGCATTTTAGTTTGGTTAAACAAAAAGTTCAATTTTGTATTACAAAAATTTAACAAAAAAGTTATCCAAAAAATTTTACATTTTAACAAATACTATACCCTAATAAATTTAGGGAACAAAAATTTTCCTCTATCAAAAATGAAAATGTACTAATCTTAATCCACTATGGCTCTTCCTTCATTGCAATCTCTAACTCTATCATCCCAATCATTGTTTTTATCCTTGACGTATACGGCATGGACCAACCATTGGCAACTTCGTTATGGTATGTCCACCAATTGCAAGCAATTGGTGGCACCGGAGTATCCTCAGTCCTACGTAATGCAACAAAGTGATTTTTCATTATGTAGCCAATTACAACTGATGGGTGGAAATGAAAGGCGATCTCAAGAGAAGGAATGTGAGGCACTGTTCATTTGAAATATGTACCAAAATGACTTCGTACCATGAACTTATCAAATGACCCCTGTCCGGCATTGTCATCCAAAATTTGAAGCTATCAGGAACAATCCCAGCATTTAAGTACTGTGGCCAACTCGTGTACCCTCTGGCCAGTACCAAATAGATTGGTATACAACTCTATGTGGTTTTGAAGTTCTGATAACAATTGGGAGCATACAGTACACCATCCATGTTCTCCCATTCCTAATAAATCAGCCACTGCTCGAAATCCACAATGTCCGTCACTGGCTACATCTTTTGCTTCCTCTATGAAAGGAGACACCGACTTCGGAAGGAGTTTGATGATACTCACACTCACAAGTCTACGATATTGACTACATTTGATGCTTAGAGGGATAATAGGTGCTTTTCTTTTGGTTTCCTTTCCTACGACATACTCAAATCTTAACGGATCATGTTTCGTCGATGTTATTGATATTTTTTGTACTTTTTTAGATGATCCCTTCGGCATGCCCCTTAGTTTGGACACTAAAGGTTCTTTCATTACTGTCGATGTCGAGTCTCCTATCTCAAGTAACTTACGCCTCATTACAAGTTTTTGATGGACATTGGCATTAGCAAATCTTGTAATAAAGATTTCAATAGCTGGATCAATCTGATGTAATTGATTTTTTAAAGCTTCATCCACCAACAGTAGATTCTTCCAATGATCATGAACCATTGATAATGGCAATGACTCATCATTCCTCACATAGTGTATCAATTCATGAGAACATGGTATCCCAAATGTGTGTTGAACTACATGTCAACAAGTAATGTCATCAGAGAGATTATACTATACAACAGATTGTGCCAGAATCCTTTGCTCTTTAATTTTTTCCAAAGCAAATAGAGACACATGCCCACAAAGTAATCCATTGATCAAATCATTAACCCTTTTCAATACTGTTGTCAAATTTGATGTTGAGTTGAGAAGATAACGCTTTAGTTGAGCATGAGAGCTCTCCACTCAGCTAGTTGATGTAGTCCCAACGTGAAAGTAATTATCAATCCAAGGAGAGGCAAAAACCTCTTTGAAAGGATTAAGCCACGTATCTCTGAGGTAGGATAATGCTATGGGGCATTCTGAATATTTTTTCTCGAAATTCCCCAAACCCAAATAGAATTTTGTGTCCGTCAACTTTCGAATCAAATCGTTCCACTTATTCATGAACTCATCAAACATCTCCCCACTTGAAAAAAGCTTCTTGCAATGGGCAAGCACATTAGTCGAAATATGTCATACACACAAAATATTCTATGATGATGGAAAAGCACTTTTCAAGGCTTCCATCAAGGTTAGGTCATGATCTGTCACCATCACCAAAGGAAGTCTGTCAGCCGTAAAAAGAGATTTAAAACATTTCAAGGCCCAAATAAAGCTATCCTCCTTTTCAGATGATATGAATGCAACTGCAGCAGAAAATGTATGATTGGTTGATGTAATGGCAACAATAGACAAAAGTGGTAGCTAGAATCTATTTGTCTTATAAGTGCAATCGAGGAGGAACACATTTGAAAGATCAATGGTAGTTGGATGTGCAAAGAACAAGTCTTTAATCCACTTACTCTTTTCATCCACGCGATGAAATTTAACATATTCAAAATTGCATATTACTCTCAAGAGATGTTGCATTGGAGTTTTTCCACCCAATTCTTCTTTACGCATAGCGACTCGCGCATTGTAAATAGTGTTTAAAGTACTTACATTGTCAGGGTCATTTTTCTTAATTGATAAAAGACATTCATACGCTTTGGCACCTACGTCAATCATCTCTTTCGCTATCAATTTTTGTTCATTGTTAAGTCTCTTTGCAAAACTATGCCCCTCCAAGTACGTTGACTCCTTGTGGTTGTGGATCCCACAAATAACTTCAGCATTCCAGTGATCAACTTCAACAGCTACTCTCTTTGTGACGACCCGACTTTTCCAATCCCTCAGGTATAGGAAAGGCCGGTTCGCCAACCTATCGAATAAACGATAAGCCGGACAAACAGGGCACATATCAGAGTAAAGCGCAATAAATATCCATAGCTAAAATAAATGCGGAAGCAATTAAAAGTAAAGAACCACCGATGATGGCCGACCATCATCGAAACATGGCTCATAACAGAAATCAACGTCAAATATAAAACTATGGTATCCAACTAAAATGGGCCCACAAATTCAAGTCTAACTCTCACCACAAATAAGAAAATCAGTAAGTTCTATACTGGGAAAAACTCCTCAGGAGGAACCTCAAGTTCTTCCTCAGGCACGTAGTCGAGATCGATCTCCTCATATGAATAGCCACGTCAATACCTGAACCTGTGACGTATAGTCGGAGTGAGCTAACCAACAAAGCTCAGTAGAAGAAAGACATCTACGGCATTTTACTTTAACTAACATGGTTTCAAAACAAATATCGAAATATAGCTTGTCAAACATATAAGCAGATAATAAACTGAATTTAGGTGCGGAAATCATATGTAAGATTTATTTCTAAATGTGTGAAAACAGTTTCAAGAAACAAGAATCTGATGTTTGGTGTCTTAATTTCTCTAACTTCTATATGCAAAGTTCAGTAATTCATGACTTAATCCTCAACTTAAAATACCTCCCGAGTAAATTATATCTCGAGAGCGGGAATATAGCCGATGGGAACCCCTACCTACCATCGTCGTTCATGAACCCTTTTTCAGGATGCAACAAGCCCCTGCGTAATGAGGGAAACTTGTGCCAGGAAGTTATTCAGGAATTTTTGAGGGGTCGTTCAGGTCAATCATAAAACAAATGCAGATACTAATATAATCAGATGGAAGTCTCTTATACATAGTTCAGGTTCTTGATTTCAGATCTTCAGAGCTTAAGCAGATTCAGGTTTCAGGATTCAGGTAGATTTAGATTTTTAGTCATTCATATCAATTTCAATTTACAAATGTGATTTCAATGGCATATGCAAGTTCAAAGATTTTAATTCAAAATATCCATGCGAATTAAAATAAAATACTGTAAAGATGAGATTCTCCTACCTAAAACTCGGAGTTATGCGAAGTCAAGCAAGGTCCTATTGATGGCCTCTCGCCCTCAATCTACATCACAATATACGTTCATGCATTAAGATAAACTCTAATTACTAATAATATAGACCTATTTAAGCGTTTCCTCAAAAACAAGTCAAAACAGGCAAGTTGCGCCAATCCTAGAATTTGATGTAACATTCTCATATTTTTTTGACTATCAAGACGATTGATTCATGTGTTGGTCAAAACATGAAAGTTGTAGATTTTTATATTAGCTTTCCAACGCAAAAAGAATCGTCTCAATCGGAGTTCGAGATAAAACGTTATGACTAAAATACTAAGGCAATGCAGGAGTTCGGTGATATCTCGCTCGAGCGATGATAATAGCTCGCTCGAGCGATTTGACGTAACATTCTCATATTTTTTTGACCATCCAGACGATTGATTCATGAGTTGGTCAAAACATGAAAGTTGTAGATTTTTCTATTAGCTTTCCAACGCAAAAAGAATCGTCTTAATTGGAGTTCGGGATAAAAAGTTATGACTAAAATACTAAGGTAATATCGGAGTTCGGTGATACCTCGCTCGAGCGATGAAAAAAACCGACGGATTTTCTCAACGATTCGCGTCGCGATCGATCCCACGAGTTCACAGAGACAACTCCAACACGCCCCCAATGATCTCAACCTCTCCCAATAGCCAACTACGAATCCAAGGTTGATTCAAGTTCTTTCTAAGGTTTAAGTGTTTTCAACAAAGAGGGTTCTAGAGAAGGAGGTTTTCTAAACCGATCTCCTACGATGATTGAAGAAGAGAGAAGGAGTTTCACACGGTTGGGTAACTATCCTCTCTTAACAAAACCTAGTATAATACGGGAATGCAATTCCTTATTATAATAGGATTGCTCACAAAGTAAAACACACACACACATCTTATGTATTATACACTTCTAATTTTAAAACTCAAGTCCGGTGTTGAGCGGCTACACCGAGGTCGGTGCACAACTTTCGCGCGAGGGTCCAAATGGGCTCTAAATTAAAATCTGTTCGCACAATCACATCTAGATAAAAATCCAAAACAAATGGTGACGTCGGTTGTCGAGCCGAATACACACACAGGGTCAGTCTAACTCGGGTTCAAAATACGGGTCTTTACACTCTTTCCCTTTAAAGAGAATGGACATTCAATCCTTTTTGTAAAAGAATGACGAATCCCCTTTTCAATTTGGATTTTTGATAATTGGTTCTCTCGATAAAATCCGATCGATCACATCCAAGATAAAGTCGAGGTCGTGGGCATGACTTTGAATCCAACTTTGAAATCGTTAAGACGAAACCATGCGAAGAAAAATATTGCGTGCCCAAGATATCAAATTCTCACGTCCATCAAATACCTAAGGTTGATATTCAACACAAGCTTAATAATAGCATTAGAAAATACTTCAATAAAATTGATTGTATTGAAAATATTTATTTCCCATAGTTAGAAAACATACCATATCAGTAACAAATTTATTTCCCACCTCGATTGCAATTGATTTTGGAATTGGTTCATCTGATCCTGCAATAAACAAAACAATAAAGATATCCCTATCAATATCACTCAAATTGAAGAAGTCATTTGTTCTGAAACATTGTTAGTTAATTAGTACTAATTGTGATTTTTACCTAATAAATCAATCAAATAAAGTAAGTTACTGCATGACATTGTGTAGCAGAACTTAATTTTAGAATGCGAGCACTTTCCCCAACCATGGTATGAAAAGAGGGAAAAGATCTACTGCTTATACTTCTGGTGTGATTTATTTCATAACAATAATGTCTTTCTGGATCTCTCTTACCAGAGGCTGATGGTTGGATTATGTATGATCCTCTACAGAATCAAGGTAACATTGCCAAATGGAGGAAGAAAGAAGGGGATAAGGTCTGTTATGTACAAATTGGGCATTGTATTGCAACTATTAGTTACAATCTGTTCTCGCCTTGAGAATTGTGATTCTTTTACAATGGCTACATTCATTGACTTTTTTTTTTTCTTTTGATGCACTTTTACTGATTATACATTTTTATTTAGGAGAGTTAGATTTTAATAGTATTGTTATTAATAGTATCATTTTTCCTAGATAATAGAAATTAGCACTCTATGCAACAAGATACAGTTATCTCTAGAAAAGGGTCATCAAATATTATCAATTATTCAAGCAAAAAAAAAAATATCAATTATCAGCTGATATTCACTACTCTATATATCCATTTTGATCTGGAAAAAAATAAAGCAGTAAATGATATGCTTGTTGAAGTTCTTGTTCTATTACAGAGTGTTTCCGGCTAAAAATTATTGTCATGAGTGTTTTTTGTACTCATCATTGTATCTAACTTGACTCCCAGTGCCCTTTAGGTCTCCTTTAATAGTATACAAATTTGATATATTTTTTTGATGCAACATTCGAAACAGGTAAGTTGTTATGTTAGTTACAAATTCTTTTTTTTTCATGGAATTCCTCATGCATCTATTCTATTTATCAATTTTCTTGTGAATCACAAAGATACTGGGTAAATATATTTCTACAGGACTTGTTACATTGGAATTTACTAGCATTTTAGGTGGCAGTATTTTTTTTTGTCAAAGCCATAGCTAGTGAAAACATTATTTAACATTATTTTACTGAAAAGCCCAAGTCCTATTTTGCAAGGTTGAAGATCTAGATGATATTAAAAATATCCCAACATCTATTTCCAGTGGTTTTGAAGCGAAAGAGAAAACGTCATCTCAAGGGGACGTGGTAAATAAAGAGGAGAGGGTGCATAAAGCAAGTTTCAGCAGGATCAGTCCCGCAGCAAAGTTGCTCATTACAAAGTTTCAATTGGATGCATCTTCACTAACGGCATCAAGACCTCGTGGTACTCTTCTAAAATGTGATATATTAGCAGCAATAAAATCTGGAGCAGGGTCTCCAAGAAATTAAGAATCTTCTCAAGAGAAGGCATCAACATCAGTTCAAAGTTCACAGATACCTTCTCATACATTATCATCGCAGTCAATTTCTCCTTCACATCTTTTGGATGCTCACGAAGAATTTCCAAACAGTCAAATCCGCAAGGCAGGTTTTTCTGGATTTCACACTTGCATTTCGACAAGTGCTATTTGGTAGATTATGGAGCAGTGTATATCTTTTGTATTTGAATAAATAGGTTCCTTAAAGAATGTTTTCATCAAATGGACGTTTGGTTTATTGACACTCATACCAACTCCCTTGACGACCACCACTAGAGCATCAAAGCTTCATCAAAGCAACCCTTCTCTTGAACAAAACAGCAATAAAAAATTAAAATGTATAGGAATCAAGAAACCAATCGTGCCATGCGATCGAAATGGGTGCCACGTAGCCCGAATCCGTAAAAATTTCAGAGATCGTATCAGATCTCGATGAAGCACAAACAAGAATTTTCTTCTCTTCATCTTCATGGGAATCTATCCCATAATCATAGCGAAGAAGATCCATGATTTCTCTTCGTCTCCATGCGTCTGTAACTTGCGTCTCTTGGTCTCCTCTTGGACTCCAAGAGGAACTCTGTACTCTGCGCTTGGCATGTATGAAATTGTTGGTTTGAAAACAAAAAAGAATTTAACTTTTATACTCGGGTGCAACCACTAGGCAACTTAGGTATTTTGAAAAGGGAGCCATTACTTGCACACGCTTTTCAAGTGATTGCACTGGATTGCACCAAATTTAAAAGAAAGATTTGCAAGTTTTGCGA
This sequence comes from Chloranthus sessilifolius, assembly GCA_021018995.1. NCBI lineage: Eukaryota > Viridiplantae > Streptophyta > Magnoliopsida > Chloranthales > Chloranthaceae > Chloranthus > Chloranthus sessilifolius. The sequence goes on from CM037593.1 coordinate 105,856,473, forward strand.
CCTCTACTATGTGTAAATACCATTTAAGCCGTTTGATTTGAAGGTCGTGATTTAAAGATATCAATTGCAAAAGATTGGAGCAAAATATAATTTCCGTCATTTGATTAAATGGAGTCAAAGGCTATTATATAATTCAACAGTTGACTACAATAGACCATATGACAAGTATTGTGTTTTGCTCCAATTTTATGTATCAGAGATCTATTGATCATGAACTTCAAATCAGGCGGCCAATATTGTATTTTTACATATCACATGTCCCTAAAATACCAAGTCTTTTTTTAAATTTGGTGCAATCACTTGAAAAATGTGTACAAGTAATGGCTCCCAAATGAATAATTATTAGTATTTTCACATATCCGGTGCAATCACATGGAATTCGTGTGCAACTAATGGCTCCCTTAAAATTATACTTCATTGTTATGCCAAGCCACATGTGTGGTTAATCTAAATAGTCCAAGGGCTCTCCATCATTCAAGCATATCTCACTTAAACAATGTTTCAATGTTTTTGGTATCTCTATGTTCCCGTTTACACATAGATATAGAGATTGTTCTTTCTAGTTGGGATAAGTGGAGAGGGAGGGACATAAGAAATGGATTTCGTACCACTTGCACATTTCAGTCCTTTGGAATATTTATTTGGATCACCCTAACTCTGTTTTTTGTGAAAACAAGTTGATTTGATGATGCATAAAGCTGACTCATCTATCTTCGGTACTTCAAGTTTTGAAGCCGAGCAGCTCATCGATTTTTTAATTTCTTTGTCAAGTGTTTTCTTTGTAATTTGATAGGACTTTGGCCTTATATTTTTTTCTATGTGTGTGGTTTTTTTCGGGTTGGGGGCGTTGGGGGTTGAGCTCTTTTGTTGTTTAGAGGTTTTCAAGGTTTGCTACGCTACCTAAGTATCTACTCTGATTTAATTTTAAGTCCCATTTCCAAGCATCTACTCTGATTTCCAAGTAGCAATGCTTGTGGTGCTAACTCATACCAGTATTTCGGGGCATTAATTTAGCTTTTTATATCAATGAAATTATAAACAATTTTCAAATAAATAAATAAAATAATGTGCATGGTGAGTCAAAATATTTTCAACTGTAACAAAAAAATTGTTGTTCTTACACTTTTAATTGTGAACTAGTTTAACATTGATAAATTTGTGCATCCAACTCAAAATCAATTGGCAATGAGTGGAGGGGCCCATGATATTATAAGGGGAGAGACAAGGCTATAGTTTACTCAATGTGGGACTAAACTTCAACACGGCATGTGTTGGTGGGACTGGGCCAAATCACGTGGACAATTGAATTGAGTGACGGGGAGTGGTGAAATGTCTGCTCGGATACCATGATATAAAGGAAATATACACAAATTTATGTGCGTCGGTTACCAATGTAGCAACCTACGCGCACGGGAGAAGAGGAGAAGAGATTTGTAATAAAATAAAAATACCCAAATTTACGCGCTTCGATTACGAATGTAGCAACCTACGTGCACGAGAGAGGAGGAGGGGAGATTTCATTATTCATGATCATATTGAAGATTACACCAGGAATTCAAAGTTTACAATTAATATAGGTTACCAATAATGAAACAAATTATTTTAACAACTTCATAATAGGAAGATCCTATAGTAGGAACTACCATAACCGTAGTCCACCAAATCAACTCACGAATAGAAACAAAATCCTCCAAATATCTCTTCACCAACACTCTCCCTCAAGTTGGTGTGAAAATATCAATAAAGCCCAACTTGGACAATATCTCTTGAAACTTTGTAGCGGGTAGCCCTTTAGTGAAAAAATTTGTTAATTGTTTGTCATTGCGAACAAAGAGAGTACAAATAACATCATCATGCACTTTTTCTCGAATGAAGTGAAAATCCACCTTAATATGTTTAGTTCGCTCATGAAAAATTGGATTTGAAGCAATGTGCATTGCAGCTTGATTATCACAAAACATTAGTGTTGGTAGAGATGAACCAACACCTAAATCCTTCAACAAGGCTCGAAGCCATAACTTCACAGGTGGTTGAAGTCATTTCTCGATATTCCGCTTCTACACAGGATCGTGCAACGACATTCTATTTCTTACTCTTCTATGTCACCAAATTACCTCCAACAAACGTACAATAACCTGTTGTAGATTTTTGATCAATTGGGCACCCGGTCCAGTCACCATCCATAATGGAACTATGACCATTCTTATGCATCCATATTTCTCTTCCTGATGAACCCTTCAAACACTGTAAAATTCTATTGACAACATTCATGTGATTAACTTTTGGTGCATGCATAAATCTACTAACCAAAAACTGCATATAAGATATCTGGCCGAGTATTAGTTAAATAAATTAGTCTAACAACTTATATTTGAAACTGATCAATATCAGATAATATTTCACCATCATCGTCAAGCTTACCACTGTTGTCAGTAGGCGTGTCTGAGAGTTTCACCCCCAATTTAAGGAATATGCCTTTTTTTGAGTAGGCAATTTCTAATCCAAGAAAATACTTTAAAACTCTCAAGTCCTTGATAGTGAATTGCTTGTGTAGAAGAGTTTTGAGCTTTGATGTTTCAATTTTATCATTACCAGTGGTCACCAAATCATACTAGAACAACAGTGATACCTGAGATACCTTTCTTAACAAATAAAAAGGGGTTTGTAGCCCTCCTTTTTAGCCCATCACTCATGAGGACAAGACTATGCTTAGCATACCAGATGCACGGTGACTCTTTAAGTCCGTATATAACCTTTTTTAGCTTGCACACTAAATAAGGTTTGGAGTCTTGTTGGTGGCCAGGTGGTGAAGTCATATCAATTTCTTCTTTCAAATCACCATACAGGAACACATTTTTACATCCATATGGAATAATGTCCAATCTTGATTTACAACCAGGGATATAAGAACATGAAATGTGTTCATCTTAGCTATAGGAGCAAATGTCTCTTTATAAACTACTCCATAAGTTTCAGTAAATCCCCGAACGACAAGTCTCGCCTTATGTCGTTCCATGGTTCCATCACTCTTATATTTTATTTTGTATATCTAAAGACACCCAACTGTTTTCTTCCCTGGAGGCAATGTAACAATGTCACATGTTTTATTCTCATCAAGGGCCTGCAATTCTTCTTTCATGGTATTTTTCCAAACTGGATTGGAATTAGTTTCTCGAAAAGACTTTGATTCTTGATTACTAGAAACTGCACTTAAGAATGCAGAGTGAGACTGTGTAATACTATCATATGTCAAATAAGCCTGCATAAGATAAGAAACAACATGGTAAGTAAAAAAAATCTTTCAATTTTTCTAGAGGACGAGTCTCTCTACGTAATCTCCGTTGAGATGGAGGTGCTGTCGTTTGAGGTACAGTTGTTTCAATTGTACTAGGAGTCACTTCATTTTCTGGAGTTATAATTTATGTGTTTGTATCTAAAGTAACAACATCATTAGTAACTGTAAGAAGTGCTACCAAATCAGATAAGTAGTCCCTCTGGGATTGATTCCCATAATCACTTTGCATTTGGAAGTAAGGTTCAGATTCAACAAAGTGAACATCACGAGAAATAACAATCTTTCGAGATACCAAGTTATAACATATGTACCCTTTCTTTGTGGAAGAATACCCAAAAAAAATACATCAATTCAACCAAACATCCAACTTATCATAATGTATTGCTTGTTGGTGCATATAACAAACACAATCCAATACTCGTAAGTGAGATATACCAGGCTTACGATTTTTTATAACTTCTAAAGACGACTTAAAATTAAGTACTCGACTAGGAAGTCGATTGATCAAATATATTCAGTCAAAACGCCATGGGACCAATACTTTTGGGACATTCTTGTGGAATGGCATAGCTCTAGTGGTTTCTAAGATGTGTCAATTTTTTTTCTCTGCCACACCCCATTTTGCTGTAGTGTTCCCACATAATTGGTTTGGTGAATAATTCCTTGACTGCGAAGATATTCAAGAAAAGGTCCTTTAGTATATTTTGTACCATTGTTGGACCTTAATACCTTAACTTTGGCATTGAATTGATTGATTCCCATATAACTCTTATAAAACAATTAACACCTCAGTTTTTTTTATTTTAGTAAATATAGCCATGAAGAACGAGATCTATCATTAATAAATAAAATAAAATATTTACACCCATTATAAGAATCAATTGGAGCAGGACCCCACAAATCAGAATGAATTAGTTCAGAAGGTTCAATAGAAGTAGACACAGAGCTGACAAAAGGCAACCGAGTTTGTTTAGAAAATTGACAAACTTACCACACTATTTTGAATTGAAATAGAATGGGAAAATTCAACAATACTTTATTAGAAGGATGTCTAAACTATTGATGTAAGATGTGACTTCTACGAAGCCATTAACGTGACATGCTTTTGAAGTGGGATTTACCAAGTACAATCGATGTGAATTAGTTCCGTCACCAATCGTCTTCCTCGACTTTCGATCCTGAAAAATGATAGAAGTAGGAAAGAAGATACCATCACAGTTAAGAGAATTAGTAATTTTTTCAACATAATGAAACTGGTCTGGAAAGGATAGAACAACAAGAGCATCAGAAGTGAACCCAATTGAAAAAGAGTCAATTTTGCTAGTTCCTAACACATGAGCAGTAACACCATTAGCAACATAAACATCATGCTTACTAGACTTAGAAATAAAATCATGCACAAAAGGACTATTGGCCATATGATCAGTTTCTCCAGAATCAATAATCCAAGAATTAGCTTTAGAGGATGAAGTAAGATAAGCTTATAAATTACCTGCAGCATGGGTAGAGGTGGAACGACCTTTTTCAGAAGACATAGACTCACTAATTTGCTGAAGGTGTCTCAGTTTAGTCATTGAGATAGATGTGTCGGCTACTGCATCATGGTCTTTCTTATGCATATCCAAATACGTTTTGAGGTGAGGATATAACTCCCAACATCGATCCTTGGTGTGCCCATTTTTGCTACATTGATCGCAGTGGTAAGACTCGTTTCTGCCTTTATTTCAAAAATAATTTTTTCTTTTACTAGGAAGTTTTCTTTTATCATCTTTTTCAGCAAAAAGAGCATTCGACTCGATTTCTTCAAATGAAGATTTTAGATCAGAATTCATAGTCTTCTTCCGAGTTTCTTCTCGTTGGATGATAGCACAAACACTGGAAAAGGAGGGAAGCATAGCTTCCATAAGAACGCTACTCCTGATATATTCATATTCTGGCTTCCGGCTACTCAACAATGAAATTTTTTTTTCTTCATCTCTTTTCAAAAGAGTCTTCACGTCAGTAGTATGTGGACCATACATGTTTAATTCATCCCACATCCTTTCAAATTCCCAAGATGTTCATTGAACGTTTTCTCACCTTGTTGTGCTCTTGCAATCTCATGTTCGAGTTCAAAGATGCGAGCGACATTATTCTGATTGACGTATAACTATGCTATTGAATCCCACAACTCTTTTACAGATTCAGAGAAGGTAAAACTTTCAGCGATATAAGGTTCCATCGAATTGAAAATCCAAGATCTAATAAGTTGATCATTGGAGCACTACAAAAAATAAGACTACCTGCCGCTACTAACAAAAAACTGCCGCTAATAGTCTTAATAGTATTTTTGTTAATAACGGCATTTTTTTGCTACAAATACCTACCGCTAATAGTCTTCTATTTTGTAGTGGAGATCCAATCTTAATACCCTGACTCTGTAGATTCCCAACATATTTTCGTTCCATTGACGAAACCCAACTTCTTCTTACCACCAAGAGACAAGGCTACAGCTCTCGACCATGGCACATGGTTAATACCGTTCAAGAGAACCAACGAAAGCTTCCAACCAAGATTAGCATCCGATTCACCCATTGAAATAATCAAAGAAAAAATCTGTTTACTTTAAAGACGATTTAGACCCGTCAAAAGGGGCCGAAAATAGCTCAAAAGATGATATCCTAGGTAGAATCCAACGAAATTGGCCTTCCTCAATTCAAAGTTATGGTTAGAGAGATAATCAACTTTCCGAGAAGGGCTGCAGGAAAATAAAAATCCTGTAGAAGAAGAAGAAGACACTAACTTGACTAATTGACTTTCTTCTAAAAAAAAGATTAGATCAGAATCATCACGCTCTGATACTATGATAAATTTGTGCATCCAACTTAAAACCAATTGACAATGGGTAAAGGGCGCCAGGATATTATAAGGGGAGAGACAAGGCTATAATTTACCCAATGTGAGACTAAACTTCAACATACATCCTATACGAACTTAACTTAAAAAGGTGAGTTTCTCTCCGTCGTCTCGCCCAACACTGAGCCACAAAACATATTGACCTATGACAACGCATCCCAGGCGATATTTAAAATCATGATCCATGTTTTTAAAATGATATATCATACATTGAAGGGTGGAGTCCCAAAAATTTCCCTTTTTGGGAAATTTAAATCCATTGATTCACGCACTCTAATTTTAGGTGTTATTTGTTGGGTATTTGTGACCCACACACTAGCCTCTTTACTTATTTATTAAAATATCTAACAATTGGTATCAGAGCTTGGATGACCTGATTTCGTTTGATCCACAAAGATCATAAAAAAAAATAAAAATAAATAAATAAATAAATATATATATATATATATATATATATATATATATATATATATATATATATATATATATATATATATATATATATATATGTATATATTGTTTTAATATGTGTGCCGCTTGATCAATCCTATCTACTTAGGATAAGATGTGTCAAGCTGTGTTAACATGCCGTGTCCCGCTTTCCTTATCTTGGAGAGTTCAATGGATGGCCGGATTCCAGTGGGTCGATATGGGGGCGGACAATATTCTTGAGAAACAATCTCACCCGACAAAGGAAACCAATTGCAACAAAATAAAAAAATAAAAAATTTTGAACCGACGGTCGCGCCATCATCCAGTCAGTCACTTGGGCCCGCTTGATCGATGGCCGTGCCGATCGAGACGGTCTGCCGGACCGTCGGCGGCGGTGATAGGTGTCGATCTTGATCGGCCCCTAAGGGCTGTTTGTTTCTGCAACTCAAGTTAAAAAACAATTTTTGAAGCGACAGTCCGTGTGGTCAAATCGGGGACCGATCATGGCCGGCGTCGAAAACCTCTCTTTTGGTTTAGAAGAAGATGAACAGTTGGGTTCTATAGGGCCGGGTCAGGTCCGTTGCTGGCCCACCTGACCCGCTTGACCAGACCCACTGAACTAGATCCGATGACACGTGGACCTTGCCCACTACCCCTAACCCGGTGCCCGGCCCATAGTTATGGCCCACTTCTGCCGGGTACTTATACTTGGACTTGGCCCACTACAGCCCGGTTCAATGACCCTCGGACCGGCCCAATACTCAGCCCATTTGACTTTGGCCCACTTGGGCCCACCAACTTATCGAATACGGGTCCAAGACCCAACCCAAACCATTTATATTTTGTCTGCAGCCACAATACTGCACTGCTTCTATCGGCTGCAGACAAACGTTTTAAACTCGGAACTAGTTTCCGCAATCAGACTAAACACTTTTTGGGTTCAAAGTTTAAAATGCGATATCTGGAGTTTTACAACTCTGTTTCGCGCATATGACCTATCAATTTTGATCTACTCGATAAGACCTACACGTTGGACTGGTCTATGGGACTGTTTAATATTTTTTTGAATATGAAAATTCCAGTCAAAGGTTAATAAATATTTTTTGTTCCAAATACATAGTTAAACTGTTTTTTTGAATATTTTGTATGGACACTCTTACTCTATCATGTCATTGTTCATAGTTAATGCATGTGCACTTTCCCTTTATAACTCTAATTTCCTTAAAATTTAGTAGTGAACCTTTTTTAGGGTATGAAACTTTGAACCAATGACATGATAGAATGCCTTGAGATAGGTTATTCCTATAAAGGGGTTTAGGAATACCGGTAAAGCAATCGTTCAGGGAAACGTTGCCAAAGTAGGTGTGTAATCTGCCCAAAGGTGACCGGCCTATAGAGGTTACGTTATCCTTGAATTTTGAGACACTTGTCTCATTAAGATTGCCACAACATTCACTTTCGTGAGCTACTACTTCTGGCCAAAGCTGACTTAGAAAACTTACGAAAGGGGAATGGATAGAATAGTTATGCGTGTCTAGGTGAGAGAAGAGCGACGCTTCTGGCCTAAGCTGATGACTAGCTTCAATCAAACCAAAACACAAATGACTAGGTCTATGCGTGTCTACGGACACGAACTAGGGAGACATACAATAGGTCAAAGCTTCTGCCCTAAGGTGATGCTGAGACAATGAGTCATGTCTGTCCCTCAGAGTGGATGGTTCTGCACATGGTTAATACACTCTGATTGATTCGACCTTGACCCCAGGTACGAATTCAAATTAAGTAAAGTTCTAAATGAACATGTGCTGACAATGATCTATGTCATTGCAGCTATGGACGGATCACTGTTACAACAACAAATGGAGAGCATTCAACAGCTCACTAGCACCAACTATTCCACTTAGCGAATGGGTCTGGATTTGACCCTTGGTTACCTAGATTATGGCTTCGTTTTATCGGAAAACCGACCTGCGACTCCTACCGATAATTCTTCAGAGTTTGACAAAGCTCTGCATGCCAAGTGGGAGAAGGCAAATCGTATGTCCATTATGATTATTCGCGCTTCCATGACTGAGGTCATTCATTGTGGTATTAAGACCACTGACACCGCCCGCGAGTTGCTGAAAAACATTGAGGATCAATTTGTTGGGTCCACTAAATCTCTACAATATGGTTATCTTGTCGAGTTTGTAAACATGCACTATGATGGAAAGAGTTCTGTTAGGGAGTTCATTCTCAAAATGTCCATGTTAGCAATGAAGCTCAAGGAGCAGGGCATTCCCATTGAGGAAACAGCTATAGTACATTTAGCTGTTGCATTCCTTCCGAATCAATTTGATACCTTTAAGGTAAATTACAATGCCCAAAAGGAAAAATGGGACTTGAACCAGCTTATTTCAATGTGTGTAACAGAAGAAAAACGGTTGCGGGGCAACAAGGTTGAGTCTGCACATTTTGCCTACAATCCTGCTCATAAGAAAAATTATAAGAAAAATGGTCAAAGGAAGAATCACGTCACGATTAAAGGGAACAAGAAGGACTTCAAGAAGAAAGTTGCTGTGAATGCTAACGACGATGGCTGCCATTTCTGCAAAAAGAAGGTCACTTTAAGAAGGATTGCTATTTATGGAAAAGTATTATGAAGAAGAAACATCAAGGTATTCATTTCGCTCATGTTTGTTCTGAATCGAATCTGGTTAAGGTTTCCGAAAATTCTTGGTGGGTTGACTCTGGTGCCACTGTACATGTGGCTCATTCATCGCAGGGATTGGTAAGCAGGAGAAGCCCAAAACCGGATGAAAGGCTTTTCCTAGGAAACGAGCAAGCAGTCAATGTCGAGGCTGTTGGATCTTATCGACTTGTTTCAGACACTGGACATATTTTAATACTTGAAAATGTTTATTTCATTTCGTCCTTCAGACGAAATCTCATTTCCATCTCCAGATTGGTTACTTTTGGTTATTCTTTTACTTTTGCTAGTGACTCCTTGGTTATTTCTAAGGACACTATTACTATGGGACATGGTTTATTAGTAGATGGATTGTTTCGCTTATCTCTTGATGATATCTCTGCTACATCCTTTGCATGTGTCTCTAGCACCTCATCCAGATCAAAGCGCCCCCTTTTGGCAGAAAACTCCTCTATGCTTTGGCATAAACGTTTGGGTCACATATCGAAGAAAAGATTAGAAACTCTGGTCAGGGATGACATTCTTAATCCTCTTGATTTTAACGATTTTACAAGATGTATTGAATGCATTAAAGGGAAGTCAACGAAACAACGAAAATTTGAGGCCATTAGATCCTCTGTTCTGTTACAACTGATCCACACAGACATTTGTGGACCTTTTCCCACACCTTCACGAGGTGGACAACGTTATTTCATCAGTTTTATAGATGATTCTTCCCGTTATGCCTATGTCTACCTGATTCATTAGAAGTCTGAGGCACTTGACATGTTCAAGATCTTTAAAACGGAAGTTGAGAAACAAACTGATAAGAAAATTAATGCCGTTAGATCGGATCGTGGTGGAGAATATTATGGGAAGATGGATTCTGATGGTGTTAATCACGAAAACTTTGCTCAATTCTTAAGGGAACATGGGATTGTTCCTCAGTACACTTCGCCTGGTACCCCCCAACAGAATGGTGTCTCTGAGAGAAGAAATAGCACCTATCAGGAGGCTGTTCGCAGCATGATGTTCAACTCGAATCTTCCTGAAAGTTTTTGGGGAGAAGCTCTCAAAACCGCAGTCTATATTCTTAACCGAGTGCCATGTAAAGCTGCTCCAGAAACACCTTACAAACTTTGGACCGGCCGTAGACCAAGTCTTAAACATTTGCATGTGTGGGGGTGTTTGGCAGAAGCAAGACTCTATGATCCAAACCTGAAGAAGCTTGATCCACGCACCGTCACATGTTACTTCAGATCATATAGGTTCTATTGCCCATCTCGACCGTTGGAGATCGTAGAGACCTACAATGCTAAGTTTCTTGAAGATAGTTTCATCAGTGGGAGTCAAAAACAGAAGAAAATTGTCTTTGAAGAAGATACTCATGTTACGCCTTCTGTTCCCATAGGAACAACTATACATGTTCCTATCCCTAATCCCGTCATTTACCCTGAGAGATCTATGATACACAATGATTTCCCCAATGTTGAAACTTCCAGTGCTCCACCTCCCCCTCCTCTCATTGAAGGGCAACCAACTTCTCTAAGGAGATCCAATCGAGAACGTAGATCTGCGATATCCAATGATTATGAAGTCTATCTGCAAGAAAATGATGATGTTGATCTGGACACCGATAATCCTTCCTCTTTCTCTCAAGCCATGAAAAGCGATCAGTCTCTACACTGGGAGGACGCCATGAGAGAAGAGTTGCAATCTATGAAAATGAATGATGTCTAGGACCTTGTGATCCTTCCAAAAGGATGCAAGGCAATCAAATGCAGATGGGCTTACAAAGTTAAAAGGGACTCTGAAGGAAATGTTGATAAATTCAAAGCCAGATTAGTAGCCAAAGGGTTCACTCAGAGACCGGGAATTGATTACAATGAAACATACTCTCCTGTTTCATCCAAGGACTCTCTTCGAATAATCCTAGCGATCGTGGCACACTATGACTTAGAGTTACATCAGATGGATGTAAAGACGACATTCCTCAACGGTCATTTAGAAGAAGAGATCTATATGTCTCAACCTGAGGGTTTTGAGATACATGGTCAAGAGGATTATGTGTGCAAGCTGAAGAAATCCATTTATGGGTTGAAGCAAGCTTCAAGACAATGGTACCTGAAGTTTGATCAAGTTGTTACGGAATACGGTTTTCAAGAAAATGCCATGGATAGGTGCATATATATTAAGAAGACAAAAGGTCGTTTCATCATTCTAGTGCTATATGTTGATGATATTCTCCTCGCATGTAATGACATTCATCTTCTACACGAAACAAAACATTTCCTATCCAATTATTTCGACATGAAGGATATGGGAAATGCACAATACATTCTGGGAATTAAAATCCACAGACAACGGGGAGCTGGGCTCTTAGGATTATCTCAGAGAGCTTACATCAACAAGGTCCTCAAACGCTTCAAAATGGAGAACTGTAATCCTTCCAGTGCTCCAATTGTTAAGGGTGATCTCTTAAGCGAAGATCAATGCCCAAAAAATGATATGGAAAGACAGCGAGTAGATCCAACTATATATGCATCTGCAGTAGGAAGCCTCATGTATACTATGACCTGCATGCGACCTGACATCAGTTTCGTCGTTGGGATGCTCGGGAGGTTTCAACTAAATCCGGGTTTTGCTCATTGGATAGCCGTCAAGTTGCGATATTTGCAAGGAACCAAAGACCACATGCTCGTATACCGAAGATCAAATGAACTTGAAGTCATTGGCTATAGCGATTCCAGCTATGCAGGCTGTGATCGATCTCGCAAATCCACTTCGGGTTTCATCTTCAAACTCGCTCATGGTGTCACACGAGAAGCTCCAAACAGACCATAACGTCGGATTCAACTATGTTCGCCGAGTTCATTAGATGCTATGAGGTCACCAAGCATGCCATTTGGTTAAAAAGCTTCATTGGTGAGTTAGGTGTTGTTGATTCCATTCATAAGCCCTTGACCATTTATTGCGATAACAAAGCTGCCATTGATTTCATCGAGAGCGGGAAACGAACCAAGAGCAATCGGCACATTGAGGTCAAGTATATGATGGTGCTGGAAAAGGTTCGTGAAGGACTCATTAAGATCCCTTATTTGCCTTCTGAGAAAATGATTGCTGACCCACTCACAAAGGGGCTTCAACCAAAAGATTTTTTAGCGCACGTGATCCGGATGGGAGTGTTAGCAACACTCGAGTACATTAATTGAGTGGGAGTTTCTTCCACAATGTTTATTCTATTGTCGACACTCTTTATATCTTTGATTATCATTTGATGCATGTTTTTCTTTCTACTCAATATTTATCATAATTATCATTATTAGCATATGCAATGTTGGCCTGGGAGCATAAGTGCTCAAATAAGGATGTTTGGGCTATCGTGATTAGGCATCACGGTTGTATAGCCTTTATCCTGATAGATAGGTGATGATTTTCACGTGGCGTATGCCGTAAGATATCAGGATAACATACCTTAGGGTATGAAGCAGGACGAATGTAAGTATACACACAAGTGATTGCATTAAAGTGTGCATATACTGGTGTCACAAAATCACAAGTAATATTTTTGGGTTCATTAAACAGCAATAATTTTTGTGACCATGAAACTGCCTTATTGTCAATTATAAAGCATGGTACATTATAAGCATTCATAATCCATTATTATAGTTATTTTCTTGAACTTGAGGGGATGATGTATTGTACCAAGTTCCTTGAAAGTCAATGATTTTATAAAATTCTAAGGATGGCCATCCGCTTTTCAAAAGGACCAATTCATGAATTTATTAAAACAATATTTTGCCAGTGTGTGGATCAAGTGGGAGATTGTTGGGTATTTGTGACCCACACTAGCCTCTTTACTTATTTATTAAAACTTAAATTGGTGAGACTTTCTAAACGTGGTATAATAGGAATCACCACGCAATCTGGTGGAATTCCTAATTTATAGGGTTGTAGTAATCCTTCTTATATTGTGACACATCCTCTAGATTTAGTCTCCTTGATGGGCTAGGAGACTAATCAAGGTCTATTTAAGGAGAACAACGTCCCCTCTTTATTCACTCTCAATGTTATTCCCATCAATAGAGATAGAAAGAAAGAGAGGTGGTTTGTTCTAAGGGTCGTGATCTTGTACCGAGGATCTGTCGATCAAGCACGTCTTCACAACCATCCAATCAAGTAAGTAAGATTTATCTTACTAATTAATTGTTCTATTTAATATGTTGATCAAACGATTCTGGCTTAGATCTAAAATATCTAACATTATTTACTTTTTAATGGCTGATATTAAAGTGTACCAAATCGGATTGTTCACATCCGTTTACAAGCATGGTTCTTTAGGAGCCATTATTCCTTTTTAAATTGGGTTGAGGTTGAGATTTCTTAACCTAACTCAACCCAATTCAACCCAGTCTCTCTCTCTCTTACATTTTAAACAAGTTTGTCCAATCCAACTCGAGCTTTTGCTAATCTGATCAGGTTCGGATTAAAAGTTTTAATAAATGGGTTAGGTCGATTTCGGTTTGGAAGTTTCAATAAACAGACTAATGGAACCCGAACCGATCCATTTGCATTCGTTGCTAGTGGGCTTTTCTTCCTTCTTATTTGAATTGAAATATATCCACAATGTAAACCTTGAGACTAGCACATATTTTAGAGTGCATAAAAACCTGTGTACTTCTTACCCAAAACCATTGTACAGCGCAAGTGGGCTCGGTATCGTAAATGAGTGTCAAATTCGTATTACTGAGACGGCGGTCAGTGTTATAAAGCTGACAATTTTCGATTGACAATTCCGCATGCAGTCAAATTTTTCGTGAGATGACTGGCAAGTCATATCGCGCCACATTAAATTGCCTGTAAAATTATTTACCAAAAGATATCCACCGTTTTAACTTTTAATTTTGATTTAGTTATTATTAACAAATTTGTGGCCGGCAGGCGGCAGCTCTTTGATTGAATCGTATTGCGTGTACGGGCTGTTAGGGCGTCAACGTCGGCCATTACTCGCAAATCAAATTTTTGAAGGATTTTTTAACCTAGCAGTAGAGCTCTCAATGGGCCTGATTGTGGCCCAGTTGGGGAACAACACGGCCCTAACTTAAGTAAATTATATTTAATGAAAAAGATTTTTTTTTTTTAACTTTAAAAGAATAAGTATATATATATATATATATATATATGGGCTGCTTGTTGGAACACTCAATCCAAGCCCGACCTGGATTGATGCGGGTTGGAACATGTTTAGTCCAATCCGGATATCGGGTCGGATTTACTTGATTGAAAGTACCACTTTTTTTGGGTCAGGCGTGGACCAAATTTTAAACCAGCCCGGTCCATTGAGAGCCCTACCTACCAGCTTTCCAAACTATTATGTATTTACCTTGTAGGGTTGGAACAACTGATAATGACCCCGTAGGAGTGCTTTTGACATCTTTGAAAATATTTGACATGGGTTCATAATCAAATTAAGTGAAAATAATGAGGGTCTCTGTCGTGGAGGTATGCATGGCACCCAAAACACTCTTTGGTTGTCACGTGAAGCACAGGTGAATCGTTTAGAACAATTTTTATTAAAAAAATTGAAAATAGATTTTTAAAAGCATAAGTCAATGTTTGACTAATTTCAATGATCTACATTTCATGGCTCAAAAAATACATGGTGGGGATGAGTTTTCAAAATTATTTTTTTCTAAAAATGATCTGAGCAATGCACCCGAGGTCCATGTGACATTGAAACATTATTTTGAATGCCATATGAACCTCCACCTGGAACCTTGGAGGACGGACATTTTTTCATATATATATATATATATATATATATATATATATATATATATATATATATATATATATATATATATATATAAATTAATTTATTTATTTATTTATTTTCAAACTTCTTAGTCTTAATTTTTATTTTTTCTGCGCTTTTTCCCTGAAAGAGCTTAATTTTATCGGATTTTTTCGAAGATTAACCTTGTCGAATTATTGCCGAGCCCCAGCTTGGTGACTATGGTCTAGCCTAACCCGAATTGATTTTCAGATCGGGACAGGTTATACCCGTACCCATTGGATAACTGAAATTTTGACCAATTCAGACCCATTGTATTCAATTTAGAATACTATTTCCTTAAATTTGTAGTCTATGCTGCAGTTCTAGATGCCAAGGGCATGGTATCAAAAATCAGGCAATATCGATACGTATCACGTATCAATTTCTCGACAAACCGATAGGTATAGGCACCAATACGTATTAGTATCCCAAGGTTCACGGGATATGGGGGCTTCGAGACCCGCCTCAACACCATAGTTCCAACATCATGGGGACGACTTTGTTGGCATACAAACAATAGTGACTCGCTCGATCAGCGTGTCAAATGCAGGGATCTCAGGGCATGATTACGAGGGAGGCACAAGTAGGAGGATAAAAATGTTAAGGGGAGATAGTAGCTATTTTTTGAACTTGGGAGGCCGGTTTTAGAGAGGTTGCCATTTATAAAGGAGGATGACGAGCTAGCAAAAGGCGGGAAAGGGCAGTCATGAGTGCTTGGGATCTCGAAGGGACGACAAGATTTCTCTCTCAGACACAAGAAATGTCGATTCAGTCTCCCATATGTCTAATACCACTTGTTTCTCTTCAATGGGCAGCGCTCGGTCAGACGGGTTGAGAGAGAGGAGGACACCTGGCTTGACAAAAGTGGTTTTCCCTCTTCGATCGGAGAGAACATTAAATGCTCCGAGTGATTTTTGTAACGACCCTAAAATTTTTGAAATGTTTTGACTACTTTGGTATCCGTGTTGGCACGAAAATCGAGATAAATTTAAAAATCTGAATAAAAGGATATTAAAGTGGGAATCTTTAATCTGTAAGCGTACGGAGTGATTTGTCACTCGCGATGCAAGTCCGAGATGCGATTAGGTCTATTTGTAGAATAAGATACACGTAAGAGTTGTGTGTGTGCTCCATACGGGAGTGAATAATTTAGAAATGGAAATATCAAAGATATTTCCATCTGATAGCTTATAATAGAAGGATGGTTAGGGGAGACACATCTCTCTTCCTTCTCCTAAATTTTCTTGTAAACTAAAGGTTAGAATTCCTGCAGTGAAATCAAGGTGTGAAAGAAGAAACCTAGGCTCTTGATACCCCGAGTTAGAACGCGAAGAAATTGATAAGTGTCTGTCAAATTCACTTGGGGAAGGCGAGATATGGTTGTGTGTTGACGCGTGACACACCCTCTAGTTCATTGGAGAATCCACCTTGACGAACTCCCCGATCTGGATCCGAAAATCATGCGAACCTAGAATGTCGTGAACCAAGAAACAATCTTCAAAAGAGGTGAGTTATTGTGGGTTTTATATGAGTTTAATGTCTTAAATATGTGTGTAATGGAGGCTTGAATGATTCGTGAAGAATCATAAAAGCTAGGGTTGAAATGGGTTTGAATTCAACAAACCCCATTAATGACAACTTAACTGTCATATCCGATCGATCAATTAAGAATTGATCGATCAATCTGTAATCCGATCGATCAAACTTGAGAGTTGATCGATCGAATTGTATAAAGGCCCTTATGAAACAGAAGGGTGATTTTCTTGAAAAGTTAGAACCCAATATGCTCGATCGATCAAACTGGTGGTTTGATCGATCAAATTTGAAACTGATCGATCAAATTGAGAAATGATCAATCAGGTGTGAACTGATCGATCAATTGAGAATTGATCGATCAAATCAGAGATTTGATCGATCGAATTTTATAAGTACTTATAGAACAGGAGGCTTGTTTTTATGAGATTTTGACCTTTGGAAATCTGATCGATCAAATATAGGGATTGGTCGATCAAATTAAGGAATCGATCGATCAACTAAGGGATTGATCTTTCAACGTTTCCTCTGTTCTGAGAAGTAAAATGGTTGATGTTGATCGATCAATAATGGGAATTGATCGATCAACTTGAGAATCCGATCGATCAACCATGGAGTTGATCGATCAGATGTTCTTTGATCAGATT
Organism: Chloranthus sessilifolius; assembly: GCA_021018995.1. NCBI lineage: Eukaryota > Viridiplantae > Streptophyta > Magnoliopsida > Chloranthales > Chloranthaceae > Chloranthus > Chloranthus sessilifolius. The sequence goes on from CM037593.1 coordinate 105,873,779, forward strand.
GTTTAAGTGTGAGGCATCCGATCGATCAATGAATAGATTGATCGATCAGATGTGAGCCCGACTGATCAAATAGAGGGATTGATCGATCAAGTTCCCCTGTTTTACCTGTTTTGGTTTCTGGGGAATTTAAGGCTAGACTTTGTGTCAGTTAATGTTCTGACAATTCTGACACTTAATGTACTATACGTATGGTCTAGGTCAAGATCAGGACGTCTTAGAAAGTTTTGAATTTGCTTAAATAGATCTATTCTGAGATAGAAAAAATTTAACTTAACTTGTACCTGATTTTGACTGCATGGTGGTTCTGAGCATCTATATCTATTTTCTTCAGTTTTAAAAGCATTGTTATCTTTCTCTGTCATTTGTTTCTGTAATCTGTTTCTGTTATCTGATTCTGAGGTCTTATGTGTATTGATTTAAATTTCATGTGACGAATTCCCCTGACGTGGCAGGATATCCACGATCGGCACAGCGGGATATCTGTATATCTGATTTGTAAATCCTCAGCACAAATTACTCTCTTTTGTAGAGACTTGATGCAATGATCTGCAATTGTTCATTGAACAACGATAGTCGGGGTTACCTATCGATACACATCTGGCTACCACGTGCTATATTCACGGGAGTTATTTAAGTATATAGAATTTAAGACAATAACGACTATATGCATGCATCTGATCACTCTGAGATTAAAGTCCATTCTTATACTTCTGTATCTGCTCTGTTCATTAAAAGTTCTGTATTCTGATTATTTTACGTATCTGATTATCTGTCTGCACTCTGCCTTAATTATCTGTCGGAGTTATATTCTGTAAGTCATATTTTACATTTTTAGATGCAAATTGTTTAAGTTTCTTCTATTAAGCTTAAATGGATACCTCACCCTGTTTTTATATAATAGGTTCTGAGGCTAAAGCTCCCGGCATGGAGAGTGATCCTGACTATCAGCATGAGCCGGAGGCTGAGGCTGAGGAAGAAGATACTAACACCCCTGCTGACGATTTCTACTAGCAGCTTGGGTATTAGTTTTGTGTTGGGGTTTGGATATGTATATTTTGGATTATCTGTGAGCCTGTGGCAATCTTTTTGTTCTATATACTATAGATGTTTTACTTGTATTCATATACATGCTATACGAACCACTATCAGGAACCATTGTTTTGGGTGATGGATGTCCATCACCAGTGATTATTCTTGGTTCTTTTTTAGAGGATGTATATTCTTTTGATTTACGTATATGCGTTATTTTATTCTCTTTCCTTTCTTTTTAAAGGCTTATATGATGACTCGATCAGTCACGTTGGACAGTGTCTGCTCTAATTTTCCTAGACGAGCATACACTCTCTGGTTTGTCTCGGGGATCATTCAGAGTATGATCCTGATGGCACGGGTTTCCGGGTGCAGAAATTCGGGCTGTCACAATTTCCCTAAGCCAACAGATATTTCTCACATCCCTTTTATGGCCACGGAGACCAAGAAACCTAACGCTAGAAGTGGGATTGCCTTTTCGGATTCGACAGCCTTCAAACACGTGGACTTTTTTTATTAAAAAAATAGGCCTATACGTATCGGTATTGGCCAAGTCGAATCAATCCTCCCGGGACCAATACCCGAGTCGGATACCGATTTTGTTACCTCGGCCAAGGGCATGAGTCCACCCTTGAAATAAGAGTTTTGGGCGTCACAGCCATATCTTTTATAGATTTATTGCTTTCACATGAAGGGTATATAATCCATGGGTGAGACCAAGGTGTCCAAATCGTACTTGGAATCGAGTATCGGTCCTCTCGTACTTGGAATCGAGTATCGGTCCTTGGAGGACCGATACAACTATGCCGATATCGATACGTATCAGCCTAATTTTTTGTTTTTTTTTTAAAAAGGAAATAGAGGTTTCGGCCGATACCCGATACAAGCCAATATCGATTTCTGAGTTGAGATACCGATATGTATCAGTTTGCCGAGAAACCAATATGTATCGGTATCAGCCGATTACGTATAAGCCTAATTTTTTATTTTTATTTTTAAAAGGAAATAGAGGTTTCGGCCGATACCCGATATGAGCCAATATCGATTTCTGAGTTGAGATACTAATATGTATCAGTTTGCCGAGAAACCGATATGTATTGGTATCAGCCGATTTTTTATACCATAGGTGAGACACATCACGCATCACCCATCATTTAAGGAACGTATAACTAGACATTTTGCGAAATACCTTATCTAACTTTGAGAATAGACGAGATCCCTTATCAACTATGGGAATTAATAATATCCCTAATTTAATTGTTTTCGTTGATGTTAACTCCTTGCCTACCCTCTACTCACTCCTCCGCCTGAATAAATTTTATTTTGTTTGATAGGGAGTTAGTAGAGAGTAGGGAAGTTGTTACTAGAGCATGTCAGAGTAAATTTTATTTGCTCTAGTAGTAAGGCGTTAATAGAGAGTTGGAAGGTTGTTGCTAAAGCAAGTAAATCCTCATTTACAGGGAATTAGAAAAGAGAATGAGAACCAACTAAAGTAGGTGAACTTTGTTGTGGCAATCTGACAAGGTCTAGCAAAGAGCTATGCCATACATAGCCTAACTCTCTGCCGGAGCATATGAAATTTGGTTTGGTAAGGAGTGAGCACAATGCAGGGGAGAACTATAGAAGAGGTAATTCCTGCTCTGTAAGGAGTTAGCAAAGAGAAGGGGGACCTGCTAAAGCCGGTAGCAAGGATTTACCAAAGAGAAAGGGAGCCTGCTAAAGCAAGTAAACCCTACTCTTGCAGGGAGCTAGCATGGAGCAATGCCAAACAAAGCCTAATCTTATATGATCGGTGCATGTGTTAAAAATATGGATAATGCTCTTGATAGACACTTAAACACCAAAACGGTGTTTAACTGATCTTACACCATTAAAATTATAATTTTTATCTCACATCATTGAAGTGTGATTTATTATTATGTTATGTCAGCGTGACCAATCTAAATTATCCAAGTAGCAATCTATCACTAGAATATATCTTAGCCCAAATAAACATGCTTATAAGAGAATGTGCACCATCTGATTGATGACCTTTAACATCAGCCCTTAAAACTAAAAAGGATGGATTCATATTATTGTCAGCAAAACAGATGGTTTAAGTCATCTAAAAACACTATACTTGAGCTTGTTGCACTTCAACGGTACTGATCACCTATATCTTAAGCCACTGATTGTGTGAAAATCATTTAACGACCATTTTGGTATTTAAATAACCTAACCTACATCTTAAACCATTGATTGTGTAAGATCATTTAAAGTAAGGAGTAAGGGCTCCTCACCGACATTTAAACACCAAAATGGTCTTTAAAAAGACCTACAGTTACACGATTATGGTAGACTTCTTATCCTACAGGATTGAAGTATGGTTTAGCCATGGCGCACATAGGTGATAAATCTAAATTATCCAATTGACAAACTATTTGAAACATGTCTCAGCCAAAGAAATGCCTACAAGTGAATGTGAACCATCCGATTCATAAACTTTAGTATCAGCCATTAAAAGAGAACAACCCTTGATATAAGAGTGAACAAATAGAATGCCATTGTTTTGGCCTATTGCTCTTCAATGTATGATCTGAGTATGGATTACCCACATCTTAAATTATTAATGATAGAAAGTCATTTAAATACCATTTTGGTGTTTAAAATGGTGTTTAAATGGCAGTGATGAGAGTGGGGTCCTAAAAGTAAGGGCTAGCTCCATTAGTACCTATTGGATTACTAAGGGCACCTATATTGAAAATCAGAGGCCTTCGAATCAGATGATAGAGATTATTTTTTGTCTCAATCTTTCACAAAATGGAGTGTGTTATCAAACAGCCAGTTTTTTATTCCACATGACACACTTAAAAAATGACCTAAAAATTGTGTGGCACACGCTATGGTCAAACCTGATTTTTTGGTCATTTTGTGAGATTTTTGCCACTTGAAATCACACATTAACCGTCTGATGGCACGCTCATAATCTCAAGATCCATTGTTTGAAAGATTTGGTTGAAAAACAATCTCCAGCATTCAATTCAAAGCAGTTAATGGTTTTCGGCATTGGTGCCCTTGGTAGGTGTTAATAGAGCTATCCTAAACTCAAATACTTTTTGAGGTAGCCGACGCTACCATTGAGCTCTTGGTAGTCCCGGTCACTTTAGAATGCGTGCAATGGAGAACTTTTATGTGTTTCACATGATTTGATCTCCACATTTATGGAACAAAATATTAGGTGAAAAATGCTCTCAAGATTTATTGTCTGATTTAGAAACATCAGAGGCCATCTTAAATTATTGATCCGTTTGAGGTACATGGTAGACGTTAATTGTTACAACAATTGACTGCTCTAATTTGACACTTATTTTTCACACTACCATTTTTAGATTATGGCACGCCTATTAAATAACACACATAGGGCTGTTAATGGGCCGGGCTTGTGGGCTTTCGAATATATCATTTTATTTTTGTTCTTATGCTATAAGAAAATATATAGGTTACATATTATTAAATAATTTTAAATATAAATCATAATATGAAATATGAAAGAAATATAGTTATATTTTTAAAATTATCAAACTAACCTACTAATCTATCTATCAATTAAGAATAATTTAAATGTTAGAGAAGAAAAATATATTTGATAAAACAAAATTATATAATAAATATTTACTCGTGTATATATATATGTATATATATAGGACAGGTCCAGCCCTAAGCTTGGGCCTTGCCATATCTTAGCCCAGTCCTAAATATCAGGGCTTTTATTTTATAAGCCCAAGTTCTACGCTAGGGCCCTCAAAATTTGGCCTGAGCCCTACCATTAGGGCCTTGCCAGGCAGGGCTTGTAGGCCAGGCGGCCCTTTGACAGTTCTAAAGACCCATGATAATTTTATGGGGCACACATCATAAAAAAGTGAACCAAGTTCCAAGTCACCAAGAGACTCTGCAGCTTACCTAATACTAAAGGTTGCCAAACGTAGTTCGGGGGTTTGTAAAATGTGGATAGATTAAGTTAAAGAATGTTGCTAATTGGCTATAGAGCATGTGAACGCTTTTTTAATCTATTTATCATGTGTTTACAAGAAACATTACTTATTCCTTTACCAAGATTTGGGTAATTGAGTCTTCTCACTTTAGGATGTGTTCGATAACTCAGAATTCAAACCTATGAAGTGAATGTACAATCACATTCTAATAGAGAATTGATTTCCCTTGGAAATGACATTTGTCCAATTTGATTATGCTGAAAATGTGGTTCTACTATTTGATTAGTTTGTCTGAGAAATAACTTCCCGTTGAATTGAGAATCGGTATCTCCAACCGAAAAAACTGATTACAAAATTCACGATGAAGAAAATGGAAATGTTTTTCTTTTTTTTTCTGAGGTAAAACTCCGAACACTATGGTCCATTGAAAAGGCTGCCTGTCAAATTTTGCATCCAGAGGGGGGGGGAAGGGCAATCATATTTCGTAGTGATAAACACTAAAAAATACCCAATCACCATTAAAACAAAGGAGCAGAGGGAGCAACCTATCAGAGTTTCTCATCTGGTTTTATATCCATTCTTAATTGCACAAACAGTTTTACTGATAACATCAGGCAGAGATGGATTCTATATGTTTTCTATTCAGATTATAATGAATATATACAAAATGCGATCTATATGTCTCCCCTTCAGATTGTAATGAATATATACAAAACAAGAAGTAGATCTCACCGATTATATAAATAAAGGTTGTTGGCTAACTATTGTCAGCATCACTTCCACTCGGCCGGGTATCGAGATCGAAACCAGAGTCAATTCCTTCAACAGTAATTACCTGTCAAGGACAGTAAATGAAGTGCAGCAAGGTAATGGAGTTTGGCTCACCCTCATCACTATGAGCCACAGCACAACGTGCTGAGATTACGGGAGTAAATTGGGAGTGTAAGTATTCATGTTCTGTGGGATCCATAAATTTTTTAGGCTCCAGTAAGGATAGCCAGCTACAGTGTTTGATGCCGAGTTGAGCCTTTATTTATCATCAAAGGAATGGTCAACTTCAACTGGTTGAATCTTATGAAGTATTCAACCAGTTTTACAAACCCTTGATAAAAGGGAATCATGACTTTCATGCCTTTTACTTTTATTTTACGTGCAAGTATGTTCCAAGGGTTTTAAAAAATAGTCACCAAGACGGAGAATGGGAATGAAACGGAAAGGGAAAGATTCGGAAAAAGAATGAAAAAAAAAAACAGAAAGTATGGGAAAAAGAAGGGGCAAAAATCAGAGTACGACAAGTGAAAAATTCGCAAAAAATGGTAAAAAAATGTAAATTACGAGGAAAAAATTGCAAAATTTTCAAAAATATTAAACTTATAGAAATATATATTTAATACATTAAATAGTTATTCTAAGTTTTTAACACAATCACCAAAAAAATTGAATTGATTGAACATCTACTTATTTATATATGATAAATTGACAACATATTTCCACAAAAGTACATGCTACAATGATATTATGCTAGAAAAAGGTCTAACCATAAAATTAGTGACCATTACATAACATTGTCATCAAATCCAATAATGTCTCATACATCCACATTCCATAGAAACAACCATATAATTATAAGCCCACAAAAAATAAAACATATAACCATAGGCCTACAAAAAATCATAGGCTCACAAAAAAAAAAGGTCAGTCTCCCAAAACATTCAAAGTTTATATTGTTAAAAAAAATAAGTGCTCTAATCAGGAATCCAAGTCAGGATTCACCAATTAATCAAAATCATCAAACTCTATATTCTCATCCGCATTTTCACCCCCATCATTTTCTGACTCTTGGTAATCATATCTTAAACATCATCTTATTTTGGTGGTTCATCTCAAAATGCAACAACTTTATCAAGTCGAATTGGTTATGAACACCTTTTTCTTTATCTGCACTTGTCTTATGAAAGAGCAAGTTCATTCAAGCAGAAACCAAGTGGTGCAAGTTTTTTTTGCTTCAATTTATTTCTTTTTTTTATATGCATAGCTTAAAAAACACTCCAGTTTCTTTAACATCCAGAAGCACTGCAAGGTTGGCTATGTAATTTTATTGCCAACTTTTGAAGAATTGGAACATTAGTCTCCCCAAATGTCCCACCAAATTCCTGATTAATCGATAGAAATGTAATATATTGTTTCGTAATAATAAATTTTAATCAATAAATTAATTAGCTAAAACTTTAGAAATTGTAACATATAAATTTAAACTTCTTGGACGTGATTCCTCGAGAGCATCAATTGACCTGAATTGAAGATTGATGCATCATTTTGGCGGTAAAGCCTTAATCGTCTACCAAGTATCTTCTTGTCATCATTAGCAAGCATTTTTGTATGGCTTGGGCCTATAGCACACTAGAAGGTTGACAAATTAGCAACCTGACGGTCGCAGGTTTGAGCCCATTATAATTTATATTATATATAAAAACAGAATTTTTGTCGTAACTTTATCTAGTCCAATTTTTGCCGTATCATCCAATTTAACAAGCTTTTGATGAAACAATTGCGGTTTTAAGAGTGATGCAATTGCATGTAGAGGACTATAGAGGTCTGTCCACCAATCATCTATGATTTTCCAATAAGGCTGATACAAATTATTATACCTACCTTTATGAAAATATATTTATGGCTTTGTTTGTTCTACACATAGCTTCATGTAAATAGCCTAAAGTAGTCATTCTCACCACCATCCTCAATGTTCTAACTATAGGTTGAATCATGAATAAATATATTTCTCAATCTCCAAAAACGAACTTCCCTAGATGGTGTAAGGCACTTCTATTCTCTCATGAGTTCTACTTTGGGGCAAAGATCTTCATTCTCCTGAAGCAACCATAAAACGCAAGACTTCTTCTTCTCTAACAGATTGCAAACATTGAAACTGTGATGCAGAACTAGTTGAACGTAAGCCTATTTCATTCTCTGCCACCCATGTGGGACCTCATTAAATCTAGCACATGTTGAAACTTATACAAGAACTTCACAATCATCTTCGCACTGTTTAAAATTAGATTTACATCAGGAAGTTGATCAATCTCCTCTAGCATAAAATCCAAGGCATCGGCTGCACACGCACTTAAAAATGTTTAGATAATTTGCTTCAATAATGAACCCTGCAGAAATATAAATTGAAGCACTATCCGACATAAATTGCACCACATTTTCTGAACCAATCTCTTCAATTCCTGATGAAACGAAGTCTGTTATATAGCTAACATTCTTTACTGATGCGGAATCGAAGCCTACACACCAAGATCATGGCTTGATAAATAAGAGAAAGCGAAAGAAAAAGTGAACCCGTGAATAAGTTTTTAAAAGGCCTGTTAAAGAGGGATTGAAGATCTGTGTGCACAGGGATAGAGCTAGAAACTTTATGGGAGGGGGCAGGGGCGGACGCACGTACGCCACAGGGGGGGTCCCCGGATCCCCCAAACTTTTTATTTCCGAAAAAAAAAATAGATTCACTTAAGTTTAGGGTTTTATAAAGACCCCCCAATATTACTTGATTTGGGTCCTTATTTTGCAAGCCTCTATATTTTAAGTTACCTCTGTAACCCCTCTCATTTGCTTTTCTTGCAAGGCATGTAGCCCCTACCATAACCTCTCTCTCTCTCTCTCTCTCTCTCTCTCTCTCTCTCTCTCTCTCTCTCTCTCTCAAGTCGCCATGACTCCATCATCGCCTATAGGCTCCCCCCTTTCTCCATGTTTCTTTCAAAGTTGCAGAGAAAAAAAAAACGCTTTTAAAAAAAAGTTGGTTTATGGTGTATAGAGGTGAAGCTCACTTATATTCTTAATTTAGAGATCTAAATACGAATTAGTCCCTTGATCATTGGCATCCTCAACCACTCAACGGTAAGTCGGAAACCCTCTCGGCTCGCCCACCGTCGTCCTCAACCGCTTTCGGGATATGTAAATCTCTTAACTCTAAGTTTCTACTTGCTTCGATTTCATGTTTTGTTTCGTTGTGGTGAAGATTTTTTTTTTTTAATCGGTAATAAGGGGTACATCAAAAACCTTGGACGATCTCTACTTTTTTTGTCATTTTGCTGAAGATTTCTTGATGATATCTGATTTGATGCATAAGCAAGAGGTTTTGTTTTGTTTGTTTCATTGATTTATTTAGTGTTTTTGGTTCTTTTTTGGTGGATTATATTAGATTGACTCTTCTGATTTGATTTTTTTTATGGCAAATGTTTGATTATGTTTGGGCGATGCCGATGATTTGATTTTTGTTGATTTTTTGTTTTTCTTTTGAATCAAATTTTGGGGGCAAGATTCTAAAGATCGTGATTCATCTATGCACAAATTTAAGCATAGAAACGTCAAGCTTATGACAGGAAAATTGAAAAAAAATCTTTGATGGTTTTTTTAGGCTAATTTTATCATCGTCATCGTCATTGCCATTGCCATTGCCATTCATTGCTTTTCTCCCATCTATTTGTGGTGAGCTTTGCTAATTTTTTTATAAATAGAGAATTTAAGTGCTATGAAAGAATTTGCATGCTTTCTGACTTTTCCCTAAATCATTATTCCTTTAATTATTAAATCCTAATTTCTCACTAAACCCTAAATTAATGAATCTCATTTCCCTAAATTTTTAATCCTTTATTTCTAAACGCTAAATCCTTCTAAGCCCCTAATTTGTTTAACATATCACTTAAATAACAATAGTAGAATGCCTTTATTATAATAGTAGAATGACTTTTTGATAGTTATTTGCCTTTTTTTATATTTTATGATTTTCAGAGGAAAATTTTTATTTTTTCTCTATATGAGAGGTAAATTTTTTTAAATAATATATATCGACTACGGCCCCCCCATCAAGAAAATCCTACATTCGCCCCTGGAAGGGGGCCAATGTATAAACCACCGAAAAAGTCTCGAAATCTCGAAAATTTGCAAAAATAATATAAATTTTGAAAATTTCGACGACACCACAGAAATTTCACCGAAATTGTCGTTATACAGCTTACACACCAAGATCGTGGTTGGATAAATAGAAGAAAGTGAAAGAGAAAGTGGACCTGCGAATGAGTTTTTAAAAGGCCCGTTAAAGAGGGATTGAAGATCCGTGTGCACAGTGACGGAGCTAGAAACTTTTATGGGACAGGGCCAACCTATAAACCACCGAAAAAGTCTCGAAATCTCATAAATTCGCAAAAATAATATAAATTTTGAAAATTTTGACGATACCACAGAAATTTCACCAAATTTGTCATTGTACCCCCATTTCGGAGAATTTCGACGAAATTTGTCATTAGGGATTAGACATTGATGGATATCAGTGCCGGTGTGCGATCATCCAAGTCTGGGTCTTGTGCTAAGATAAAATTTGTATTTCATGTATGTAAAATGAAAAAAAATTAAAATTTTTGTTAATTTAAATGAGTAGTTTGAGTCAACTTGGTCGAGTTGCTTCGAACTGGCCCGAGTTATTCAATAGATTGAAAATTCTAGTTTCTCTCTAAGTTTGCTTGAAATTCTAGCGACTTGAGTTGACTCGGTCTAGGGGGCATGGTGTGGGCCATGAGGGGCCATACTAATTGGGCTGGGAATTGGGAAAGTAGGCCCATCTTAAATCTAAAAAAAAAAACAAAAAAGAAGGTTGTTTTATGGTGGGGGGTCATGGCCCCTGTTAGCCCCCCCTTGCTTCCGTCCCAACGTGTGCACATTATTTTAGGTGAACTTATCTAGGTTTAGTTTACTTTTTCATTAGGATTCTTTTAGTAAGTGATTTGCTTTAAGATTAGTTTCCTTATTTGAATTATTTAAAGACAGGCACATATATGTGACATGTGACCATTGATTTTGTCACTTTCAGTGTAGTCATTGGAAAAGTTGTCATAACTATTTCAATACAGAACAAAATTGTGCGATTATTGTCTTATTGGAAAGCTACATCGATAAGCTTTCAAACAAGACCAATTTCGCGTCAATCGGACATTGTTTGGCCCTTTAAAAGTGGCCGCATATGAAAAAAATGGGATTAGTGGTGGAATTATTTGTGACCATTAGATTATAAAGTTTTAATGGTTGATTGAAGAGTTATAATTTTAGTAGTCTTCTTAGGATTTATTTATTTGCTTGTATTTACACATTGTAAATTTCTTATAAGACAATTTAATGATGAATATTGATATTTGATTGCTTTGTGCTATCTTTAAAAGTTCATTGAGAATTTTCATCTTCCTTGAGTTTAGGGTTTGGTGTAAAGCAACTTCACATCCAGATTTCAAAAATATAATCCCTTTAAGTCATGAGACCAAAAATTTAGATGTAGTTTTTTCTTCCGTCGATCCCAGAATCCGACATCACTGAACGTACTAAAGCAACCCATGACTCCTTGATTATCTTAGTATATTCTTTATTATAGTTTACTCCTTCAAAGATGATAAAAAATTGTGTCTTGATGTCTTACTACTAAGAGAAATGTATCCTGCAGTATGATTTGCAATTGTTGTACAAATATCATGAAATTTGAGTGACCTTAATAATTAAATGATAAATTAATTATGAGCATACATCAAAAGATTAACAAATGGACAATTTCTTTCTTTCTTTTTTATTAAAGAATTTTTTATTTGATGTGTTTCTTCGAGGAATCTTGAAAGTGTAGCAGCACAAGTGAAACTTGTAGTTGAAACGTACTAGAGTTACCTGACTTGGGACATAGATGGATTGACATAATAAAATATCTTTCTCTTTGTGCATTCATCTCTGTAATCAAATTTAATGCCATGCTATAAAGTAACTCAGGAATCATTGGACATATATTCACATCTCTTTGAGGGGTCTTCGGTACATAATTCTTCATATTGGTTAGCATTTCAGTAACTAATTCATTACAAAATTTAAACCTCACCTTACCTTCGTCTTCAATAATATATTCTCAAAAATGATCTTTTGATTTCAACATTTTACAGTAAGAAAGCAAACAATTAAAAACAATTTTGTTAATGTGATAGTCCCACATTGGATAGGGAAAAGACCCGACCATGGGCTATATGTGATTGCGGCGCTACATGTCATGACGCGTTCTTGATGGGGACTTTAAGCACATGTAAGAAACAAAATCGGGGAGGGGACTTAAGCCCATAACCGGGCAATATCTTCCGCTCTGCCCTCTGATACACGGATTACGTGTTTTGGGTGGGGACTTAAGCCCATGCCAGAAACAAAACTGGGGCAGGGACCTAAGTCAAGAACCAAATAATATTGTGGCATGTGGGTCTGGGTTGTCAAGGAATGGTATCAGAGCCAAGGACGACCTTCTATAAGGTGGGGGGTTGTGATAGTCTCACATCGCATAGGGAAAAGTCTTGACCCTGGGTTTTATGTGATTGCGGGTGCTACATGTCATGACGCATTCTCGATGGGGACTTAAGCCCATGCTAGGAACAAAACCGGGGAGGAGACTTAAGCCTAGAACAGAACAATATCTTTCGCTCTGCGCTACACGGATGATGCGTTTTGGGTGGGGACTTAAGCCCATGTCAGAAACAAAATCGGAGCGGGGACCTAAGCTCAGAGCCGGACGATATTGTGGAATGTGGGTTTGGGTTGTCACAATTAATTTGTAAATAAGATACTAAAATGGAAATCTCAAAATGGGACACATAATATAGTTGTCTGATATAACTCTCTTTCAAATATATACACCCAAAATTAATTATAGTAAATAATACAAAATATATGACAACATGCATGCTACAAGAGATTTATAGCAACAGATCAAATATATATCATCAGATGTACATGTAATTGACAGTTTTCGATCTACAGGTCATCTAAAGTGCATTGTAGAGCGTAGATCATGGTTCAAAATTTCAGCCAAAATCTAAAGATTTTGGCCGAAATGTTTCTGTTTCAGTCCCCACCGAAACCGAAACGAAAACTTAAATTTTAGGTATTTTTCAGACTGTTGGAAGATTTCGGTTCAAAATTTTGATTTCGGTGGAGGACCAAAATCGAAACAAAATCCGAGTTTTCGATCCTCGGCGTAGATTACTGACCATCACCATCTTTTAGACTTACTCAGCCTTAAGAAAACCCCATTAAAAAAAAAAAAAGTTGGTGAAATTGGTTAAAAGTTGACTAAAATAAGGGACTGTGAGAGTACTATTGGTTAAAAGTTGGTCAAACCTCGACAAACTTATATCTATGAGCTTAAAAACAGTAAACATTAACTTCTAACCATAAGGATTAAAATAATGAATGTCAAATCCTATTGATTGGGTTCATTTGATATTGATTTAAAAAACTCTTTGTATCTCCTTCAGTTCTTTATAGTAGAAGACAAATATTTGACATGGATTTGAGATTTCTTTACAATATATTTTCAATTGGATCCAATTTTGCTAGTTGAAAACTAGATATATCTTTTGTATATACTATAGCTAGTTGTTACAACTCCACATATGACTATTCAGTGCTAGAAATCGATTCACCTTCCGAAAGCTCTGTAAGTTTTTTTATGGTATCTTGAGTTAACTACTTCCATAATTCACTTTGTCAAAAAAACTTTTTTCTATTTATTCGTTTAGTTGACATCAGATGTACGACTGAAAAAGTGAGCTGGTCAATTTCACCAGCTAAAATATGCAAAAGCTAATGTTTACTGATTTTAAGCCCAATGATATGTCAGTCGAGGTTTTGACCAACTTGTAACTAATAACGCTCTCAGTCTCTTATGTTAGTCAACTTTTAACCAATTTCACCAGCTAAAATTCTTTTATAGACATTTTTTAAGGCCGAGCTGAGTCCAAAAGATGGTATGATCAGCAGTCTGCAGTCTGCAATGCACTTCAGATGACTTGTGAATCTATCGATTGCATGTACATTTGGTGATCTGAATTTAAACTTAATGCAATTCTTTTGATCTATAGTTCTCTAGCTACAAAACGCTTGTAGCATGTACATGAATGACAAATATATGATCCCATATATTTTGTATTATTTATTATACTAACTTTGAATAGATATTTTGAGAAAATGAGAGCTGATATAAGACAAACTATGTTATGTGTGGCATTTTCAGATTTTTATTTTAATATCTTATTTAAAAATTAATATAAGTATTTTTAATTATTTTCTTTCTTATTTCTAGAATGTCGAGATTGAAACATTCATTTTGGGAATATTTTACTGGAGATGGAAAGATGAGGTGTAAATCTTATAAAGAATTACTAATAAAAATGATAACCAACATGAAAATTCATTTATCAAAGGCACCTCAAAGAGATGTGCACAAATATCTAATGGTTCATGCATTAGTTTACTGCATGACATTAAATTATATTCGAGAGATGGATGCAAAAAAGAGGAAATATCTAATTATACTAGTCCATCTATGTCCCAAGTCAGGAGTAGCTTTAGGACCGTTTCAACTAAAAGTTTCGCTTGCATTGTTATGCCTTCAAGACCTCTCGAAGATATGCGTCAAATGAAGATAAATTCTTTAATATAAAAAAAAATTGTTGATGGTCAATAGTTAGATGCACGATTCCAAATAATTTACCATTTAATTTATTAAGATCACTTGTACGACAATTGCAAATCACGGTACAGGACATATTCTTCCTAGTAGTGAGACACAAGAACAAAAGTTTTATCGTCTTTGAAGGAGGAAACTGAAGAGTATATTAAGATAATCAAAGAGCCATCGTTGTTTTATGGAGTTCAGTGATGTCGGCTTTGTGGACCGACGAAATAAAAAGGCCACATCTAAATTTGTTGATCTCATGTTCTAAAATGATTATATTTTTTGAAATCTGAATGTGCAATTGGGAAGCTAAAGAATGTTGGGTATATTATTGACTTCGTTTCATCAAGAATCGAAGAGATTGGTCCAGAAAATGTGGTATAATTTATATCGGATAATGCTTCAAACTACAATTTAGCAAGGTTCATTATTGAAACAAAATATTCAAATACTTTAAGAGTCTGTGTGCGGCAAATGGTTTGAATCTCATGTTAGAGAATATAGGTAAACTTCTTATGTAAATCCAATTTAAATAGTGCAAGAATGATAGTGAAGCTCTTGTATAAGTTTCAACACGTTCTAGATTAATGAGGTTCTATACGGGTGGCAAAGAATTAAAAAGGTGACGGGAACGCCGAGTACGTAGACATCGATTTTGGACCACATCGCTTCTACCAGCGTCGGAAGAAATAAAAAGGAAGCCTGAGTGCTACAACTTCAAGGGAGAAAAGAAGGCACAAGACGTCATCAGGTGACAGACGTCCATAGGCTTAGGACGGACGTCCACAAATCGAAGTGTCACTGTTTTTGTGCCGCGGACATCCGTGACCTTCTCGGGCGTCCATGGATAGGTGATGGACGTCCATGAGCTCCAGGACGGACGTCCGTGGAGAGTTCCGCCCAGCGACGAAATTTTTATATTTCTGCGAACACTTGCCTTTTTTAATTTTTTATTATTTTAGGACTCTTTTATTTCGAATTATTATTTAGTTGCCTATTTAAAGAGGCTTGTAAACACAATTTAATTAATTATTGATGAATATTGAAGAGTTTTTGCTTGCATGAAGAGAGAGCCTTCTTCCCTGTGATAGGTTTGGTGTGAGGCCAAAGGAGTGATTCCCATTATTTTCTTCTTTATCTTTCAACCTCATTATTTGTCTGTCTAACTCTATTTTATCTTGCAACCCTGATTTATTTTATTCATCTATTCTGAAAACCCTATTTCATTCAAAACCCTAATTTTTCATCTGAGCCATCAAATCTACCCAATTTCACAACCCTAATGAGATCTAGTGATTCTACATTAGATTTACGACGAACGCCCAAGCCTGAAAAAGCTAGAGTTCTATCTCTAGGCCGATCTTGGTGTAAAGTTAACGGAACTCGCGCATCGGACTAAACCCTACTCGGATCTCGCGCGATCTACCTATCAGAACGCTAAGGTATTGAGATAATTTTGAGATTAAGCTTGATTTAATTTTATTTAATTTCGACAAACTCTATCAAATCATTATTCACGCATTTTAGGGTTCCCGTCCCTTGTCAGTTTTGGTATTAGAGACCTAGGTTTCTAGGTTAGGGCATAATTGTTTGTCATATTTCATTCTGTTGCATTTTTTCTCTTTTGTGAGTCCATACTACATTCCATATTAAAACCCTAATAGACGTCTGTGATCACCATGGACTCAGGTGAGATTCTTGATACTCTCAGAGGTATGCAAGAAGAGTTAGGTGCAATTAATGTGTGACTGAATACCATAGAGCAAGCCCAAACAACTCTAGGGACTTCTAATGATCGGCTGCGTGATCGAATCAACCAGTTAGATGGGCTTGATGAGTAACATGATTAGCGCAGAGAACGTGAAGGTCCACGCTTTGAACGCAATGGTCGCCAAGATGATCGGAACTAAAACCGTAGAGATCATCATAGAGATGACTACAACGGTACAACCCCGAAGTGCAACTTCTCAAGAATGTCTGAGTTGACATTCCAACCTTCGATGGAAGAATGGACCTTAGAGTCTTCCTCGATTGGCTTTCCGATATGGACCAATATTTTGATTGGTATGGCATGAATGACGACCGTTGTGTCAGGCTCGCAAAAATGAAATTAATTGGGCAAGCTCGACTCTTCTGGGTCAATGTCGAGCGCATAAGGGTGAATGCGGGTTGTCCTCCCATTACCCGTTAGGACGACATGAAGGAAAAACTTACTGAGAAGTATGTTCCTTTATCATACCACCAACGCCACCTCGACCAGTGGTAAAACTTACGCCAAGGTGGTATGCTAGTGATAGAATTCATTAGCAAGTTCGAAGAGTTCATGATGAGGGCCAAGGCATCGAAAGACCCTGAAATCACTCTCTAGATTTCGTATCGGATTGTGATTTGAATTATAAAAAGAGTTGATTTCTCACCCCGTGGAAACACTTGAAAGATGTTATGCCGTTGTGCAAGACCTTGAACAGTATTTAAAAACATCGGTGGTGAGGCGAAGTGAGCCACAACACACTGGTCATCGCTCCAGAGGGACGATTTAATGTCGAAAAGCAACCTCCCAAACCTACACAACTTGTACTTACCAATGCGAGATTTGAAAAGAGAAAAGGTGTAGTTAGGGAATCCTCGAGAGGTAGCTCTCAAGTAAAGTGCTATAAGTGTCATGGGATGAGACACTGTGCCGCCTAGTGCCCTACGAAAGACCCCCAAAGGAATCTCTTCCTCGAGGGAGAGGATGAAGGTGAGATAGTGGTTGAAGCAGAAGTGTTTGAGTTGGACGTCACACCCATCGATGAGGAGGGTGATGATAGTGGTCATGCTTTAGTTGTGAGGGGTGTCATTGCACAACCTCAGCAGGATGAGAAGGATGACTGACGAAGGGAGAATATCTTCCACACCTTTGCCAATTTAAGGTCGTCGTAGATAGCTGTAGTTGCACCAATGTGGTGTCAACTCACACCAAACGACACTTAGTGCTTACACCCGAAGCCCACCAGAGACCCTTTAAAGTTGCATGGGTTGACTCTTCATCCATTCCCGTGTCAAAAAGTTGTCGCGTACAAATTCAGTTGGGTTCTTATTCGAATTCCTTGTGGTGTGATGTGGTGCTGATGGATGTGGGTCATATCATTTTGGGTAAGCCGTGGCTCTACGATATAGACGTGACCCTTTTTAGTCGATCAAACATATGCACGTTCATGCATAAGGGCAAGAAGAACACCTTACACCCTTTGCCTCCCAAAACACCATCGACCAACAAAGTCGAGAAGAAGGGCGAGACATCTAAATCCATCAATATAGTGAGCCCTTCAGAACGTGGTCTACGTTATCACTGTCGAGAAAGCTCTCGAGTCTATAGGCGAACACCCCAAGGAGGTTGAGCCGATTTGAAAAGAATTTGCAAATGTCTTCCCGAAGACTTACCGAACAAACTCCCTCCGATGTGTGACATTCAACACGCCATAGACTTAGTTCCCGGATCCACCTTACCGAACTTGCCCCACTACAGGTTGAATCCGGTTGAGCATGCCGAGTTAACACGACAAATTAATGATCTCTTTCAAAAAAAATTCATTCAAGAGAGCATTAGCCCTTGCGTCGTACCTGCATTACTCACACCAAAGAAGCATGAAAGTTGGCGAATGTGTTGATAGTCGGGCGATTAACAAGATTACGGTTAAGTATTGGTTTCCCATACCGAGGCTCGACGATATGATGGCTGGTGCCACTATCTTTTCTAAGATAGACCTCAAGGTGGCTACCATCATGTCCGAATCCACCCCAGCGATGAATGAAAAATCGCCTTTAAGACTAAGGATGGTCTTTCTGAGTGGACGGTCATGACTTTTGGGCTTTCTAACTCCCCGAGTACTTTCATGAGACTCCTGACCCAAGTGTTGAGGTCATTTCTAGGCAAGTTCCTTATTGTGTATTTCGATGACATCTTGATTTATAGTCATGAAAAGGATCAGCACTTGAGCCACCTTAGGCTGGTTTGTGGGAGGACCCTAAAGGGCGAGAAGTTGTTTGCAAATCTCAATAAGTGCAGCTTCATGCAACGTTTCGTTTTCTTGGGATTCATTATCTCAGCCGATGGAATGGTTACGGACCCTGAAAAGGTTAAAGCCATTGTGGAGTGGTCCGAACCTAAGAATATATACGATGTCTGCAGCTTCCATGGCTTGGCAACTTTCTATCGTCGCTTCATCAGAAGCTTTAGCACCGTCATGGCCCCAATCATTGATTGCATGAAAAAGGGGGACTTCAAATGGGGTAAAGTCGCGGCAAAAGCCTTTGCCGAGATCAAACAGATGAGCAGTGCACCTGTCATGCGCATGTCGGACTTTTCCAAAGTCTTCAAAGTCGCATGTGACGCATCGGGTGTGGGTATAGGAGTGCTTAGCCAAGAGGGTCACCTGATGGCCTATTTTCGTGAAAAGCTTAATGAGACAAAGCAAAAATACTCCACCTATAACAAGGAGTTCAATGTGGTCGTTCGTTCCTTATGATATTGGAAACATTACCTTAGGCCGCAAGAATTTGTGTTGTTCTCCGACCATGAAGCCTTATGCTTCTTAGTCTCTCAGAATAAGCTAAATCCGAGGCACGCGAAATGGATTGAATACCTCTAAGGGTTCAGCTTCGTGTTGAAGCATAAGGCCAGTGTTGAAAACAGGGCTGCTAATGCACTTAGTCGTCGGGTGGTGACTTTGCACTCTATGACCACCGAGGTCGTCGGGTTCAAACAATTAAAGGAAGAGTGCCCCAAGTGCCCAGATTTTGGGGTAGAGTACACTGCTCTTCTTAGTGACTCGACCAGCACACACTTCGCGTACACCATCCAGGATGGGTACTTGTTCAAAGGCAATTGCCTTTGCATCCCTTGCACTTCATTGCGTGACTTCCTCATTTGGGAGTTACATGCCGGAGGGTTAGCAGGGCATTTCGGGCATAATAAGACTGTTGTGCTCGTAGAGGATAGGTTATTTTGGTCTAGCCTAATGAGAGATGTTGCCCGGGTCATCAAACATTATCGTACTTGCCAAGTGTCGAAACAGAGTAAGCAAAATACCGGCTTGTATACCTCGTTACCCATGCCACTCCGTGGCAAGACCTCTCAATGGACTTCGTGCTTAGACTTCCCAAAACTCCAAGGAAGCATGATTCCATCTTTGTCGTAGTGGATCGATTTTCCAAAATGGCTCACTTCATACCATGTTCGAAAACCTCCGATGCTTCCCACATTGCTAAATTATTTTTCGCGGAGGTAGTGTGTCTTCATGGGTTGCCCAAAACCATCGTGTCTAATAGGGACGTTAAGTTCACTAGCTATTTTTGGAAGACCCTTTGGCACATGATGGGCAAAATGCTCCAATTTTCTTCGGCCTATCACCCTCAAACGGATGGCCAAACCAAGAGTACCAATATGAGTTTAGGGAATCTCCTTCGTAGTCTTATCGGTGATCATGTTAGGACCTGGGATACCATTTTGCCCATAGTTGAGTTTACCTATAATAATTCTGCCAATAGGTCAATAGGCATGAGCCCCTTTGAGGTTATACATTGTCATAAGCCTAGGACACCTTTAGATTTGATCCCCATGTCAGCGTCGCATAGAGTATTTGAGTCAGCCGATGCATTTGCACAACACATTCATAGTTTGCATGCCAAAATTAAACAAAGGATTAATTCAAGCAACAATCAATACAAATTATTTGTTGATACTCACAGGCGTTTCAAGGAATATCAAGTGGGTGATCAAGTGATGGTCCGAATAAGACCTGAACAGTTCCCATCGAGATCCGCAAAGAAGCTCCAACCCCGAGGTGCTAGCCCTTTTAGAGTTGTGGAAAGGAGTGTTCCTAATGCATATGTCCTAGAAATTCTTCCAGGTACAAGGGTTAGTTCAACTTTCAATGTGGAGGACCTAGTTCCTTACCTGTGATCAACCCCACCTCCTGAAAACCCTTTCTAGCCCTCTCATAGCCCCAACCCCACCCAAACCTTGAACCCGATTCCTCTCCCCCTTCTCCAAGCAAAAAGTGACTAGATATGATTGAGGATATACCAAATGATCATGCTGTATCCACACGTGACGGAGGATTTCAGAAGTACTTAGTCAAGTGGGTCGGAAAACCGGAGTCTGTAAATCCATGGATCCATGAGAATGAGGTTCGCCGATTGGACCTCGACTTGTTCGATAGCTACCACGATGTGTTTCATCGGTGATGAAACCTATTTGGTCCGAGAAAATTGACGGGGACACCGAGTACGTGGACATCGGTTTTAGACCACATCGCTTCTACCGGTGTCGAAAGAAACAAGGAGGAAGCCCAAGTCCTACAGCTTCAGGGGAGAAAAGGAGGCACAAGACATCATCAGGTGACGGATGCTCGTAGGCTCAAGAGGAACGTTCGCAAATCGAAGGCGTCACTGTCATGGGTCAAAATATCGTCCGATACCGATACGTATCGGTTTTGGACCTCACCGATACGGTACATTCAAGGTATCGTATCGGTGCCTCTCATTCCAAAATCCAAAATTTCGGACGATACATTGGAATGTATCATCCAATACCGATACGTATCGGTTTTGGGGTTGGACGATATATATCGTTTTTCTGAGATTTTAACTCATGGTCACTGTTTTTGTGTCGTGGACATCCGTGACCTTCACGGATGTCCGTGAGCTCCAGGACGGATGTCCGTGGAGTGTTCCACCTAGCGACATAATTTTTATATTTCTGCAAAAACTTGCCTTTTTTAGTCTTTTATTATTTTAGGACTCTTTTATTTTGAATTATTATTTTGTTGCCTATTTAAAGAGGCTTGCAAACACACCTTAATTAGTTATTGATGAATATTGAAGAGCTTTTGCTTGCATGAAGAGTCTTCTTCCCCGTGATGGATTTGGTGTGAGGCCAAGGGAGTGATTCCCATTATTTTCTTCTTTATCTTTCAACCTCGTTATCTATCTGCCTGACTCTGTTTTGTCTTGCAACCTCCATTTATTTTATTCATCTATTCTAAAAACCTTATTTCATTCAACCCTAGTTTTTCATTTGAGCCATCAAATCTATCCACTTCTGCAACCCTAGTGAGATCTAGCGATTCGACATCAGATTTACGACAAACGCCTAAGACTAAAAAAGCTAGAGTTCTATCTCTAGGCCGATCTTGCAGTAAAACTAAAAGGATTCACGCATCGGACTGGACCCTACTCGGATCTCGCACAATCTACCTATCAGAATTCTCAAAACCCTAAGGTATTGAGATAATTTTGAGATTAAGTTTGATTTAATTTAATTTAATTTCAGCAAACTCCATCAAATCATTATTCACTCATTTTAGGGTTCCCATCCCGCGTCTAGAGGTTAGAAGCAATTAGATTTGCATCACAATTTCTATGTTCGCAATATGTTGTTCGAAAATAGCAAGCCTTGAGTTTTACAGTCGTTTCATGAGAAAGGAGATCTTTACCCAATGTAAACTGATGAGGGAATAGAAGTGGCTAACACCGTCAAGGGAACTACATTTTGGGAGAGTGGAAAATTCATTTTATCCATGGTTGAACCTATAGTTAGAATGTTTGAGGACGGTGGACAAGGATGGCTCTACTTCAAGCTATTAACATGAAGCTATGCGTAGAACAAAAGAATCCATCAAAAACATTCAGAAGCATATCAATGATTAGTATCGACCTAATTGGAAAATCATAGATGATAGGTGAAGAGACCCTCTCTATAGTACTCTACAAGTAATTGCATCATTCTTAAATCCACAATTAGTATATCAAAAGTTCATTAAATTTGATGATACGAAAAAAAAATTGGACTAGATAACATTTTAACAAAAAATGTTTTCCAATGACGACAATAAAATCTTCGGTAAATAATTACGTATGCACAAATCTGTAATTCATGGTCAATTGATGCTCTTGAGGAGTCATATCCAAGTAAGTCTAATTCATGTATTATAATTTCTAAAGTTTTAGTTAGTTAATTTATTTAGTAAAAGTCAATATTAAGAAATCATAACCCAATTTATGTTAATCAAAAATTTGTTCGGACATGTGGGGACTAATGTTCCAATTCTTCAAAAGTTAGCAATAAAATTAAATAGTGAACCATGCAGTTCTTCTGGATGTGAATGAAACTGGAGTGCTTTTGAAGTTACGCATACGAAGAAAAAAAAATAGATTAAAAAAAAATGTGATTCAAAATACAAGTGCATATACAAAAAACGTGATTCAGAACCACTCCGGCTTGATAGAGTTATTGCATTTCCAGATGAACCGCCAAAAGAAGATGTTTCCGATGATGATCACCAACAGTCGGAGAATGATGAGGGTGCAAAAGCTGATAATGGTGAAAATGCGGATGGAAATCATATAGAATTTGATGATTTTGATCGATTGATGACTCCCGACTTGGAATCATTATTAGAGCACTTATGTTTAAAGTTTGAATATTTTGTGAGGCTTGACCTTTTTTTAAGAGACTATAGTTATATGTTTATCTTTATAGGCCTATGTTTATATGGTTCCTTTTGTGGACCTATCGTTAAATTTTTGTGAGCTTATGATTATTTCTACGGAAGGTGGATCATTGGATGTATGAGACATTATGAGATTTGATGACAATGTCTTAATGTTATGGTTATTAATTTGATTGTTAGACCTATTTTTAGCATAGTAGCATCGTAGCATGTACGTTTGTGAGAATATGTTATGAGTTTCTCATATATAAATAATTAGAAGTTTAATCAATTCTATTTTTTTTTGTCGGTTATGTTGAAAACTTAGACTAAATGTCTACTGTACTAAATATATTTTTCTTTATAATTTCAATATTTAAAAAAAAAAACTATAATTTTCTAGATTTTTTGTGACTGAATTTTTTTTCCTCTTCCCGTCCTCCGAAGTTTCCCCTTTCTTCATGTTCTTCTATTTTTTGACCTCTTTTTTGAATCTTTCCCTTGCCATTTTATTCCCCTACTCCATCTTGGTGGCAGATAAACGCCTTTTTATACATTTCTAAAAAAAAGAAAACACGTTTTAAATGCATTTTTTCCTCCAAAAAATGCCACAGATTGAATACCATATAAGGTATTAGACCAAACAATTGCCCTATCATCAATTTGTTTCTTTGGTTAAGTTTTGTATCGTGTAACAAGTGGCACTATGAAGAAGTTGTTAAAAAGACGTAGACTGCCACAATACATTCCAATCAAAGTGTGACATGTAGCACGTGATTTGATCATTTGCTGAGAACCTCAGGGGAAACCATAAATGTCTAGTTCATTAGCGACCTACTGGTGAAGTAAAAAAGGGAGCTTACATATTTCCAACCAACAATTTGCCCACAGCAGCAACAGAAAACATCAGATAAGGTGTACATGCCAGATAGCATCATCCTCTCTTCTTGAGCTCCAAGAGTGATATTTACCCTAAACATGGAAACAAATAATTTTAAAATAGTATGTCCTCAAGCAAACATTATAAGCAGAGCAAAATGTCGTATAACTACATGATGCATGTTGCGAAGCTACCATTATATGTTGAATTATTAGAATATTTATATAACCACCAACTTACAGACTAATTTGTAGATCACGTGGCACAACTTTTGCCCAATCCAAGTCCTCAAAGTGGTAGCTCACATTTGGAGCTACCTTGAGCCTAAATATCTCATTGATCGGGGGATTTGACTCATCTGATGTAGGCACTCTAATACGGACGGTTGTGCATAGGTTTTTAATGGTTGATATTGATGTCCACAAAAGTTTTTAATGGTTGATACTGAAGTACACAGATCGGATGGTTCCAATCCTCTGATAGGCATTTTTTTGTGGCTTAGACCCGTGTGCCAATGATGAGCTGCTAGGTGGATTGCTTGGATTGATCAAAGAAGTGCACCACGAAGCATATAAGTGACCCAGTGGCAGGTTCGATCCCCACGTACACCCCCCCCCCCGCCCCCCCCCAAAAAAACAAAAAGAAAAAAAAAACTCGTCAGTCATTTTCCTAATCAATCTAACCCAAGGTCAGCTGAGTCTGTATATTTCAAATTGCATTTCAATGGTTACAAGTGCTTAGTGCCAAAGAACTAGGAGTAAGGGAGAAAAGCATTCTAAGCATTATTGCAAAGAAAGTTGGATAACCTTTAATTTTTTCTTAATAATCACGCAATTTATTAGCAAAAAGGAAGGAAATCAGGCAGAGAGCCTCGGCACAGCCATCACCCCCTACCAGCCACAGAAAACCCAAAAGAAAGAACAAAACAACAGCACTACAGAGGACACATTAAACATGCAAATTAGGCAGCTCCATAGCATCCCCAATAAGATTTGGTCTGATAGATGGAGGGATGAAAGATGCCTAGTCCAAAAATATATGTTCCTGATTATCCATAACCCAATTTGCTATTCCATCAGCCACCGAATTGGCCTCCCGGAACACATGGGTAATCGACCACGAACGATCCTGCAATAATTCTTTGCAGCACTAGAGGGATAAGAATTACACATCAAAACCTTTACAAGAAAATCGGAGTCAGATTGGATGACGATCTAATCGGACCAAAAACGGATAAGAGACAAGCACTCCCATAAAAATCCGAATTCAGCTTCAATGATGCTATGATGGCCAAACTAACCACCACACACAAGGATAAATTGACCACCAGTGCACAAAATACCACTACCTGCAGCAGAGCCAAATTTCCGTGAAATGCACCATCAACATTAAGGCAAATGCAGCAGGGATCTGGGTGTTCCATTTGATGATTTAAAACACCCCCAGGCACCACCATCGGAAGATGGACAGGGAAGTAAGAGCACTACCTTCAAAAAGGGAAGGAGAAACCAAAGGACTTAACAGACCGGAAACATCACCCAGATACAACATTATATGCTTCCGAAAGCCCAACTGAGCAATACGACTTTCCTCATGCCTAACCCAGTTCCTGTCAAGCCAAACCTCCCAGAGAATAATCCAGGGAAGGATTTACGCAAGAGCATAACCTGGAATTTCCATTCAACCACGCCAAAATCTAGGGCAGAAAGATTGCACAATCTAAAGCCTAAAATACCCGAGAAAACCTGCCAAAGTTTTGCCACAAGGTCACATTGGAGAAAGAGGTGATTAATATCATCAATTGCAGCTCCAGAGGAAAAACCTCGGGGCCATAGATATTAGCTTTAATGAGAGAAATTGATAGGGATCGCCAGGTTGAAAACCTTCCAAACAAAAATTTGAATTTTAAGGGAAACTTTGGAGGTCCAAATAAAATCCCAGATGCGATTGGGAGCTTTTCATGATGAATCAGCTCCGTAGCCAACAACATAGAGAACGACCCCAGGACATTGGGTCTCCAAATGATATGGTCCGCTCGATAAATCCAGGAGTGTTCATTGGCAATGAGATCACCTAGGTGAGACCCATGATGCAGTTCCGCTTCTCCCGATTCCACCGCTTATTAGAGAAGCCCATAGCAATAGAGCTATCAAGTTTGATCAACTGCAGAAATAGGTCACACACCAGCTAATTGTTGATGGATACCTCATTAGCAATCCAGGAGTGTTCATTGGCAATGAGATCACCTAGGTGAGACCCATGATGCAGTTCCGCTTCTCCCGATTCCACCGCTTATTAGAGAAACCCATAGCAACAGAGCTATCAAGTTTGATCAACTGCAGAAATAGGGTTTCATTTTAAAGGTTTAAAACTAGGAACAATGATGACTATTAGGATTTAATTGAAAACACTATTTAACATGTTTTGATAGGGCTTCCAATGATTTCAATATGTAAATGGGCGTCTTACTGTTAGTAGGTGTGTCAATATCATTATAAATATTGATGAATAAGAGGGCAAGTTTATCTAACTCATAACCCTTCTTTTTCTTCTTCTTCTTCTCTTCTTCTTCTTCTTATCTTTCTTCTCCATCTAACCCTAATTCCTAACCTAAAATTTAACTTGGTATCAGAGCGAAGATCCTCAAAAACTTTACCAACGCTGACATCATCCCTACCTATGCTAACGTCATGCTCATGTCATCACGGTCAACTATTTGACCTCAGATCGGAGAAACACATACATGGATTTGATCAAAATTTCATCCCCGTCAACTTTAAACCTTCAACTTTTCTGATTTGCTGTATAGTTGTAAGAGTTTTGAGGGGATTTATCTTGAAATACTAGGATCATTTTTCACGGATTTCAAGGATTGGGGGGCACTAGAGGAGCTCAACCTGGACTTGTTTGAACCGGAATCTTCCACATAGTAAGGATCTTGAGTTAGTTTTGTGTTTCGGTGAAATTTGATTACTGTTGTTGATTGTTCATTCCTGGCCGAAAAAGGGTTGTTTATGATTTTGTGTTTCTGAAAACAATGACTCAGATCTGGGGTTAAAGATGGTATGTGTTTGAACTGATTTTCTTCCCCAGATCTAATGAAACTGGTCTTATAATTGTTGGTTGACAGTGGTGAAAGTTATGTGTTATGCTTCCGGATATGGTTTCAGCTGGTTACGGCTGTGAATATGGTGTGAAATAGAGTTGTATGACCCCTATGGCTGATCACTGAAGTGCTCTTGGTCGTGTGACCGCTTGGATCTGCATCGGAATAGTATTGTTCAGTTCTGGTTTCTTGCTGAGTGAATTTAGCGCATAATTTGGTTGGTGCAGTAGTCGAGTTTTATTGTGGTGTGTGGGTGCAATTATAAAGCTCATGGTTATTATTAGTTGTGGGGCCTGTGCAGGCTATTACTTCTTTGTGTTGCAGCTGTTGAAAGGTTTTTGAATTGTGGTTTTGTGCTGAAAATTGCATGATGAAGAGTTGTGTAGCCAATTACGTTTGAAGTGTTCTCTGGTATGTAGTTTTGGACTCTCAACAATGGATGAACCGAGAGTGATGATCAATAGTGAATTTCCTATAATTAGTAGTGATGAACTGAAAGCAGTGATGTATGCTTCTCACTCAAGCGTTGTTGGGTCAGCTCATGCTTCTGTATCACCTCTTTTTGTATGGATCATTGACTCTGGTGCACCCGATCACATGAAAAATGCATCTTCATTGTTTCAATCTCTTTCCCCCATGCCTGCACTTTGTAGTGTCCGAGTGGCTGATGGATCTCAAGTTCCTGCGGTTGGTAAAGGGATACTCATGTTGGTTGGTTGCCCCTAGACTCTACCTAACATGTTCCTAATATGTCCATTAATCTTCTGTCTATGAGTCATATTACAAATCATCTCAATTGCAGTGTAACCTTTTTTCCCTCTCATTTGTTGGAGATAATATATTAGATATAGTGTGTTAGTAGTAAATGTGTTGCGTTAGTGTTATAAGAGTCTAGTGGAGTTAGTGTATTTAGTTCCACATTGGTCGGAAATAAGTTTTGTATTATGGTAGTCCTCTATATATAGAGACTATCTCATGTAACTCAAGATAACAATGTAGTCTTTTGTGTTCAGTCTCTCTCTCCCTCTTCCTCTTCTCCTGCTCTCTGATAAAATCCTAAATGGCTATTTCTTCTCTCTAGTTACTAGTTTATTATTTTCAACATGGAATCAGAGTGGGTCGGTCCCGTGCGTCTTATTTAGGGTTTCTCTTACATATTTTTGCTTCCACCTCTATCTACGGTTCAGATTTTAGTATGGCTGCAGCCATGTTTAGTCTTGTATATCCACCATCTTACCTTGTTCTTGTTATGTGTTGGCTACGCTCTCCCAATATCGTTTACTACATATTTTAGATTTTTTTTAGGGGGAGAATAGGAGAAGGTAACAAATGAAATAAAAAAAAGAGAAGATGATGTTGTAGCTGCCATGGAAAAAGAAAAAAAAAGTTCTTGTAGATGATGCTGCTATAGCAGCCATGGGAGAAGAAAAACGTTGCTGTAGATGGTGTTGCTGTATCGTTGTAGATGGTGCTGTTGTAGCAGCCATCGAAGAAGAAAAAAGTTGCTGTTGTAGAAGGTGTTGCTGGAGCAACCACTGGAGAAAAAATGTGAAGGAAAAAAATCGAAGAAGTTACTACTGCAGCCATGGTAAAACAAAAAAAAAGAAGGATATGTATCTTGTCCGGAAGCTTATGGAACTGGTAGGTTGCTGATTGGAGATGTAGTTTGAGATTTGAAACAAATAGTGAAGACTGGATTGTAGCAGTTTGTTGAAATGTCTGTCACCTATCTAGGACAATTTCAGAGTTTTTTTTTTACGTGGTTGTGTTTGGGCTGTTATTGACGTTGACAGAATAGGTGTGGATAATAATGATGCATACATTACTTTTTGAGGTGGTTTGAAGTTGCTTGCAATATATGTGGTTGAACTTGATGGAAATGAAAAATTTATTATTGTCGCTCTCTATTTTTGTTGATGTTGCCTTCGCTAATACTGATGCTGCTCACTGATGTGTTATTGATGGTAGTGTTTTTGTTGGCATACAATGGTCTTATATTTTAATGCATATAGCTAATATGCTTGCTCACAGAGTGTTCGATAAAATGCTTGTAAGAAAGAATAGATGATGTTTATTATTGTTAGGCTTTGTTGATGGAAGATTTGTTTATTTGATCATACTCATGTGTTTGTTATGCTGATATGATACATGATGTGGCTATGGTTCTCATTGATGAGTGGTGAAGATATCGATGAGCTTGTTGTTAGTTACAATGTTTGAAAGTGATTGATTCCCTTAATACCCTTATTCCAAGATACATAAGATTATATCATCGTTGTATATTATCATGACCTCCTTGATATTATTTACAGGTAATTATTTACGCCTTATGGTTATGATTATTGGTGCCAAGAATGTATTGTAGGCTAAGTACTTAGTCATTTGTTTGGATCATGGTGTGTACTATGACCAATTGACTGTAGTGTTGCACCAAGTTGTTGGTGGATGCAAATGTTTGCACCACATTGTTGTTTGGTCACCTAGGTGGAAATTCTTGTCTAGTGACCATATCAAGTCAGGGGGAGACAATGGTATATATATGTAAATTTTTTATGTATTTGTGGACAAGTTGGATATCTCTATCATGGATGCTCCAACTTGAGGAGTGTTGGAGACAATATATAGATATAATGTGTTAGTAGTAAATGTGATCTGTTAATGTTATAAGCGTCTAGTTGAGTTAATGGGTTTATTCCCACATTGGTCGGAAATGAGTTTTGTATTATGGGTGTCGTCTATATGTAGAGGCTATCTCATGTAGCTCAAAACAACAATTAGTAACAATGTAGTCTTTCGTGTGCATTGGTCTCTCTCCTTCTTCCTCTTCTTCTCTAATAAATCCTAAATAGGTATTTCTTCTCTTTAATTGTTAATTTATTATTTTCAACAACATTGTGCCTTCTAGGACTTGTCAACGGAACAGGTACTTGATCGCGGCCGAGAGGAGAGAGGATTATACTTGTTTAAGGATCTTCACATCCGGAGTATGATAGTTATGGCTGCTGCTATGTCCATTGAGGATGTTATGGCATATGCATCTCAGGCATCTTTCTTTACAGTGATTGTGTCTTCTATTTTCCTCAAAAATTGCAGTCCTAGGATGGCTCCAATTTTCAATCTAAAGTATGTCAGATGGTAAAACAGCATCGAGCAGTAGAAAATTGGAAACTAATAATATGACAAAAATAAAATAACTAAAGAGAAGAATAATTTAGGGTTCATGGGAGAGAAAGAGAGATGGAGGAGAATAGGGAGAGAGGAGAAAGAGCAATGAACACAAAATACTACATTGTTACTTACTATTGATCATGAATTTCATGAGATGACCTTTATATATGAGGGTTACTTACATGCAAAACTCATTGACAACTAATGCGGGACTAAACCCACTAACTCAACTAGCTCTTGTGACATTAACACACCATTTTTACTACTAATACACTATACTTAATATATTATCTCTAGCATTCCCCATCAAATTGGAGCATCCAAAACGCACACATATCCAACTTTATCACAAATACATAAAATAGTTACATCTATACACCATCCTCTTTCTCTGACTTAATATGGTCACTACACAACAACTTGCACCTAGCTGTCCAAGAACAACAAATGACAATGTGGTGCAAATGCTTGCATCCACAAACAACTTGATATAACACTGCACGCAAGTGGTTATGGTATATACCATCATCCAAACAAATGGCTAAACACTAAGCCTACAATACATTTCTGGCACCAATAATCATGTCCATAAGGCCTAAATAATGGCCCATAAGCAATATCCAAGAACGCATGACAGTATACAATAATACGATATAATTTCATACACCATGAAAGTAACGGTACAGAGGAACCAATCACCTCCAAATATTGCAACCAACAATAAGATCGTGCATATCTTCGTCATCCATCAAAGAGAACTATACCCACATCATCCATCACATCTGCATTACAGTCACCTGGGTATCATCAAACAAACAAATCTTGCACTAACAAAGAAGCCTAACAATAATGTAAACAGAGCATCAACTCTTCCTTACAAGCATTTTATCAAACACCTTGTGAACAAGCCTATCAGTAGGCATATGCATTGAAATACGGTATCATTTCAAGCCACCAAAAGCACTACCAGTAGTGAAAGCAGCAGCAACAAAGATAGAGAGCAACAACAACTTCAAACCACCTCAAAAATAATATATGCATCACTATTATCCACACAAAACTATCAACCCCAACAACAGCACCCAAAAGTCTTTCAACGGTTGCAACACTAAGAGATAGTAGCTAGCACAGCCAATGATAACCACGAGTTATACAACTACACTCACACTTCACAATAACAAAACACTAGTGCAGCAACAGACACCCAAAAACAGCTACAAAAGTTGTCTGCACAGCCCCGAGATATTTTAACAATACTGTTGTCAACACAACCCTGAGATATTCCAAAAATACTATTGATTCACAAATAAAAGATGAGAGGAATTCTTCAACAATAAACCAGCTGTACATCCTTTGCACCTTCCACACTCAGCAATACTGTTGATTTCAACCACTTCACAGTGTTATAGACCACAGTCCACCGTCAACATACAACCTTCAGTATAAAATTTTCACAAGCACAGCCACACAGCCACAAAGCCCATCGAATCCACCTCTCTTTGTCAGAAAAAGCAGGTTTTAATGCAAACTCGTTGTCAGGAGATACTAAATAAATTGCAACCAACTAGCTCTACAACCATTCAACAAATTGGTTAGACAGCTGGTTTGCAACAGCTATAACACCATATAAGTAGCTCCAAACGTAAATTGGGTTGGCTGATATCAACCCTTCCAGCAGGGGCAGGTACTTCAGCAAACAACTCACTAGTTGACTAGACAAGGTGTCAAGGGCTGCAACATTATACATGTGCAGTCTACACAGATCGGATACAGACATTTCATCAAACAGCTGATGACAGCCACAGTAAGAAAAATGAAAATGGCAGCAATAATAAGAAAAAATAGCCCTATTTCTTCGTTCTTTTCTCTTTTCTAGTTTTTTTTCTTGAATGGCTGCTACAATAGCCTCTTCCATTTTTTTTTTCTTCATATCTCTCCTCATACACTCCCCCTAAGAGAAAATTTAAATCTCATGGATGAAACAATATTTGGTATGGAGATGACAAATTGACAATACATACTAAAAAGGCTAGATGGCTTCAACACAACAACAACGTGGATAGCAAAACCATAAAATTTGAAGCATAAATGGAGGTGAAGGAGACACGTGTTGGAGAAAAGCTAAACGAGATGCGCAGACTGACCCGCTCTAGTACCAAGTAAAAACTGTAAACTAATAATATGATAAAAATAAAATAAATGAAGAGAAGAATACTCATTTAGGGTTTATAGGGGAGAGAGAGAGATATGATAAGAGAAGAGGAAGGGAGGGAGCAATGAATACGAAAGACTACACTATTACTTATTGTTGATCATGAGTTACATGAGATGATCTTTATATATAGAGAGGGTTACTTACATACAAACTCATTTTACAACAACTGTGGAACTAAACCCACTAACTCAACTACACTTTTATAACATTAACACACCACATTTACTATTAACACACTATTCTTAATATATTATCTCCAATATGAGCATAATATCCTTTTAGTGGTAACCATGGATTAAAATTTCGGCTGAAATTTTAAAATTTCTGCCGAAACGTTTCGATTCCGGGCCTACCCGAAACGAAAATAAGGTGAAATTCGGCTAAGGGCCGAAAATTTGAAATTATAGGCCGAAATTCCAAATTATCAGCCGATAATTTGAAATTTTCGGCCGATAATCCGAAATTTTGAATTTACGGCCGAAATTTTGGAATGTCACTTTTGACTCTTTTTTTAAAGGTCTTGTGCTTTGAATTTTATTTTATTCCCATACATTTACTTGAGTTCCATTCCTTTACACTTATGGTATGTTCGTTTCGCTGTATTCCCTAAATAATAATCGCATAATGAAAAAAATACACATCAACAGTCACTTTTTTACAAGAAAGTCGTTCGGTTCACAGTAAGTGAAGGCTGCATATTACTGTTCAAATTGCAGGTATTATTTAAGTCTTATAGAGCTCAACCCTCATAAGCTCTAAAAATTACAGGAGCTTTTTGCAACAGCTATAAAAAACACAACTCGCTTATACCCTAAAACCTAGATATCTTCAAACCCCAAACAAAATCTCAATTAAACAAGACTCAAGAACCGATCCAAAATGAGGAAATTTATCGAATACATACAGACTTCAAGATCCCTGCTGCAGAACTCATCGTTACGGCCGAGGCAAGCAAAGAGGCTGGAGTTCCACTGAGCTTGAGCAACTGGTTCACCTATCAAGCTTCCATGCCCTAACGGCAACCCCTCGGCGGTTCACCGCGCGTGCCTGCGCAGCCTTGTACGGGTTCGGATTCGGGCGTCTTCATGGGTTTCTCTTTCTGATCGACATCGAGATTGGGGAGATTGCTCAGGAGGGGGGCTTCAGGATTCGCCGTGAAACCCTATAAAAAAAAAAAAGAGAGAAATTTGCAGTTGAAGAGGAGAGAATTGGTAGATCGTCTCTTCAACTGCTTTTAAAGAAAGACGAGATGTTATTTAACGTTGTGAGTTGGGACGCGGATAAAGAATACCTTTAAATCCACCCACCAAATCTTTGAGTTCACCAACACTGAAACACATTGATAGCATTGAATTTGACAATTGAGATTGTTTATCGTCCCAATAATCTTTCACACGATGGATCTTGAGATCATGGGCGTACCATTAGACGGTCGGTTTTTTATTTTATACCCAAAAAAGTGTCCTTAAAATCAATTTTAAGTGTACACGTGATGTTAAGGTCACATTTGTGAGATGTGTGCAACGTGAAATAAATCACTGATCGCTTGATGGTGCGCCCATGATCTCAAGATCCGTCGTGTGAAATATTGGGAGGATAAACGAGCTCCATCACCTGATTAAACTATGTCAATGTGTTTCAGTGTGGGTGAACTCAAAGATTCGGTGGGTGGATTTAAAGGTACTCTTAACTAGCGAGCACCCGCGTTTTTTGTAGAGAAAAATATAGGGTAAAAACTTGTACAAAACAGCCGCATGCAAATTAGTTCATTATGGTAATAACGATCTCCCAAATTGTCGTTGATGACTCGTGAGTAAGCGCAATGGAAATGAACTTTATAGTCCCATCTAACACCACAGAAGACACATCGGACATGTCCATCATCAGTGGTAGAGCCACGTTATCTAATGGGAGGACCCTCCATCGTTAAATAAAAATCTTTAAGTTACTTTAAGGACTGAGCAGTTTGTCACGGGGTCGCACTTGGCTCTCATACCAAATGTCACGGGGTCGCACTTCTGCAACCTCAGTCCCGTGCGGCACTTAACGCCCGCTGCGCTAAGTCAGCCTACTTCTAATACCAACTGTCGCGGGACGTCCTTCGACGCGTTACCAACCCGTGCGGTGCTTCGCTACCACGTGCAATGAAGCCAACAACCCATCTACACATCAGCTCTGATACCACTCGCCTAGAGAACGGGAACTCCCCCAACGTGATTACCTCTGTTTCGCGGCCTACCACCCAACTTATCGTGCCCCTTACGACACGCTCGCTTGCACCACTATACTAAACTTGGCCTACTCAAGCTTCACCCTGTGCACTGCATTAGTACCTCACTTCGCAACAGTCTTAGTATGCAGCTCGCCATGCCATCATGTCTTGCTCACATACTGAACCAAGCCCACAGCCTTGTGCCTCGTCGTGCTGTCGTGCTCAATGGAGTCCCACGCAGCCCTTGTGCTAGCATGCTCTACTGAGTCTCACGCAGCGCTCGTGTTCTTGCAAGGTTGCCCAGCCGTATGCACCGCGACGCGTAGTCTTGGGCCATACATCAACCTCACCTGGGTTCCACACCGCATCGCCTCGTCGACGTCCTATGTCCACCCTTTCAGGCCTAAGAGACACTTGTGCCACCACTGGCAACGCAAGGCCCCGTGTGCGGGGGAATAGCTCTCTAGCTCCCTTCCCCTATATAAGGGTAAAACAGTCATTCAGCCAAAATGACAGGAGAACCTCAAACCTATTGGTTTGACATACCGCAACTGGCCCTGTCGCGTCCATGTCGCGACCGTGTCGCTCCCGCGTCTTACCCACATGAGACCGTGTCGCATCCTCGCAGCGCGACCACATCGCCAGGCCCTCTTGGCCCCATGTCGCGTGCCCTCCAAGCACCACATGTCGTGCCCCAAACACCATGCTACAACCTCGAGTATTGGCCCCGTCACAAGTTGCTCAATCGATCTTCATGAGATACCCCATTAGGAAAATCATTGCTCCATCACTGCCCATCATGCCGGATGAAGTCGGATACTAGCAACGATGAATGGGGAATATCGACTTTCACATGAATTTATATATATTACACAAGTTGTTCTTTTGGCTGGAATGTTAAAAAACATCAAAAAGTGAATTTTACAAGGAAATTTTGCACCCAAAAGAACAACCATTTTACTCCCAAATATTATATGCAAAGTGAATAACGCATGTAATCCACTCATCAAAAAATTACATGCATTCTCCAATTTACAAGGTCCATATTACAACGAAACAAACGTGCCCTTAGTTTATTTTTTTATTTTTCTCCTCTCCTCTCTCCTTCCATAGCTTGATGAAATTTCGACAGATATTGTCGGATCCAAGGTAGTTAAGGCAGTATGGCGAGGTCATGGCGAAGAGGCTCACCATGTCATAGCGAGGCCATATATTAATTTATTTTAATATTTTTTATTATTTATTAATCATTAATATATATTTTAATATTCTACTATTTTTTAATTTTTATATTTTTTATAGAGAACGAAAAAAAATTAACCAATTAATCAGGTAGATCAGTTGCCGGATTTAGTCTCAATAGTTCAAATACATCTAATAATGTGAAAGAGTTAAAAAAAATAAAAATAAATAAAGTTCGGAGAAATTTTTCGAAAATTACCAAAATTTGACCAAATTACGGTTCGGGTGGTGAACGAAACCGAAACAAAGATTTTGATCCATGATGGTAACCAAGTAATACTATGTTTCATATTGTGCACTCCGGCGTTTAGAGACCATCTCCCATTGTTGCTTCTTGTGGCGATCGATACTTTGTTTTCATCAATGACTATACTCGATTCACGGTAATCTATTTGTTAAAATCCAAAGATGAAGTTGCATTTGTTTTTCATATTTGTCATAAGTTGGTCCAAACTCAATATCATGACATTATGTAGGTTTTGGGATCTGATAATGGTGGAGAATATGCCTCTCACCACCTTCATCCCTACCTCTAGATGCATGGAATTGAGTGGCAAACCACTTGTCCTTACACCGCGTGACAAAAAGAAGTAGGTGGCTGAAAGGAAGAATAGACATTTGCGAGTTGCTCGTGTCATGTTAATTGGTATGGACGTTCTAAAGCGTTTCAAGGGTGATGCAATTCTCATTACCAACTTTCTTATCAATTGCGAGTGTCCCTACAAGTTGTTGTGCACTCAAAATCGCACTTTCTCATTCCTCGTGTATTCGTATTTCTCTATGTTTTGCCCATATTTTGTTGTCTTCTTGTGATAAACTCTCTCCAAAGGTTGTCATATGTATCTTCGTTGGTTAACCCTCTACTCAAAAGGGCTATAAATGTGATGATCCCATCTCTAGGAAAATCTGTGACTATGGATGTCACCTTTTTTAATCTACTCCACTCTATCCTCCTCCACAGCACCCTCTTTAAGGGGACAGTTCAAAGGAAGAAAGGATAATGCCAATGTTGCCTTAGGTTGGAAATAGTGATATTGATGATGACCATCCAGAGATCTCAAAGAAACAACAAAAAGAGACTGCTACTAGTGAGGAACAAAATGCATTTGTTAAGTGTGAGAAGCAAAACCTTTACTCGAGGAGAAGCCTTCGTTGATTGATATAAGTGCAAAAGCTGGTCCAGGAGTTTAAAAACCCAGTGCATACAAGGTATCTGGGCCCTTACTAAATGATGAGTACAAGGAGATAGGAGCTTATGTGAAGAGTTTTGAGGAAGTATGGGATGAGAGAGGTTGCACAATCATATGCGATGGATAGACCGGTCTCACAAGGAAGAGTTTGATCAACTTTTTAGTCTACAGCGATGTCAGGACAGTATTTCTAAAATAAGTTGATGCTTCTAAACACGCGAAGACGGCTGATTATCTCTTCCAACTAATGGATAAGGTAGTTGAAGAGGTTGGAGAGAAGCGGGTTGTGCAGGTGGTAACAGACAATGCCGCCAATTACAAAGCTGCAGGAAGACAGTTAATGTTGAAGAGACGTCACTTATACTGGACTCCGTGTGCCGCTCATTGCGTGGACCTCATTCTTGAGGATTTGGGAAAGAGAAGCAAGGCACATGCAACTATTCAGAAGAGAAGAACGATTACTTCCTACCTATACAACAGCAACAAGTTGGTGAATTTGATAAGAGACTTCACCAAGAACGAGTTGCTCCAGCCTGCGATTACACGATTTGCGACACAATTTCTAGCCCTACAGAGCTTGGCTAGATATAGGCGTGAGCTGAAAAACATGTTCAACTCCGAAGAATGGAGAAATATGAGTTAGAACTCCCACAAGCAAAGAGATATGCTTACAATGAAGTGCTGACCTGATCTACAGCCCCCAGTTTTGAGCAGATGTTGACCACCTGATCGCCGTCACTACCCCGTTGGTGCAAGTGTTGAGATTGGTAGATGATAATGAGAAACCAACGATAGGGTATGTTTATGAGTCGATGGATGAAGCAAAATTGGTTATTAAAATCAAATATCCTACAAAATATAAACGATATTGGGCGATCATCGACAATAGGTGAGAAGCACAATTCCACTAATACTTACATGTCGCAGGTATAACATACTAAACTGCTCATGTAGTGATTGTTATTTATTTATTATTTTTCATATTATTCATTGTTTCCATATATTGATGAGATTGCTTATATTTGATGTATAGCACAACTTGAATCCGGCCTTCCAGTATACGCGACACTTCCAGTTGAGTGAGGTCGATGAAGTGTACAGCGGTTTGCTCAATGTGATCCAACGAATGCTCCCTGAGTTGGTGGACCAAGGTCAAGCCATAAGAGATGTGAGTAATCATATCTTATAACTAATAAGTCAAGTGTCATATGAACTGTTTATTGATATGTGGGTTATTATATTCCATCTTTATAGATTGACATGTTCCGTAAGAGACATGAGTCATTTGGGACCCCATTGGCGCAATCCCAAATCAAGTACGATAAACCCGTTGATTGGTGGATGCACTATTGAGGTGATGGCCCGATACTGAGGCGAGTTGCAATGAGGGTTTTATCGCACGCATGTTTCTCGTCCAACTGTGAGCGAAATTGGAGCACCTTCTCTCTCATTCACACGAAGACAAGGAATAAGTTAACTATGGAACAATTAGAAAAATTAGTCTACTGTCACTACAACATGCGATTAAATGTCAGGAATATGCAGAGGACCAACCGTGGTAAGCAATTATATGAAGTCTTAATTCATACAATTTTTATTTAATCTAATTGATGAGGAATATACTAATTCATTTATCATATTCTACCTTACAGATAGTGAATATTTTGATCATATCCAATTGGATTATATATTCACGAAGGATGACTCTTTGAATCAGTGGATCGAAGAAAGAGAAAAGCCAATGTTGGATACTGAGGGCACCGCATGGCTGGATAATGCTGAAAGAGTAGCGGATGAGCAGGCTTCCCAACCATTGAGGTGGAAAAAAAAGATTTAATTGTCATTCAATGATTGCATCTGATGACGAAACTCAACCCGGTAGTGATAATGACGATAATGGGGTGATGGTGGAGGCGATGAAACCCACATTGACACTAGTGGTGGAGAGGATGATGTTGATCCTTATTCTTATAGAGGTATTGCCGCATGGGATGATGAGTCGGTAACAATGTATGACACTCCTACATTTAGAGGTGGAGGGGTTGAAGGAAGAGGAGCATCAGAATCTTACCAAGCACCACCACCACCATAAGGTCCACAAGATGATGTGGGTTATAAGACTTCTAGCTTCAGGGAATTTAGTTTGCAAAATACCGAAGATTCAGCAACCAGTAACCCATACTATCGGCCTCAACCAACCTACCCCGAGCCACATGACTTCGTTGGTCAAATTTTTGGAGGACCAACCTTTACTTATTACACTGAGCCATATTCGTCACTAATGCCTCAGTTTCAAGGGGGCACATATGATCATGGATATCAATATGGCCAACATTATAGGGAAAGCTCGCGCACCGATGATGATCACGAGGGCCAAGAACCACCACGAAATTCAATGTGCTTATAAAGTAAGTTTTTCATGTACAATATACCTTTTAATTTTCTTCATGAGTCATGTATAATGAAATTTAGGTTATGCGTTAATAAAATTATGAAATATGCATCAAATAAGCCTCAAATAAATTTTTAAAAAAAGTAAAATACATAGAAAATCATTAAATTTATTTTTCTTGATTTTTTTAGTATTTTTAGGGATTTTTTGAAAAAAAAAAAAAAAAACTTCAATGTATCAAACCGATACATTCAATGTATCGGACGATACCCGATATGTATTGTCCTGGTACCCGATGCGTATCGTCCTGGAGGTCAGGACGATACATATCGTTTTTCCGATATTTTGATCCTTGGAAACAAGTCCACCACAAAAGGACTTCAGCTTCCAATTTCCCTATGAAAAGCATCCAAGTCATGCACCAAGCATTCCCTTAGTAAGTTTGTGTCATTCAAATATCTGTCAACTTCACATGTTTCTTTTGTATCTGCTTTAGTTTCCATTTCCATTCCTAAGTGTCTATTTGATGCCCTATCTCAGCCACAGTGGAAAGAAGTCATGATACAAGAAATGGGAGCCCTGACACCACAAAAACTTGGGATATAGAAAAACTTTCTACTAGAAAAAGGTTAGTTGGACGGGTCTACACTGTGAAATATAGACCAGATAGCTTGTTCGTTAGAGAGATACAAGGTTAGGCTGCTTGCAAAGGGATTCACATAGACACAGGGCATTGAATACTAGAACGGCTTTGCTCCAATAGCCAAGTCATATATTGTTCGTGTACTCTTGTCTCTTGAGGGATACGTAAATTGGCCTTTATACCATCTGGATGTGAAGAATATCTTCTTTCATGATGATTGAAAGGAAGAAGTATATGACATTCCCACCGGGTTTTTTCACCAGTGGAAGGTAAAGTCTGCAGACTAAAGTAGTCTATCTATGAGCTAAAGCAGTCGCCTAGAGTCTAGTTTCAAAAGTTTAGTAAATTAGTTATGAAGTTTGGATATACAAGGAGTCACTATGAAAACACATTTTTTGTGAAGAGAGGCACTCATCTCACAACATTTAGTTGTATATGTGGATGATACCATCGTTACCGGGGATGACAGCAAGGAAATATTAAAGTTGAAATGTTATTTGAGTCAAGTCTTTGAGATAAAAGACTTGGGTCCACTGAAATATTTTTTTAGAATTGAAGTGGTCAGATTGAAGAGTGGTATAGTTTTGTCTCAAAGGAAATACACTTTTGATGTAATAAGACAAAGGGTATGTTGGGGTATAAACATGTGGTTACTCCTATTGAGCAGCATCATCATCTTAAAGGAGAAGGCGAACTCCTTAACGATGCATGTACGTATCAGCGGCTTATAGGAAAGCTCATTTACCTGCCTATGACACGTCAGAATATTGCGTATACCGTGAGTGTGATGAGCCAGCACGTGCATTCTACTAGGACCACTCACTTGGATGTTGTATATAGGATTCTGAAGTATATGAAAGGCAGTCCGGAAGCTACATTACAGTAATCAAAGGCATCTAGATGTTGACGCTTTTACTTATGCAAATTGGGTTGGTTCATTGAGTGATGGTGGCGCGGGACAAAACGCTAAAATCCTATTATGCGAATTTGGGATTAACTTTAGAATGAATTGAATAGCGGAAATATTCAAAATCAAGCAACACATAAAATTAATTCAATGAAATTAATAAAACAATTAGATTAATCCGTTTTAGCGTCGCATGCGTAAAATTTCCCGATCTAGAAAAACGGCTCCGATAAAGGAACTCGGAATTCACTCTAATTTAGGGCATCAAGCGATAATTGCAATATCGGATTTGATACCTCGGGGATTTTGAAGGAGATTAAACTTGAATAAGTAGTTCAAAAAGGAGATTAATGATATAATGGAATACGACTCTTTTTGGGATTTTTGTTCTTTTATCAATGGAAAGAAAAAATAATAATAATACCTGACAACTAGAGAAAGACAAACTAAAAGGATAGATTCCAAGGCTTTACACCAAGGATTTTCCGAAGCTTCACACCACGGCTGTACGTCGGCTTCACACCAAGTCGCACGAGAAACGATCGCTCACTCCTCAAGGTTTGAAGGATTCACTCCTTTGATTAAAAACTTTTCACAAGCTCTCTAGGGTTTGCACAAAAGCAACTCTCTTTTCATTCATCAAAAACTCCTACAATTTTCTTCTTAATGACCTTATATAGGAGGTCTTTACAATAAAATAAAACCCTAAAACAAATACTAAATAAAAGACAATTAAGCCCCTAAAACTTAAGTTCGAAATAGAAAAAAAAATAAAAAATTTAACTAACTCGGCGCGATTTCGATCAATCGAAATTGAAATTCGATCGATCAAAATTGAAATTCGATCGATCGAAAGTCAAAATCGATCGATCGAAATTTCATATATATGAACTATCGCCATCGACATTCAATCGATCGAAATAGAACTTCGATCGATTGAAATTTAAATTCGATCGATCTAATTTGCCATGTGTTCCTTCCCTTCTCCAGAATTTTTATCTTCACGCCTAGTTCTGATTTTCGCTCCACTTCTTCTTGGCTGAAAAATTTGTTGCGGCTTGAATCTACGGCTCTTGATCTTGGCGTCCCTCATCATTCTCCCCGGGTGGGAAAAACTCATCTCCGATGAGTTAGGGAATCCATGGATGGCACACTTCAGAAGCTTCATTCGTGGCTTACCTTTCCACGCTATGAGATACTCAT
The DNA here is from genome assembly GCA_021018995.1 of Chloranthus sessilifolius. NCBI lineage: Eukaryota > Viridiplantae > Streptophyta > Magnoliopsida > Chloranthales > Chloranthaceae > Chloranthus > Chloranthus sessilifolius. The sequence goes on from CM037593.1 coordinate 105,915,937, forward strand.
GATGTTTACCTCTATTGGCATGGAAGTTTGGAAATTTTATAACCTCCTCATTTGACCTTTCTTCATGTTGCACAAGTAAAGTACGGTATAGAAAATGGGACGATGGGGGTGGTTCGATTGGATGCTCAAGAAGGAATGGATCAACGGGCGGGGTAGTGGGATCAAGAAGAGGCGTAAGATCCGTTATGGCAACTATCGGATGGTTGCCCTTGTCTAAAGGAAGATCAAGATCTCCATCATTAACCTTTTCTGAAATTGGAAAGATTCCACATACTCAGAACCATCAGGAATTAACACAAAACTGTTAGTATCAAATTCATTAAATATACTCAATGTGTTAGTCCGATCATGTGTATTTTCGGTGCTCAATAAATTCAGATTGTTAATCCCATGCAAATCAGAATGATGATGTGATCCTACCAACTCTAATGACTCACTTTAGATGGACACATTATCAACACCGTCCTCGGAAATGGGAATTGTCTGCAACGTATGGCTCGGACTGGAACCTCACCTTCCTCATCACTTGGAGTGCTACATGGTTCGTACACTTCTTTGGGTATCTCGTTTCTCTCTTTCTCAGTATGCTCTTGAATGAACAAAGTTTGACCCTTATTAGGACATTGGGATGCAAAGTGACTAAAACCTTAACACTTATAACATTGTTGCGGGACACGCTTAGAACTCTCGACCATTGGTCCCTTTCCTTTGTCAACTTGAGGAATTATGGATTTTGAGGATTGACTAGAGGCATTATTTCTCTTTTCGATAGGGTTAGATTGATGCTCAAGTTTGGAAGACTTTGATCGGCCATGACTGGGGGTGTCGAGATACTGTTCTAATTCTTCGACCCTAGCAAAGCATTCCTCGAGATCCGCAACGGGATAAAGAATGAGTTCCCTCTGTAACTCTGGGCGAAGACCCATTCGGAATCGGGAGAGGATAACTTTTGTTGGTTCATCGACATAGACCTGGGTCGTCAGGTCTTCAAACCGATCGATGTACTCTTTGACTTGGGAGTCTCCTTGCTGCAATGACTGCCACTGATCAAGAATACGTTCATTATATGATACGGGAACGTATTTTTCGTGTAGTTGGATTTTCATTTCAGCCCACGTGCAAATAGCATGAAGACCTTGGATTTGCCTACGACGCTCCACTCCCAACCAATAAAGTCTGGCTTGACTTATAAGCTTGACTTTGGCAAATCTGACCTTGCGGTCTTCGGACATGGCATACCACTCAAAGTAGTTTTCCATGCTGACGACTCATTCGAGAAAGATCTTGGGTTGTCTTTTTCGTCAAAAGTAGGGGCGCCCATTTTCACAGATTTCATGACCTTATCGTCCAGATTGGTTTGGACCTCACGTCGGGGAGGAACATCTCTCCTACGGTCACGGTTGTTGACTCTAATGGGATTCTCAGCGATGAGCTCATTGATCTCTTCGAAACGAGTCTCTAAAGCCTCATGTCAGGCTTGTTGATCAGCGATGAGCTCATCCATCCAGGTTTGACTAGCGGTCACCTTAGATGCAAGATCTCTAATCAGGGCCTCTAAGGTACTGGTATCCATGACGAAATTATGCAAGACAAAATATACTAAATTCAAGCGAACCCTAAAATCTATATGACCCGAACAACCTTAAACTAAAACTGTGCTTTGATACCAAAACTTACGCGAGACAAAACGCTAAAATTCTATTATGCGAATTTGGGATTAACTTTAGAATGAATTGAATAGCGGAAATATTCAAAATCAAGCAACACATAAAATTAATTCAATGAAATTAATAAAACAATTAGATTAATCCGTTTTAGCGTCGCATGCGTAAAATTTCCCGATCTAGAAAAACGGCTCCGATAAAGGAACTCGGAATTCACTCTAATTTAGGGCATCAAGCGATAATTGCAATATCGGATTTGATACCTCGGGGATTTTGAAGGAGATTAAACTTGAATAAGTAGTTCAAAAAGGAGATTAATGATATAATGGAATACGACTCTTTTTGGGATTTTTGTTCTTTTATCAATGGAAAGGAAAAATAATAATAATACCTGACAACAAGAGAAAGACAAACTAAAAGGATAAATTCCAAGGCTTCACACCAAGGATTTTCCAAAGCTTCACACCACGGCTGTACGTCGGCTTCGCACCAAGTCGCACGAGAAATGATCGCTCACTCCTCAAGGTTTGAAGGATTTACTCCCTCGATTGAAAACTTTTCACAAGCTCTCTAGGGTTTGCACAAAAGCAACTCTTTTCATTCATCAAAAACTCCTACAATGTTCTTCTTAATGACCTTATATAGGAGGTCTTACAATAAAATAAAACCCTAAAACAAATACTAAATAAAAGACAATTAAGCCCCTAAACCTTAAGTTCGAAATAGAAAAAATAAAAAATTTTAAGCTAACCCGGCGCGATTTCGATCGATCGAAATTGAACTTCGATCAATCGAAAGTGAAAATCGATTGATCGAAATTTCATTTATATGAACTATCGTCGTCGACATTCGATCGATCGAAATAGGAGTTCAATCGATCGAAATTTAAATTCGATCAATTAAAATTTAAATTCGATCGATCGAATTTGCCATGTGTTCCTTCCCTTCTCCAGAATTTTTATCTTCACGCCTAGTTCTGATTTTCGCTCCGCTTCTTCTTGGCTGAAAAATTTGTTGCGGCTCGAATCTACAGCTCTTGATCTTGGCGTCCCGCATCAAATGGGAGGTCCACTTCAGATTGCTACACATTTCGAGGTGGGAATCTTGTCACATGAAAGAATAAGAAGCAAGAAATTGAAACTAACTCTACTGTTGAAGGCAAGTATCATGTCATGTCACAAAGAGCACGAGAAGGTATGTGATTCTAATTCATTCTCGCGAATTTATGAGATGACATAAAACTCCTAATGGTTTTGTGTGACGATGATGAAGCAGCTATTCACATTGCAAAAAATCCAGTGTATCATGACAGGGAGATGCATATTGAAGTGGACTGCCACTTCATAAGGAAAAGGTTGAATCAAGAGAATTTTATATATCTCAAGTGAGCTTAAAAGATCAGTTGGCAAATATTCTTACCAAAGCTGAGGAGTAAAACAGTTGTATGACATTACCTTCAAGTTGGGCATGAATCATGATAGACATCTATGCACCAACTTGAGCGGAAGTGTTGGTGTGTACATAGATTCCATATTAAGTTAGTGTGCGTATTGGTCCATATATATAAATGAGCATCTTAGTGTTAATGGGTGTGTGAATATCCTTGTAAAGGCGTATAAATATTAATGCATAAGGGGATGAGTGTATCTGAAAATTAGTCCTAATTTTCTCCACCTTCTTCTTCCTCTACCTTTTTCTTCGTTTTGCTTTTTCTTTTCCATCTAACCCTAATTCCTAACAAAAAATTTAACTATAATAGCTCAAAATCCATGAAAAATTCATGTCAACAAGCCCGAATTTCAAATAAGTTTTCTTGAAATCAACCCAAATAAAACCATACTTTGTTTTTTCTTGTTTCTCTCCTCAAATCATCTATGTGGGTTGTTTAGGAGAGCTTTCAAGGCATATTTGGAATGCAAAATATTTTAATTGATATTAAATGGATCATGGATGATGTTTAGTTCATCTATATTAGATGGATCATATATAATGTTTTAATTTATATTGGATGGATCATGGATTATTATTTATTAATCATTAATTATTAGGTATACATCTATATTAGATATATATTTATATATAATGTAGATGATCTAATTATTAGGTTTACACCCATATTAGATATATCTTTATATAGAATCATATATGTATCATAGATACCCCATTTTCGTCCTTGAATGCACTAATTGTGTTCCCAAGATCACTATATAGTGGTCTAAATTCCATTATCATGCTCTGAGAACAAGACCACCTATGATTGCATTTATGATTAGGAGTTTTACCACTATATAGTGCCCTAAATTCTGTCCTTATGCTCTAAGAACAAGACCACCTATGATTGCATTTAAGGATTAGGAATTTTACTGAAGGAACATATTTATGGTAATTCAGTATTAAGGTAAGACAATTTGGCCTATTAGATATGTTGTGTGGTTGGACCTGCAGTTCAACACAGATGGTTGAGATCTGTCCTCATGGGCTCCAACAGTTTAGCATGCACCGAGTAATTATAATCGTGCAATATACTCATACTCCCCTAAGCGAGCACACCCTACTACCATGTTGATGCTCAATTGCCGTAAAATATTTGGGTCATCACTTGAATCCACATTCAACCTTGGATGAACCAATTCTGGATTCAATATTTCCACCATTCAAACCTTTGAATGTTTAATTTTACCCATAAACCCCCTTCATCTTGAATAGGATTTTGACTGCCAGCGAATATTTCACGAAGTGGACAAAAGCAGTTCCTTCATGACGTGCTTCTTGATCAGTTGTTTCGAGATTTATCAGAAAGAAAATATTTTAGTTGATTTGGTTTGCAACAACAAAAGTATCTAAAGAAAGGAAATCAAGTCATCTCTGCTCGCATAGAAAAACTTTTGAAATTTTTTTATCATGTCGAACATCATTTATCTTCCCCTATAGTCCTCAAACGAATCGTCAAATTAGAGCAATGAATAAAACTCTTACCAATATATTTAGTCAAATGGTTCGCAACTCACTGGAACTATTCTTTTTTCTTTCATAAACGACACAGATTCCATTCTTCCTATTGAAAATTCTCTCTTAGGATCTTTTTAGCCAATAATATTCCATGTGATTCTTCTGAATATGCTGAACTTCACCAGCAGAATTAGAATATATTGCATAAGTATATGAGGTTTTCAACATTTAGAAATTTATCATTCTCTAACGGATCATACCTACGATTGATATGTTATCCCAAAACATGTCCAAGGAGGTGATTTAGTTATTAAACTAGGAAGATCCTTTACTTAAGAAAATTCACTTTCGCATACCTCTTTCGTAATTTTATCCAATTGCTAAGAACTTTGTTATTTTAGAAGCATAGGATACTAGTTTACAAATTGAAAATTGTTGACGCTGAAAATTTCATCAAGCTGGCAAATGGCATATGGTTTAAAAGAAAAAAGTTCAGATATTCTGGTTCCACTTATGTTGAATAAATCACCTTTTACACATTCTAATGATCTCTTTGTTTGGTGCATTAAAGAAATTTATTCATTCCGCTTCATTACTATTATTTTGTTTGAATTGTATATAATTGTTTAACATCTCTTCTGGACGAATCCCTATTGTATTTTGTTTGCTACTCTCTTAACATAGTTTTATTCATCCTCTATACACAATCACCATTCATAACACAAGTAAACGTATATGAGAGCATCAAGAACTTTCCATTTGGCTTGATTAGATAATATGGCGTAACAATAGCATTCGTTCCTATAACACAAAATAAAAAAGGTGATATTGCCCTTAGTAGCAGGAATCTTCTACCTAGCATGCCACTCCTGCTTCGGAATCTAGCTCCTCCCCTCACTACTAATAAAAAATAGTCTAATTTCAAGCTTCCGATTACATTCCCAACCTACTACGCACTTCCTGTCAATTCCAGGCACAAAGATACCGCCTATGTTTCTCTTCGCCATGAAGCCATCTTATAATGCCAAAATTTGAGGATATCATCCAAAGGGACACACAAATTCATCGATAACGGGATTGATAACCATGTTGCATATGGTTTTCAAAAAAAACCCATTAAAACAGAGATGATGGCAATTAGAAACAGAATATTACTTTCAAAGATGAAGTTATGTTGTGGAAAAGATTAGAATTGCAATCAACCCAGCTCATTCTCTTATGGAAACATTAGAACGACCATTGATATTTTTCCATGGTTTATTACTATCACTCTATTTGAACTAGTTGGTTTCAAAATAACTTGTTCTCATTTCACTCTCACCTTTTATTGACAACGGAATTCATTTTATGATTGCTAAAACGATATCAATTTCCAACATCAAATTCATACTTTGATGATTACGATGTTTTTCATGTATAAATTACTTCAACATATTTACCACTTTACCATCATCAAGTAGAATCATCTGTACTTCACATTTTCTCATAAAAACAGAGAACAATAAGAACTTACAATTTCTTGGTAAGAACTTACTGCTTACCAAACCAACAGGGGGTTGGCACCATGGCCAGAACCACAAGAAGCGAAGGTTCCGAGTTCGAACCCCACCCCTTGTTGGCCACTCGCAGGGATTTATCCCTACTGACTGGTACGTGTGATTTGCAGGTGTTGCACGTACCCACGGAGAGTGCAGATACCTTGTTTTTGAAAAAACCTACTACTTACCAAAAATATCTATTACTTTCATTTCAAAAACAAACTTCAGTCAGAATAAGCAAATAAATGTTACAATTCCTCCCATCCTCGATCGATCGATAGATCTCTCGACACTTGTGTACCCCTCTCATACCTATCTCTCCACTGTACCGCACATGTGGCCCACTAGTCCATTTAATTCATTTTTATGGTTTTGTTTTACTATCAAACTTCTATCCTCTTCATATATCTTCTTTTGATGCTCCATCTCCTTTCTTTTGATGTCGCTTCCCTATTCTTTAAATCATCTTCCTTTAAAGATGACTTCAACATTGGCATCTTTTAGCATATAAGAATTTTAGCTGCTCAACTTCCTTTCTCAACTGAATTTTATATGTCATAATAACTTTCAATTCTCTCTTCTTTCTCAGTAACTTCTTGTACATTTTCTTTCATTTTCGAAAAGTCTAGTTCTTGTTGTTCCAAATATATCTCCAAATTTGTGGTACTTCTTTTCCAATTTAGAAGCATATGTATGCTGCGCCCCAAACGAGCATGTTGAATCCGATGTCTGCTTGAAAAATAAGAAACGGAGGTTTTCAGTCACTTGACTCATGTGAGAACACTTAAAGGTGAAACACATCAGCACTTAAGTGTCTCACATAAGGCCTTAAAATAAATCGCATCCCTCTTATTGGTTTCTTTGACTTATTAAGATATATCAAAGGTGAGGGGGCTTTGGATTTTATGTTCACCTCTTTTGGCATAATATGACAGGGAGAGAGAGAGAGAGAGAGAGAGAGAGATGAAGCCCTTTTACAATTTTTGACAACAAAATGACAGTTTTTTATAGTATTTCATACTTTAGGTTCTATTCAGGTTTTTTTTCTTTCTAATATTTCCTAGTTAGGTTTTATTTCCTAGTTGGACTTAAAGATTTTTAGGTGATTTATCTCTCCATTAATATAACATGGGCATGAGCCATAGTTTATGTACATAACGGTTAGGAATTTTGAGAGTCCATGCATAAGTTTTGGGAGTTAGTGAAACACAAATTATCTAGTTTAAATGCTTTGTCTATTGTGTGGTAGATTAAGCATTCAAGGAACTCTTTAATCTTGTGTTTGCTTTTCTTTTCTTTGATTTGTTCTCTCTTATCACATTAATATTCCTTCATAGTTCATCATCCGAAACTGTTCAAATTATTTGAAAAGAATAGGAAATTTTTTATGACTTCTCAGCAATTAAGCCGAAAATGATAGTATCAGCAATACCAAGGGATACTATATATATATGTCATCAGTATTGACCGATAAATTCCGATACGCCACTTATCAGCCAATCCCAATGGATACCAAATCCTGTATCGCAGATAAGTATCAGCCACATCGACCGATACCTAACAGATACCACCATTAATGGCATCCATATCAGATCAGGCGAAAACTGATACACAGATATTGGCCGATTTTTGAAACCATTGGAGAAACATAATGTAACTATAGAATTAAACTGCACCCGAAAATGAATGTCAAACCTTCGTATTGATCATATATTTAATAACACATAAGTTTTGCAGTCAAGTTCCTAGCATTCTATTCTATAAAATAAAACAATTAAAACAAAAAAAAAACAAAGAAAAGCATCTCATATAATGTCTAAAAGTTAGGGAACCATCCAAATTGTATTGCTAATTGCTGAAACCTAACACACATAACTACATCTTCCCAGTTCATAATTTTGGCAACCAAAATTGCAACACCTCAATCTTTTTTCAACATACACAACTAATAACCTAGGTAGTTGTTTATTTCGAAACACAACAGTAATCATGCAAAATGATCAATCCAAACCGATACGTATATCTTTTGGTGGCCACCGGGTTTATACATTGAATGTATCTGTCCTTACATATTTGTATGTATCGGCCAATACATACCAATTTATCGTCCAAAACCGATATGTACCGGGCGATACATATCGGTTTTGGACGATAAATTGGAATGTGGTTTGGCATTAATTGTGGCACACGATCCTCTGCTCGTGGCACACAGTGCCATCCTCCAAGCCCACATGTCTTCTGAGGTCACGCATCAGCGTCACTTGCGACCGTGTCGCATCCGCATCGCGTCCGCATCGCGACCATGTCGCGAGGCCCTCATGGCCTCATGCCCACATAGCACTGTGTCGCGACCATGTCGCGTCCATGTCGCGACTATGTCGCAAAGCCCTCATGTCGCGTGCCCTCATGGCACCACATGGCGTACCCTCGTGGCACCGCATCACATCTGAGTCGTGACTGTGTCTCGTGCCCACTCGGCACTAAGTCGGGTTCGTCATTGCACCCGGATTCCGTGTGCCCTCTTGGTACCGCATCGCTTGTCGTACAAGCTAGATATCGCGTGCCCTCTTGGCACCATATCGCATGCCGTCATAGCACCGCCTCACGTGCCTTGTAGCACACAGACGTCGCGTACCCTCTTAGCACCACGCTGCGTGCCCCTACGCGGAGCACCGCACTGCGTGCCTTATGGCACCACGTCGCGTGCCCTTATGCAGAGCACCGCACTACGTGCCTTATGGCACCAGGACGTCGCGTGCCCTCTTGGCACCACGTCATGTGCCCCTCCACGGAGCACCGCATTTCATGCCCCACATGCGTCTAGTCGATGTCGCATCGTGTATAAGGGACACATGCACGCGTTGCAGGGTCACGTGCCTCTGCACCCACGCGTGACATAGATAGCTATAAGGTCCGCCCGCCTTCTTGCTAGCCACAAGCCCAGCTCTAAGGTCGCCATGCCTTTATGTTGGCACACAGATTAATGAGGCCGTCACATCCTCCCCGATTCAATAAGGTCAACGTCCTCGTTGACGCGAAATCTCATGGGAATGACCATGCCACATCCGCCAATCTGGCTGTGTCAATGTCCACACTGACACCAAGACCTGCATCAATTCCTAGACCTCAGTCTTCACTCCATGTGAGGTCTCCACCAATGTCTAGCCTCGAGGTTTGGTACCTCCTTGCTATCTCATCTTGGTCTCATCCGCACTTACGGACCAGAAACGCATTGATCCTTTGCGTGACTCCGCACCAGCGCAATCCATCACTATGCCGCTTCGCGTGGTTCTGCACCAACGTAATCTATCACTATGCATGCCCCAAGCATTAGTGATTATGGCTCGCTTTAGTACCTCGACACTATGTGTCTTCACCCAAGAGTTTGCATAGCAAATTTTGCCTTCGAAGCATCTTAGTACATCGGTCATGCCTTCAAGACCATGTTACTCAAGCTTGCCTTTGACTCAACCTAGCTACAAGGCCCTCCCACCTTGCCTGCTAGATGATCCTTGTGCATCTCTATGCACCAGGAGCGTGACTCCGTCACATTCAGGGGCGTGATTTTGTGATTTTGTCACATTTTCTCCCCCACCCAATGCGTTGGCGTCCTTGTCAGCAGCCGAACTCCTACGTCAGTCCCTCGACACAATTGTAGCTTTTTACAAAGACGTTCTCACACCAATCCAAGGGCAAGCAACGCTCATCAAACTGTACTTGTACCAGTACTTCGACTACTATCTTTCGTCTTCACCCAGGTACAATCCTAACAATTCATCGCGACGAGCCAAATGCATCCTCCTCGCTCTATGGTGTAATAGGTCTTCACCTCATGCTACGGCATAGCGCCATGACCATCTTTTATGTGTCTTCACCCCACGTAGAGTTCAACCAACTTGGTCCGGTCAATATTTCACCCAGGTATCTTTATATACCAGTTCCTCATACAACCAGAAGCAAACCGATTGTTAGCATCCAAGTTTGCGCAACTCATTGCGCATCGCAGCTCTCTAGGTTCTCAACAGTTCGTCTTCACTCAGGAGTCTACCTTTCATCCGCATTGTCGTCTAGCACCTCAACACCTCTATGTCTTCGCCCAAGAGTTCGACCTGCGTCTGAGTTGTAGAAATCCAGTACCTCGACGTATGTTTCACAATGCTGAAATCCGCAACACTGCTTATATCTGTCGATCGTAGCAACCGACGGAACCCAGCTTTCTCGGACCTTTAGACTTGATCACCACACAAGACCTCAACGATCCTGCAGCGCTCTAGTACCTCAACACCTCTGTGCTTTCACCCAAGAACCCGCCATGAGCACCTTGCTCAATCAACGAAGCTCTATGCTTCTCACACTATAGTACCTCGACCTCTGTCTTCACCCAATAGCGTGACTCGAGTCACCTCTTGCAACCCGACTTACGGTCCTTCTCGTAGACAAAAGATTTTGACGATCGCCTGGGACTCACTTTCTTTGAAGATACCCATCTGGCTCTCGTATTTGCTTCCTCTGAAGCTATACTAGATCACCTGGGACTCGCTTCCTCTGAAGGTACCCATCTGGTTCATCCGTTGGCTTCCTCTGAAGCCACACTGGATCTTGGTCCAGCCATTCGTCTCTCGCAGACGTTGTGCCTTATCGGCACACAACAAAGCAACGAGCTTCTGACCCCTACACTGGTTCAGCCTAGCTCAATTCAGTTCTCACGATATCTTGCTTAACTGTATCATCGATCCTGGCCCATTGCAACATATTGATCCTTACATTGCCGCATACCAGCGGTCTAGACCCTCATGTCATATACCAGCGACCGATTCTAAAATCTCAGCTTCCTCAAGTGAGAATGGAGCATCCTACCTGCTCCTTGCCATCCATGGCAACGGTGCTCTCAGCACCAATATGATCCAACGTCTCAAGTTGGAGTCACTAGCGTTCATCCATCCTGGACCGACCCGCTATTGCAACGAATAGCCCTCATGGGCAACAATCGTCACGAAGTGAGAACGGACCATCCCCTGTGCTCCATGCCGACATGGAAACGATGCTCTCAGCACCTGTGTGACTCAACGTCTCATGTTGAAAGTCACCAGCGTCCATCCACCTCGGACCGACCCGCTACTTCAACGTGTGACACTCACGGCCAACAAGTTGTTAAATGTGAATGGAGCATCCTACTTGCTCCTTGTCATTTATAATAATGGTGCTCTCAGCACCAACGTGACCCAACGTCTCATGTTGGAGTCACTAGCGTTCATCCATCCTGGACCGACCTACTACCGCAACGCATGACTCACATGGCCAATTAGCGTCGAGAACATTTTCACGACATATAATCCAGCAGTACCGTCCCTCTGCGTGCGACCCAATCGCATCTCAATCACAGACGTGCAACTCAACTGCACACAAGTAACACTGGCTGTCATAAAATCAGAGGGTCGTGTGCCATGGTGGTATGTCAAACCAAGGGGTTTGAGGTTCTTCTGCTGATTAGCTCAAGTTAGTGTTTAGACCATACTTGGGGGAAGGGAGCTGTGGAGCTATTCTCCCACATATGGGGCCCTGCGTTGCGGGACGAGCGCATGGGCTTTCTAGGTTAGGGGTGGGCCTAGAACGTCGCTGCAGTGATGCGGCGATGCCATGTGTCACCTGAGGTGAGGTTACCATGTGACCCCAGGCTAGCGTCGCGGTGCACATGGGTCGGTGACCTCACGAGGGCACTCAAGGGCTACGTGGGACGCAGTGGTGCGCACTAGCTGAGGGCCTAAAGCGGATGTGTGCTGGTCGCGTGGACCACACACGATGCTTAGTTTGGATAGCATGAAGAGCTGCATGCTACTCCAAGTGTATTGGCCGATACATACAAATATGTAAGGACAGATACATTCAATGTATCAACCCGATGACCACCAAAAGATATACGTATCGGTTTTGTCTGGAATTTTGATCCATGATCCAAACCATATTTCATCAAGTTAGGCATTACTTTTTATGTAGACAAGGTTTTTAAATGATAGCCTACAATCAGATTGAAGCTCAAGAGTATCAAAGCAGAGCTACAATGTATGACAAATCAGATTGTAAACCAAGTTGAAATTGACAACTTAATGCTAATGAGAAACTTCGAACTCACACATTATTAAAAAGGTAGGCCTTCCCTGAACGGCAATGGAAAGACTGGTCAAAATGGCAAAGCAATAAGAAACATTTTATAGCTCGGCTGAGCAACTTAAACAAACACAAAGTCACGCGGGAAAAGGAAAATATAAGAACATTACGGAGATAAGAACCAAAACTTAAATAGCATTACTAGTTCTGATTACAGATTAAGATAACAGATTCACAAATACAAGAAGCACATACGATCAAATTAACCAGAAGAGGATCCCCCTGCGATCTAGAAAGGATGAGGTCCAAATGCATGAACTGGTCTGTTTATAAATAAATATCCTAGTGGATGCAAGAAAAAGTAATTGTTGTAGACTTTTATCCCTTATCTTATTTAAAAGTTATTTGTGTACTTGAGAGGAAGTGTAGGAAATATTTCTACAAAAGTGGTGGAAAATTGAATACTTATATCTTTCCAATTATTATCGAAGGAGGAGGAGGAGGAGGAGAAGAAGAAGAAGAAGAAGAGCCCAAAAAGATGGAAAAACGAAGACGAAGTAGGAGGAGAAGGCAGAAGGCGAAGGAGGAGAGGAAAGGAGGAGGAGAAGAAGAACAAGGGAACTTACATCTCCTTATCTCATCCCAGCAAATTGCCGAATTTATATTGGTAATATTGCAGCCCCGCATCACAATCCAAAACCACCCAGTCCATCGCACAGTGCATAACAAAAGTCGAAGATTTCCTCCTATGGGACACTCGATTATTTCTTTCAATTCAAATTGCCCAAATGGCTTAGAGATGTAATGTATGGTAAAATATGTGTGACTGGGTATCACTGGATACACTAGGATGAGGCTGGCGTGCATGTGGGTTTTAGTCCCACAATGGGTAGAAATGTAATAGGTCTCTATGTAGCCTCTATATCCCTCTTATAATACAAATCACCTTACTAAGCAACAAATAATCCTTATAGTGTCTCCCTCTTCTCCTTCCTCTACATCTTTCTGATAAACCTAAATGGGTATTTTCTCTTCTTTAGTTATCCTAGTATGATTTTGTACAAGGACAACCATCAGAGTGGCTTGCGAAAATGCCCTTCTTAAACCAGTGAAACCGCCATGGTCCCAAGACGTCAAAAAGTCCCCAAGTCAAATACTTTCAAGACCATGCTCCAGGCCTCTTTTGCTGCTTCGCAAACCAGAAACGAATAAACAAGTGAGTAGCCGACTCAGCCTTCTACCTACACAGATCTATTTTGCATCCACTTTTCACCTACTAATCAACAGTGAGAATACGACCCCAAGAAATGCACCCTCCAAAGAAGTGAATCTTAGGAGTTGAGCACCTTTTCGAAACTAAGATCAATTATCGCTTAAAGGGGTATGGATGAGGTAGCCATAAAAAGATCGAATCGAAAAAATCCCTTTATTTTTCAACATCCAGAGCCTAACATACTCTCCTAGAATTTGGTTTGAAAGCACCGATAACCCAACTCAGCACCAAGTCTGTAGCAGCTCTCATGACCATGAGGACAGGATTCCCTCAACTTACGATAAATCCCATCTTTTCTTTCTAAGCGAATAAATCATATTCTAGATCTATTCTCCAGTAAACTTCTTTCCAAATAACTAGACACCAGCTCTTGATAGAAGAGACCAAGGGTTTCAACTTGAAAATTTTAAGGCCACCACGTTCAACAAAAATAGTGGTATGGCCATAAGGCTGAAATTTTCTTTTTTGGATAGAAATGATTTTCTTTATATTCACAACATTTCTAGTGATTTTCAGTTGCTTCTTTTTTCTTTTTTCTTTTTGTAGGGGGGTGAGGGGGTGGGGGTGCTCTTCTAGGGGAAAAAAATAGCAAAGGCTTTCTTAATTTATGCGTGTTTTCAGCTTGATATGAAATACAGAGTCTGCGAAATGTTTGGTGCAGTTCTTTGCTACGGATACTACAGAAGCTGCTGCATCACAATCCATCTATTTTATGTGTGTCAATGTATTTAAGAAATTGGGAGTTTAGTCCCACATTGGTAAAATATGTTTTATGTCTATTGTTGTCCCACTATATAAGATAGCCTTGGCTTGTAACTCATTATCCAAGGTGGTCAACATAGTCGCTTGCGTTACATGTACTTCCTTCCCTCTTCTCCTCTATAGTCAATAAACACTACATATGGTATTCCTTTTCTTCTTAGTTTAGAATGCTACATGGTATCAGAGACGGTTAGATCCCGTGAGGTTTTTTTTTCCTATTTTCAGTTCCCCGTTGTCATGGTTTGTCTGACATATGCTTTGTGCACCGCCGCTTTGTTGAATCTTTGCACACCAAAACTTAGTTGTTTCCTTCATATCTTCCCCTAAACCCTATGATTTCCCCTATATGTATATGAAGAGTTCAAACCATGTACTATTTGAGCAGTTTACTAATTCCATGGTAGTTAAGGCGACGCTATAGTGTTTAGCAAAAGAAATCTCCATAAGAACCAAAAAACTAGCGGTCCATAATTTGAAATTGTTCCTAATTTTTTGCAGATGTGCGCTTAGTCCATCGGCCGAATCCCCAAAGATAAAGCTCCCTCTCTATCAGGGACCTTACAACTTGAGACGGGTTTGGATGCCTTGCACATGTTCCCGACATTTCAAGCAGGGTTTAAGACCATGGGTGTTGCTCCCTCGGGACTGCAAATAGATAAATTGGATCTAAAAAATGTGCCAAATCGCCTGTATAAAGGTTTCCGAGCTGTCACACGGGCCGGGGAGTACAAAGTAAGATGCTGAATCATATGTTCAAACGCATAGTTGAAATTGGATCAGTTAGTGTCTCTGTAAAATGCAAAGGTGGCTTTTGGGAATTCCATGGCTTTTAATGCATTCTTTGATCATTTTGAAGTATACTAAGGTTTGAAGAAAGTGAACATTCTTATTTTGTGTGTCGATTAGTAAGAAAAGTAAGCCCATATCAAACAAAGTCAACACAAAAGGATGCTTATCAAATTCTATGAGGATCCACTCTTTTTTTTTTCCGGGTCTTGACAATATTGCAACCTTGATGTCACAGGTCTGATCCCAGCTTACCACCATAAAGATAAAAAAAAACAAAAAAATAAAGAACTTTGCCTTAATGATACCCATAAATTTTATTTTATTTTTATCAGTATAAAGGTCTTTTTAAGTCCTGGTAATCATAGTGACAAATTTCGTTTTCGGCAACCTTTCGGTAGGGGGTCATTTCAGTTCATTTTGGATAAATTTTGGGAAAATTTCGAAAAGTTTCGGGGAGTACAAAAAATATTAAATATATGTTATATTTAAATTTCATAAAATTTTTATTTATTATTTAAAAAATGACAAAAATTAGAAAAGATTTATTAATTTCGTTAATTTCTCCGAAATTAATGAAATTTCAGTGATTTCAGAGAAATCATCGAAATTTCGCAGAAAGATTCGCCCGACCCCTGTTTCGGTAAATTTCGGAGAATTTCAGAGAAATTTGTCACTATGCTGGTAATAACAAAATGCTTGGTATTAGGTATACGCTCTGTGCACTGAGGCCAGTCCATGGTTCAATCTGATTCTGCAAACTGACCTATTTTTTTAATATATTTAAATTATAAGCCTTGACAATATTGCAACCCCATGAGGTTCAGTCTAATCCCAGCTTAAGCATTTAACAGAAAAAAGAATAAAGAAAGTCTTGATGATAACTAAAGATTTGGTATTAGGTACCACACTTGTGCCCCAGGTGTGGTACATGGGTCAATCTCCCTTTATGAAAATGTGGCAAATGCATAAATATTTAGGAAAAGTGTTGTGTGCCCAACGGCATGGTGAGCGTGCCCCCAATTGTGAGGAACTCCATGTGGCATCTAAAACATATGGTGTCAGGTGGAGCAAGGTTGTTTCGTTTAAATCATCTTCGATTTTTATTTTTTCAAAAACTCAACTTCATCCTATTGTTTTTAGCCTCGAAATCTAGGCAATTGCAAATTAGTGAAAGAATGTTTTTGTTTGAATATTGGTTCTAAACCTCGGGGATATCGACTTGTGAACAAAAATTGGCTTTTGGATACCAGCAAAATTATGTATAACCCAAACCGTAATGGGAAAATTATGGAAAAAATTCTGATTGCCGCCTTTTCTCATTAAACCAACAGTTTAATAGCCTCTTAATTTGCTTTTCAAGGGTCATACTAATCAATGCATGCTAGCTTAGCATGGTAAACAATTAGCTTCAATAGATTGTGATCTATTCTAGTATATGTGCAACGATCAGGTTCAACCAGTTTTACGACTATTGGATAGAGGAGAATAGTGACTGAATGTCATCTCGTAAAATGGAAATAATGAAAGTCGAGATTCCCTTATATCCAATGGTTGTAAAACTCCCTATATCGGGCTCAACCAGTTGGACCTGACCATTGTTCCCAAGTTTATAGCCCATTCACTCAACAACTATTTTATAATTCCAGGAAGTGATCAGGTCCAACCAATTAATCTCATGTCGGTTCAACTGATTTAAGTCCTTGGATGTAAGGGAATCTTGACTTATTGCTTACACATTCATTATTTGAAGGTGAAAATACTTCTCATATCAAAATCCTTTTTATCCAAGTGTTCTAAAGCTGATTGAATTCCATATAAGTTTCAACCAATTGGACATGACCATGACCTCATATCTTCAAACAGATGTGAAACTGTGTTTTTCATCAGATTTTTTAATATACATATACCATTATAACAATATTATTTGGAAATGGCTTTTAGGCCAGCTTTTAGGCCAGCATTCACTCTCTCAAATGATGTAGAAACCAGATAACATAAATGGATATAGTGAACATTTATAGCTTGGAGAAAGATTTGGTTAAAATAGAAATCACCTAGTGTCACATTGTATAGATTTTGAAATTTAGGCTCCACTACACAATCAAATGATGAGTTTGATGATTACATCTCAAGTAGGCTAATATAAGTTGCAAGAAATGGAGACAAGCAAATAGAATATTGTGTGATGTAAGAGTAAGAAAGTTTCTATAAGACACTGATCAGACCTGCCAAATTATATGACAGAAAGATACGGTGCATGGGGTTGAGATGCGCTCATACTAATATCGATGAGTGGAATAATCAAAGATAAAATTAGAAAAAAGTATATAAGTGATTTGTTTTTTAAATTGTCAGGCAGACTTGGTCTGCAATCCTTTATGTCAGCCTCAAGAAGAAAATTAGAAACAAGTACATAAGAGAAAATTAGAAACAAGGATTAAGCGAACCTGGTTCAAAAGCATCTAAACCTATAGGCTATATAATTAAACATAATTATATAGGAGAACATGTAATATATGCTTCAAGGGCCGACCCAACCCGACAGTCAAGTTTATTTTCGAACCCAATTAAAAAACCAGATCAGATAACTGACCAACCCGGCCCGTTGACACCCTACTACAACATCGTCAGTCAAATAAACCTAGTAAAGGACCTATGAACACCAAAACATCAACTGATAAACATGGACTATCTCCTCCATCGAGTTACAGTTAAAACTACAAATCATCAAAACAAATAATCAAACATATAATGTGAGAGAGAGATACCTCAAATTCTAGAACTTTGAATTCGCCCCATGGTAGGAAAGAAGTAGATCAATCCACTGCTTTGAATACTCGAAAGGAATCCATAACTCGGCGCAAATCACTTTCCTCTTCTAAGAACACATTTTCGGGAGTTTGCAATCGTAATTCATACAGTCGGTTGTTTTCGACCCCGAGCACTGAAAGGTAACGCCTGTCCCATTCGAGACGAAGTATCCGATCTTGCGGCATAACAGCCAACTCATTGTTGTTTGCATATGATTTTATATTAACCTGCATACAACACAATGGAAGCATAATTAGAGGAAAAAAATTCTCAGCATAGAAAAGAGGGGCCATACACATACTCCCTCTTTGTTTCAACTTTGCATAAACCTACAACCTGTGGTAAGATGGTACCAACTACCATGATGTTGCGCCCCTTTGCAAGCGACAAAACCACACCATCCTATAGTCAACCAATTTTCGTTTTTGATAACCTGAGTATCCGGGCCTCTTAGAGCACTCGACTAATCCCAGGGCCAAATGCACACCCCAAGTTAGCACGTGCCAGGTCAGCACATGATATGAATCCTAGGGTGGCCTCAAGGGGGAATTTGAACTCAGGTGTCCCACTTCCTGAGGCAGGTACCTGGCCAGCTTGCCAAACCCCTTGAGGTTATAGTAACCAAAACTTATTAAAAGGGTGCACTCAAGATGGATTACCAAGTCTAATTTAGAAAGATCAATAGAGACACTAAATGGCATAGGAAGTAGTTGCCCGAAATTCCAAAGGGCTCCTCACCAAGCCGAGTAACTGGAAGCCACCCGGTTACTCGTGCTGTGATTGATCTAGTGCAGGCACCCATTTCAAAAGGCGGTTGCTGACATGGACTAGTTGATATTTTGAAACTTCACCAAAGAAATCTCATATTAAATTTACAGATGACTCCAGTATGGATTATGTCGGACAATATATAAATAAATAATTGTTTTGGGGACCAATAAATGCACCAGAACTGGCACCTTAAACTTTTCCCTTACCTCAACTTGATAGTATACCCTCCCATCATCTGCAATCCTCGAGGATGTGGAAAGGATGCTAGATTCTCGCCGAACACCGAGTCTAGTAGACATGAACTCCGTCAAGTATTGCTTTAATACTTTCTCTCCAGCTACTTGTGAGGAACCCAAATCTTCGACACTTTTGTACTTGGAGGATGACGGAGAAGATAGTTCCACAGAGAGATTTTCATCAAGAACAAAAGGATCTCTAAAAAATATGTCTGCACCCGCGCCCTTAACTTGAATCCAGTTCTGTGGGTACTTGAATGTATAGCCATCAAAAGTATCTAAATGTTCCCTGAACACAACTGATGGCTCAGCTAAGGCAATATCATGCAAGCCCACTTGCGAGAAGAAAAAGCTCGACAACATGTAACCCACTATATTCCTCCTTGGAACTGCAAAAACTTTAGTCTGATTATAATAGCAAATGTCTTGTGAGAAATCATGGAATGTAAGCAGGATTTAGCCAATACTTATATATAAATGGGTAAATTATTGTAGGAGATGAGATCATGGGAATAATGTTTATTATCTATAATATGAATATGATGTTTGCGCCAGAGTAATTTAAAGGATCTTATAATTTCCATGAGAAAATAGCAATCATGTTTTCACAGAGCAGGGAAAAGGATTAGCAGAAATAATAAACTATCATTTACGTTCTTCTATATGTAAATCTGTTCTATTCCTCTTTCATGAACTAGAGTATTATAAAAATTTCAGTCTACCACTGTTCTCCTTTTCAAAACTACAACACCAGTCCCCTTTTACTAATGAGCTAAAACAGCTCATCAAATAACAACAAATGCTCTTGTAGTGTTCCTATTATGTGAGTTATCAACACCCCATACATGGAGAAGCCATATGGAAGAGGATAATGCTGTAAGGCCATATTTCTTTACCAATATATCAAATGGGAAATTGTATTGAAATTGGCAGAACTTAACCCAATTGAACAGGGGTGTGCCAATGCCACTAAAATCTAAAACCAACCAATTTACTGCCAAATCAATCTTCGTATACAACTGGGACCGGGAAACAAGCTGCCAATGGTTGACCATATAGTCAGATTTTCAGCAAAAGATAAATAATCAACATTTGGGGCCCAAGAGTTCGACTTAGATTGCTAGGGAATTTTTATAAGACGGTTGTTACACCTGCGATATTATGCGATGCAGAATGTTGGGCCATGAAAATACGACAAGAAGATAAGAGTACATGTGGCCAAGATGCATATCTTGAGATGAATCTGAGGAGTAACAAGAAAGGATAAAATTCGGAACGAGTACATAAGAGAAAATTTACGAGTGACACCTATAAAGGAAAAAATCATGGAATGCCGCTTGAGGTGGTTTGGACATGTTCGTATGAGGCACGAAGCAGACCCTGTACGAAGGGTTGAGACGCTAGAAAGCACAAGGAAGTAAGAGAAAAGGAAGATCTGGAGGGAAGCCATAAGAAGAGAGACGAAGGATTGCAAAGTTACAGAGAGCTTATCGCTGATCAGAAATGAGTGGAGAAATAGGACTCGCGAAGCCAACCCCAAATAGATGGGATAAGTCTGTGATGATGATGATAGGCCTGAAAATTTTCCCAAACTGCTATTCTTGAGTTGCACTTCGCTCAATACTTTGAAAATGGATGAGTTGTGGCAAATATAAGCATAGAAAGTTTATTCCATTATTCCTATTACAGATAAATCGTTGGTGAGCCACACGTTTGTTACATGGATCAAGATCATTGCCATCACCACCACTTTTTCCAATTTGTTTGGGGACGGTTTCCTGAGTCCTATTTCTGTTCCCATTTATTTAGTGACTAAAATAAAAATCATCACAAGGATTTGTCAAGATTTCCACAGCTGGTTACCTGCTTGACGCTAATCCTCTCCATTTTTTATCAAGGCATAGAAGGAACGAGATAGCCTGTCAAATTTATGAATTTCACCAAAGCAGCCTCAACAATCCCCACATAAAGGAATAATGAATAAGGAATTCAAACTTACATCAGCCCTTATTGTTTATTTATTCATTTTCAGCACTAATTTTTTTTGTTTTTTGAAAAACTGGGTGTCCAGGCCTCTTAGAACACCCGACTAATCCCAGGGGCACGTGCGCACCCCAAGTTAGTATGTGTCAGGTCAGCACGGAATATAAATCCCTAGGGTGGCCTCAAGGAGAGATTTGAACTCAGGTCTCCCGCTTTCTAAGGCGGGTACCTGGCCATCACACCAAACCCCTTGAGGTTGCACTAATAAACTTCATTACAGTATGGACGAGATACTTGAGAACACGTAGTATATACAAAGCCATAACAACAAAGTATATATATATATATATATAGAACACAAAAACTTCATCAAAATATAATTAGACAACAGGGAGATAAGGACAACTATTTGAATAATCTGATAAGACTAGGGGAGTCCACTCTGATCCACAAAAAGGAGAGGCAGTTTTTGAGAGAAAATACTCACAAATGGATTCATCAAATGTCTATTTTTCGTAGTTGATCCAACTAATCTCTAAATGCTTATCTCTTTCTTGTCTTTAGGTTGAACCACGAAGTTAAACAAGAGTCTTAAGGATCATAATCATTTTCTAGTTCTATAAAAAAGAGTCAAAGATGGCAGGACTCATATTTGCATATGGGTTTCTTACAGCAACTTTTTTGTTGTCCTCCTTCCATACCCGTAATATAACCTCACCAAAGGGCCAAGTTGTCTTGGATGGTGAAAGATTATTATTCGTTTGCCACAACACTCTTTATGCTGCACACTTATTTGTCTTCTAATCAAGGTTTGCAAGCAATGGATTATTATTCCTTCTGCCAACCCCTCTATGGCTGCGTTTGGGTTAGCTCTTTGGCTCCCACGGGGAGCTGTTTTCACGTTTAGTACGACAGCTCCTCACCCCATTTACTTTAGCGGGAAGGTGTTTTAAGTGATAAAACTGCACTCTACCTGTTCTCTGCCATAAGAGATAAAATCTGTTTTAGCGGAGAGCAGGCAGAGAGCTGCTTCTGCTCTTATAAGAGCTAACCCAAACGCACCCTATAATGCCTAGTGCTCCACCTATCTGGTTGTCAGTTCTAATCTAGGTTTTGTTATATTAAATCTACAATCTTCAAACCCACAAAAATCTCATCACTTCTTTGACAGGTACCACATCAAATGTTTCCTTAGTGCTTCTACTAGTATAAGCAGTCTAATCAACTAGGCCTCGAGTAAGCATCGATACTTGTTCTTCACCCATCAAAGTACTCAAATCTATATAATATATACTAGTATGACACCAAAAGTAATAAGGGCTTAACTTCCGGCCCTGTTAACGCCAAGTTGGTTTTAATGAAGGGAATTCCAGGTGGTTTTGGTGTATTTGTTAGATCCTTAACAAATAGTATCAAAGCCAGCACCATGTGTCGGGTTCATGTACAATGGTCCACTTGGGGACAGAGCTACCTAAGGGTCCACAGAAAGGTTAGAAAAGTAAATGTTGACACAAATTGGGCCAGAGTGAAAGCCGCCACAAAGTGGGCTAGTGTGTTAAGACCCCAAAATAATAAGAGCCTAACTTTCTGCTCCATCAACTCCTGAGTGTTTTTGGTGTATTGGTTAGGTGTCCTTGACATATTTTTTTTTTACAAATGCATTAGACCCCTTTAACTGCAATAATTAACAAATAGAAAATATAAATATTTCTTAATTAAGCTACATTTGTGTTAATTATCATCATATTTTATGCTATATACATAATTTTTTATTGGGGGTTAAATCCAACTTCATCTCCCACCACCCAATTAAAACGACCCATAACCTTCAAATTAAGCTTTTTGTTACAGATTACACAACTGAGGCACCTTAAGCGCACGTTAGCAAGTCCCATTCGAATATAACTCGGGAGAGAATTAGGGAAGAATTCAAAATTCTTTCTATTTTATGCTCTATAAGAATATTCAAAAATATAATTTAAAAAACCAAAAACGAAAAATGAAGTGATAAAGTATGTATTAAAGAAAAAAAAAACTAACCTTTGGAATCCTTATCATGCGCCTCGCAAACAACACATAGCCGATTCTTCGAGTCCCTGCTCGCGGCTAACGTGAGCCGTAGTTTATGCGTTCCAAAACCCCGGTTCTGGCTTCCCGATAAAACGGCTGGGTAGCTGTAGCCGGAGCGAGGAATTGGAACCGATTCGAGGATTGCAGCCATTTGAGGTGAAATTGGCGGGTTGCCACTAAAGATTTTGCTATGCTTTATGGATGAGGAAGTATGGGTGGAACTTTTATAAGATGTTTGTTAGCATTACCAATTATGATACTGCTCTAATATCTAGTTAGACCGTTCATCACCACATTCCGCACCGAAAACGTCAGGGCACCCCTAATTCGGCTTCGGTTTAGGGTGGCAAAAACCCAAAAAACGTGGGGTCGGATGAGTAATTCTTCTTCTTCAATTGGGTACACTCAGATGAGGTTGTTTCGGGTCAAACCCAACCAATTTGTACCCTTCCTATTATTGCCTGCAAATAGAAACAATTGAGGTGTAACTAGTAATCTTTTTAAATAGAAAAATGGTACCTCTGTTCGCTCCCACATGTTCTCTGAAAGCACATCTATCTCAGACCCCTTGAAAATCATTGATCACTTCAAATCAAATGATAGAGATCATTTTTCACCCTGACCTTTCACACTATATATTTTGAGATCATGACACACCTGTTAAACACTCAGGTTTCGATTTCATGTGTCACTTAGATCCCCTAATAAAGGCTACTAAATTCACTAATGAGCGTGATGTGTGTCATGATTCAAGGGTATTTTTTTGAGTATATGTAACACATGAAATAAAAAAATGACCGTATGATAGATGTGATGATCTCAAGATCTATTATGTTGAAGATGGAGGTGAAAATGATCTCTATAATTTGATCTAAAGCTATCAATCATCTTTAAAGGTGTGAGACGTGGGTGCTTTTTGAGAAAGCGTTGGCGCCAACAGAGGTACCCTCTACATTATACTCACTAAGTCAAAGCTGAGGCCATCCTCTTCTCTTGCTCGAATGATGTTTCAAGCCCCCTTTTTTATTCCTTGGTGATTGCAAATCCGACCGATTCAATCGAGAGAAATGTTACAGTGCATCTTTCTTCTACCAGATTTTGGGTATGTAGTGCTCAGTTCCAATTAAGTTGTGACCTACTTTTTTTATATATTTATTTATTGTTTTTTTATAGGATCATTCTATATCGAAGAGAACAATTGAACATGATAGAGCCCAAGATTTGACCTAAATTTATTTAAATTTAGATCCCTAAGTCCTCTGAAATCTAAAAAATTACCTCTTTAAAATCTACGGATATATGATCAATTGGGTAGAGTTGAAATAAGGTTAAGTTGTTAATCGATTGACATTGGAAATTTATTTTTTTTGTATTTTTTACGGCATGCTTTACATCAGGACTCATTTTGATCATTTTCGATTATTTCCTGTATTGACGAGGGGTGATATGTTCTATGTATAGGACAAATTATGTATGCGAGTATGTGAGATCATACCCACGCTTGGGTGTGGTGATTCGCTGAGATGGTATGGATCACTCCGTATTCACATATTTTACAACTCATAGTGGTATGGGACATCATAACGAGTAGAGTGAATGAGAATTCAATATAACCTCATATACTGTGGCATATACGGTGACCCTATCACCCCTGAGTTTTTAATATGATAGATTAAATTAAGGAATAAAATATGACACTCGACCTTTAAGTCTTAATTATGGTCGGGTTCCTTGCACGATTACGTGAAACTTGGAATGTAGATATCCATTTTCTGATAGCGTATCTCATGAAGATCGATTGAGCCCAACTGCTCAGTCCTAAAAATACCTTAAAGATTTTTATTTAAAAATGGAGGGTCCTTAACCCTCCCCCCCATCATATAACGTCTTTCTACCACTAAGCGATTAAGACCCGACCCAAACCCGACCCGTTTTTTTTTTTGGTTGAGTTTAGATATAGCTTAACCCGGACACGTAACCAAAATGGGTTTATAACTTTTCAATGCGACCCTCCTGAACTAGACTCGATTCTACATGAGTCGGCTCTGGTACACCCTTGAATCGGATCCAACCCGTCCCATTTGCATCCCTAGTGGAGATGGTTAATACAAGTTACTTTTTTGTAAAGTACTCGTAGAGGAATTTTCCTCATGAACTTAGAGTGCACAAATCAGATGGTTGAAATCTCTCAAAAAGTTTAATCACCATTTGGTGCTTAAATAATGTTGAAACAATCTTATACCATCAAAGTTAGACTTTAATAACACACCAATAAGCCTACCATTTTACCATGTGATGAGCATTTGTGATCAATCTAAATTGTCCAATTTGAAGGTGAGTCAGTCCAAAAAAACATGCCTATAAGTATATGTGAACCATCAGATTAATGACCTTTAATATCAACCATTAAAACAAAAAATAATGGTTGATATTAAAGTCCACAAATCATATGGCTTAAATCTCTCTATCGGATGGATTAAATCTCCTTATAATGGTTGATGTTATAGTCCACATATCCGATGGTTTAAATATCTCTACAAAATCATTTTGACGGCCTACATCTTAAGCCCTTACGGCCTAAAATCATTTAAACATTATTTGGGTGTGTAAGTGATGGGCAGGAGAGTCAATCCCAAATGCCTTGCATATAAATACCTGTCACAATCACCAGAAAACGAAAAAAAATACTAGGAAGAAGAAAAAGAAAGACGAAGAAAAAAACCAACGTTCCTACCTGATTTCAAGCTAGGGCACAGCGCATCCACGCAGATTCAGGCAAGTTCTTGAATTCAACCCTTATTTCTTTTCCTTCTTCTTCTTTGTATCTCTTTTTTTTCTCCCGTTTGCAACCCTAAAAGGGGCGAATCTAATTCCTTGTTAGAAGCCGGAAGACGCCTCTGTTAAAAGATTGAATCCAACTCCTTGTGTGTTCTGTGTGATAGTGATCTCAGCTACCGTTGAAAGTGGAGTTGAAGCCCAAAAATCTCTGCATCATCCGATCATAGCCATCATCAGCGGCTGCAAAATCCATAGCTTCAATGAACTCCAAAAAGCCATTGAAGAGGGCTTAAAGGCTACACTGGAAGGGCAATAGAGCTGTAATAAATATAGACGTTGTGTGGCTGCATCAGAAATTGCAGGTAAAATAATATTATTACGAGGCCCTGGGCTAGTTAGCCTAAAAAATTAGAGGTAATCTGCACAGTCGATTACCAGAGTGGAATACGGTGAAATGAACAAGAAGGCTGCGTAAAAATTTTGACCGTTACTCCTATTTTCACCAGATTACGCTTGATTTCTCCCTATTACTGTGAAACGAACGTAACATAAGCCAAAGCTCAGGCCATCCTCTCCTCTCGCTCGAACGACATTTCAAACCCCCTTTTTTATTCCTTGGAGATTGCAAATCCGATCGATTCAATCGAGAGAAATGTTACAGTGCATCTTTCTTCTATCAGATTCAGGGTATGTAGTGCTCAGTTCCAATTTAGCTGCGACCTACTTTTGTATTTGATTTTTTTTTTTTTTGTATTTTGTAGGATCATTCTATATCGAAGAGAACAATTAAACATGACAGAGCCCCATATTTGACCTAAATTTATTTAAATTTGGTTCCCTAAACCCTCTGAAATTTGAAAAATTACCTCTTTAAAATCTAGGATACACGATCAATTGGGTAGAGTTGAAATAAGGTTAAGTTGTTAAACAATTGACATTGGAATTTTTTTTTTGTATTTTTTACGGCATGCTTCACATCATGACTCATTTTGATCCTTTTCGATTATTTCCTGCATTGACGAGGGTTGTCAGTTACATCAATAGATAAAAACCTGCACCATCACGCTTTTAAGCCACTTGGCATCCATTTTTTCACCAATCCAAGTCGTCGAAGTGGCAAAATATCATATCAACTGATGTCAGTCTAAAAAATACACCCATAAGAGTACTCGGGTCGTTCGACCTGAGCACTTTAATGTAGACTTTCATTTAGATCTAACATTTGGCCCACATTAAAGTGCTCAGATTAGATGGTACGGATCCTCTAGTTGGCATATTTTTTGGGCTAAGTGAGTTTCATAACTTCATATCTGGTTGAATCGGATTAGTAAAAAAATGTACGCCACATGGCCTAAATCTATTTAAATTTAGCTCCCTAAACCCTCTAAAATCTGAAAAATCTCTTTAAAATCTACGGATACACGATCAATTGGGTAGAGTTGAAATAAGGTTAAGTTGTTAAACGATTGACATTGGATTTTTTTCTTTCTATTTTTTATGGCATGCTTCACATCATGACTCATTTTGATCCTTTTCGATTATTTCCTGCATTGACGAGGGTTGTCAGTTACATCAATAGATAAAAACCTGCACCATCACGCTTTTAAGCCACTTGGCATCCATTTTTTCACCAATCCAAGTCGTCGAAGTGGCAAAACATCATATCAACTGATGTCATTCTAAAAAATACACCCATAAGAGTACTCGGGTCGTTCGACCTGAGCACTTTAATGTAGACTTTCGCTCAGTTCTAACATTTGGCCCATATTAAAGTGCTCAAATTAGATGGTATGGATCCTCTAGTTGGCATATTTTTTGGGCTAAGCGGATTTCATAACTTCATATATGGATGAATCGGATTAGTAAAAAATGTACGCCACATGGCACCACGTGGCCCAAAATTGTAATGGTGGGATATTATCTATTGACGTAAGTGTCCAGAGTCGATATTTTGTTTTTATTATTGTTATTATTATTATTTGCTTCCAATTTTATTATTAATATGAACTACCAAAAGATAACCCACCTCTATCTCTACAATAGCCTTTTGTAGTTGCTTAGTTTGCCAGATACTCTATTTTTTATTTGTAGATTATTTGTTTATTAATGGGTTCAAGTTACGAAATTATACATGATGCAATGTACAGGGACGTAATGCTCGAGAAACAGCTAACACACCAGGTGGATGGGTCCATATGTGCATGGTTTTGGGAACAAGCGATTGCCCAATGGGATTCATTTAAGGTATGTAAATGTTTAGATAAGTTTGTTTGATTCTTTCTTTCTGATGAGCGCGAAGATGTGAAATTAAAAACACAAAATAAACTGAGAGAAAGTAAATAGGATTGGAGGATAAACACTAGGGTAGATGGGTACACAACCAAACTCTCTAGCTAAGAATTCTTTCTCAATTTTACAAAACAGTGTCTCGACTTAAGGAGACACTGATTTTTATGCGCGCAACCTCATCGGGTTGAATGGTGGTTTATATTATGATATGGAGGTTGGGTAATTATCTATACGTGGACCTCGTGTGATAGGCTCGAGCAGCGATCTTGGCACAAATCATTTCAACAAGATAAGTAAGATACGAAGTACGTTGCGTAGGCATATATAGTAATAATAAGACTTTCGATATGCCACGTAAGTTAAGTTGACAAGATAAGTAAGAAAAGTATAAGCATTAGAATCATCATATGCACTAATATCGGTTACGTTCTTTTAGTTTTATAGCTATGTAATGTTTATGAGAAATTTTATTATGTTGTTTATATGAAATTATAAAGGATTCACTTTCACTTACGAAGTTGTACCCATGATCTCCAGGGTAAATTGAGGTGGATCGGTTGTGCAACCCACTGAGTTTACGTGACTGAGTAAACTCACCCCCTCCAAAAAACTAACAGCTATAGGTGAAGATATAGACTACACTGCTCGGTGGACTTGATGCATTAGAAGATGATACTGACTATGAGGGTGACGACCTGGATGACCTGCTAGACGATGTCAGCTATATATTAATTGTTTGAAAAGACTTTCTAATAGTTGATCATACTTTTATTTATGGTCATTTAGTATCGTGGACTCCAAATTCAATATAAACATAATGAAGGGAATTTTTAATGTAGAAGAAATTTCGATTCATGATTTTTGGGAACCCAATTTTATATAAGATCTAGTAAGATATGTATGACCGCTTATCGCCTTAATAAGCGTGCGATGTCATAACACGGAATTCTAGGCCCTTGAGATCGACTAGGATTCTGGGTAGTGACAATAGCCCATTCACTCAACAACTATTTTATAATTCCAGGCAATGATCAGGTCCAACCAATTAATCTCATGTGGGTTCAATTGATTTAAGTCCTTGGATGCAAGGGAATCTTGACTTATTGCTTACACATTCATTATTTGAAGGTGAAAATACTTCTCATATCAAAATCCTTTTTATCCAAGTGTTCTAAAGCTGATTGAATTCCATATAAGTTTCAACCAATTGGACATGACCATGACCTCATATCTTCAAACAGATGTGAAACTATGTTTTTCATCCGCTTTTTAATATACATATACCATTATAACAATAGTATTTGGAAATGCTTTTAGGCCAGCATTTACTCACTCAAATGATGTAGAAACCAGATAACAAAAATGGATATAGTGAACATTTATAGCTTGGAGAAAGATTTGGTTAAAATAGAAATCACCTAGCGTCACATTGTATAGATTTTGAAATTTAGGCACTACTTCACAATCAAATGATGTGTTTGAGGATTACATTTCAAGTAGGCTAATATAAGTTGTAAGAAATGGAGACAAGCAAATAAAATATTGTGCAATGTAAGAGTAAGAATGTTTCTATAAAACACTGATCAGACCTGCCAAATTATATGATGGAAAGATACGGTGCATGGGGTTGAGATGCGTTCATACTAAGATTGATGAGTGGAATAAACAAAGATAAAATTAGAAACAAGTATATAAATGATGTTTTTCTTTAAATTGTCAGGCAGACTCGGTTTGGAATCCTTTATGTCAGCCTTAAGAAGAAAATTAGAAACAAGTACATAAGAGAAAATTAGAAACAAGGATTGTAGATCAGGTCAGCCTGACTAGTCAGATTAGGTTGACCTGGTTCAAAAGCATCTAAACCTATAGGCTATATAATTAAACATAATTATATAGGAGAACATGTAATATATGCTTCAAGGGCCGACCCAACCCGACAGTCAAGTTTATTTTCGAACCCAATTAAAAAACCAGATCAGATAACTGACCAACCCGGCCCGTTGACACCCTACTACAACATCACAACAAATAAACCTAGTAAAGGACCTATGAACACCAAAACATCAACTGATAAACATGGACTATCTCCTCCATCGAGTTACAGTTAAAACTACAAATCATCAAAACAAATAATCAAACATATAATGTGAGAGAGAGATACCTCAAATTCTAGAACTTTGAATTCGCCCCATGGTAGGAAAGAAGTAGATCAATCCACTGCTTTGAATACTCGAAAGGAATCCATAACTCGGCGCAAATCACTTTCCTCTTCTAAGAACACATTTTCGGGAGTTTGCAATCGTAATTCATACAGTCGGTTGTTTTCGACCCCGAGCACTGAAAGGTAACGCCTGTCCCATTCGAGACGAAGTATCCGATCTTGCGGCATAACAGCCAACTCATTATTGTTTGCATATGATTTTATAACCTGCATACAACACAATGGAAGCATAATTAGAGAAAAAAATTTCTCAGCATAGAAAAGAGGGGCCATACACATACTCCCTCTCTATTTCAACTTTGCAGAAACCTACAACTTGTGGTAAGATGGGACCAACTACCATGGTGTTGTGCCCCTTTGCAAGGGACAAAACCACACCATCCTATAGTCAACCAATTTTCGTTTTGGATAACCTGAGTATCCGGGCCTCTTAGAGCACCCGACTAATCCCAGGGCCAAATGCACACCCCAAGTTAGCACGTGCCAGGTCAGCACATGATATGAATCCTAGGGTGGCCTCAAGGGGAAATTTGAACTCAGGTGTCTCACTTCCTGAGGCGGGTACCTGGCCAGCTTGCCAAACCCCTTGAGGTTATAGTAACCAAAACTTATTAAAAGGGTGCACTCAAGATGGATTACCAAGTCTGATTTAGAAAGATCAATAGAGACACTAAATGGCACAGGAAGTAGTTGCTCGAAATTCCAAAAGGCTCCTCACCAAGCTGAGTAACTGGAAGCCACCCGGTTACTCGTGCTGTGATTGATCTAGTGCAGGCACCCATTTCAAAAGGCGGTTGCTGATATGGACTAGTTGATATTTTGAAACTTCACCAAAGAAATCTCATATTAAATTTACAGATGACTCCAGTACGGATTATGTCGGACAATTTATAAATAAATAATTGTTTTGGGGACCGATAAATGCACCAGAACCGGCACCTTAAATTTTTCCCTTACCTCAACTTGATAGTATAGCCACCCATCATCTACAATCCTCGAGGATATGGAAAGGATGCTAGATTCTCGCCGAACACCGAGTCTAGTAGACGTGAACTCCGTCAAGTATTGCTTTAATACTTTCTCTCCAGCTACTTGTGAGGAACCCAAATCTTCGACACTTTTGTACTTGTAGGATGACGGAGAAGATAGTTCCACAGAGAGATTTTCATCAAGAACAAAAGGATCTCTAAAAAATATGTCTGCACCTGCACCCTTAACTTGAATCCAGTTCTGTGGGTGCTTGAATGTATAGCCATCAAAAGTATCTAAATGTTCCCTGAACACAACTGATGGCTCAGCTAAGGCAATATCATGCAAGCCCACTTGCGAAAAGAAAAAGCTCGACAACATGTAACCCACTATTTTCCTCCTTGGAACTGCAAAAACTTTAGTTTGATTATAATAGCAAATGTCTTGTGAGAAATCATGGAATGTAAGTAGAACTCAGCCAATACTTATATATAAATGGGTAAATTATTGTTGGAGATGAGATCATGGGAATAATGTTTATTATCTATAATATGAATATGATGTTTGCGCTAGAGTAATTTAAAGGATCTTATAATTTCCATGAGAAAATAGCAATCATGTTTTCACATAGCAGGGAAAAAGAATAGCAAAAATAATAAACTATCATTTACGTTTTTATCTGCTATATGTAAATCTGTTCTAATCCTCTTTCATGAACTAGAGTATTATAAAATTTCAGTCTACCACTGTTCTCCTTTTCAGAATTACAACACCAGTTCCCTTTTACTAATGAGCTAAAACAGCTCATCAAATAACAACAAATGCTCCTGTAGTGTTACTATTCTGTGAGTTATCAACTCCCCAGACAAGGTGAAGCAGTATGGAAGAGGATAATACTTTACCCAACTGAGTAGGGGTGTGCCAATGTCACTAAAATCTAAAACCAACCAATTTACTGCCAAATCAATCTTCGTATACAACTGGGACTGGGAAGCTAGCTACCAATGGTTGACCATATAGTCAGATTTTCAGCAAAGGATAAATAATCAACATTTGGGGCCCAAGAGTTCGACTTAGATTGCTAGGGAATTTTTATAAGACGATTGTTACACCTGCGATATTATACGGTGCAAAATGTTGGGCCATGAAAATGCGACAAGAAGATAGAGTACATGTGGCCAAGATGCATATCTTGAGATGAATTTGAGGAGTAACAAGAAAGGATAAAATTTGGAACGAGTACATAAGAGAGAATTTACGAGTGACACCTATAAAGGAAAAAATCATGGAATGCCGCTTGAGGTGGTTTGGACATGTTTGTATGAGGCACGAAGCAAACCCTATACAAAGGGTTGAGACGCTAGAAAGCACAAGGAAGTAGGAGAAAAGGAAGACCTAGAGGGAAGCCATAAGAAGAGAGACGAAGGATTGCAAAGTTATAGAGAGCTTATCGTTGATCCGAAATGAGTGGAGAAATAGGACTCACGAAGCCGACCCCAAATAGATTGGATAAGGCTGTGATGATGATGATAGGCTTGAAAATTTTCCCAAACTGCTATTCTTGAGTTGCTCTTTGCTCAATACTTTGAAAATGGATGGGTTGTGGCAAATATAAGCGTAGAAAGTTTATTCCATTATTCCTATTACAGATAAATCGTTGGTGAGCAACACGTTTGTTACATGAATCAAGATCATTGCCATCACCACCTCTTTTTTCATTCGGTTTGGGGATGGTTTCGTGAGTCCTATTTCTGTTCCCATTTATTTAGTGACTAAAATAAAAATCATGACAAGGATTTGTCAAGATTTCCACAGCTGGTTGTCTGCTTGACGCTAATCCTCTCCATTTTTTATCAGGGCATAGAAGGAACGAGATTGCCTGTCAAATTTATGAATTTCACCAAAGCAGCTTCAACAGTCCCGACATAAAGGAATAATGAATAAGGAAATCAGCCTTACATCAGCCCTTATTGTTTATTTATTCATTTTCAGCACTGATTTTTTTTGTTTTGTGAAAAACTGGGTGTCTAGGCCTCTTAGAACACCCCGACTAATCCCAAGGGCACGTGCGCACCCCAAGTTAGCATGTGCCTAGTCAGCATGGAATATAAATCCCTAGGGTGGCCTCAAGGAGAGATTAGAACTCAGGTCTCCCGCTTTCTGATGCGAGTACCTGGCCATCACGCCAAACCCCTTGAGGTTGCACTAATAAACTTCATTACAATAAGGACGAGATACTTGAGAACACGTAGTATATACAAAGCCATAACAACAAAGTATATATATATATATATATATATATATAGTATATACAAACTATTATAGAACTCAAAAACTTCATCAAACTATAAGTAGACAACAGGGAGATAAGGACAACTGTTTGAATAATATGATAAGACTAGGGGAGTCCACTCTGATCCACGGAAAGGAGAGGCAGTTTTTGAGAGAAAATACTCACAAATGGATTCATCAAATGTCTATGTTTCGTAGGTGATCCAACTAATCTCTAAATGCTATCTCTTTCTTGTCTTTGTGTTGAACCGAGAAGTTAAACAAGAGTCTTAAGGATCATAATCGTTTTCTAGTTCTATAAAAAAGAGTTAGAGATGGCAGGACTCATATTTGCATATGGGTTTCTTACAGCAACTTTTTTGTTGTCCTCCTTCAATACCGGTAACATAACCTCACTAAAGGGTCAAGTTGTCTTGAATGGTGAAAGATTATTATTCGTTTTGCCACAACACTCTTTATGTGGCACAATTATTTGTCTTCTAATCAAGGTTTGCAAGCAATAGATTATTATTCCTTCTGCCAACCCCTCTATGGTTGCGTTTGGGTTAGCTCTTTGGCTACTGCGGGGAACTGCTTTCACGGTTGGTAAGACAGCTCCTCACCCCATTTACTTTAGCGGGAAGGTGTTTTAAGTGATAAAACTGCTCTCTACCTGTTCTCTACCAGAGGAGATAAAATCTGTTTTGGCGGAGAGCAGGCAGAGAGCTGCTTCTGCTCTTATAAGAGTTAACCCAAACGCACCCCATAATGTCTAGTGCTCCACCTATCCGGTTGTCAGATGTAATCTAGTTTTTATTAGATTAAATCTACAATCTTCAAACCCACAAAAATCTCATCACTTCTTTGACTGGTACCACATCAAATGTTTCCTTAGTGCTTCTATTAGTATAAGCAGCCTAATCAACTAGGCTTCGAGTAAGCATCGATACTTGTTCTTCACCCATCAAAGTACACAAATCTATATAATATATACTAGTATGACACCAAAAGTAATAAGGGCTTAACTTCCCGCCCTATTAATGCCAAGGTGGTTTTAATGAAGAAGGGAATTCCAAGTGGTTTTGGTGTATTGGTTAGGTCCTTAACAAATGGTATCAAAGCCAACACCACGTGTCTGGTTCAAGTACAGTGGTCCACTTGGGGAAAGGGCTACTTGAGGGTCCACAGAAAGGTTAGAAAAGTGAATGCTAACACACATTGGGAGTGAAAGCTGTCACAGAGTGGGCTAGTGTGTTAAGACCTCAAAGTAATAAGAGCCTAACATTCTGCTCCATCAACTCTTGAGTGCTTTTGGTGTATTAGACCCCTTTAACTGCAATAATTAACAAATAGAAAATATAAATATTTCTTAATTAAGCTACATTTGTGTTAATTATCATCATATTTTATGCTATATACATAATTTTTTATTGGGGGTTAAATCCAACTTCATCTCTCTCCGCCAAATTAAAATGACCCATAACCTTCAAATTAAGCTTTTTGTTACGGATTACACAACTGAGGCACCTTAAGCGCACGTTAGCAAGTCCCATTCGAATATAACTCAGGAGAGAACTAGGGAAGAATTCAAAATTCTTTCTATTTTATGCTCTATAAGAATATTCAAAAATATAATTTAAAAACCCAAAAACGAAAAATGTAGTGATAAAGTATTTCTAAAAAAAAAAAAAAAAAAGAACTAACCTTTGAAATCCTTATCATGCGCCTCGCAAACAACACATAGCCGATTCTTCGAGTCCCTGCTCGCGGCTAATGTGAGTCATAGTTTACGCGTTCCAAAACCCCGGTTCTGGCTTCCCGATAAAACGGCTGGGTAGCTGTAGCCGGAGCGAGGAATTGGAACTGATTCGAGGATTGCAGCCATTTGAGGTGAAATTGGCGGGTTGCCACTAAAGATTTTGCTATGCTTTATAGATGAGGAAACAGGGGTGGAACTTTTATATGATGTTTTTTAGCACTACCAATTAAGATGCTGCTCTAATATCTAATTAGACCGTTCATCATCACATTCCCAAGCCCGGATGAGAAAGGTGGAGGGTAGGGATGCACACCCTAAACCGAAAACCGATGACATCGAACCGCACCGAAAATCGAACTGAACCCTAATTCGGCTTCGGTTTTAGGGGCAAAACCCGAAAATCGTGGGGTAGGATTAGTAATTCTTCTTCTTCTCCTTAAATTGGGTACACTCGATGAGGTAGGTTCGGGTCAAACCCAACCCATATGCACCCTTCCTATTATTGCGTGCAAGTAGAAACAATTGAGGTGTAACTAGTAATCTTCTTAAATAGAAAAATGGTACCTCTGTTTGCTCCCACATGCTCTCTAAAAGCGCATACATCTCAAACCCCTTAAAAATCATTGATCGCTTCAGATCAACTGATGGAGATCGTTTTTCACCCTGACCTCTCACACAATACATTTTGAGATCATGACACACCTATTAGACACTTAGTTTTCGATTTCATGTGTCACACAGATCCCCAATATAGGCTACTAAATTCACTAATGAGCGTGATGTGTCATATGATTCAAGGGTATTTTTTTGAGTATATATAACGCTTGGAATAAAATAATGACCATATGATAGATGCGATGATCTCAAGATCTATTATGTTGAAGATGGAGGTGAAAATCATTTGATCCGAAGCTATCAATCGTCTTCAAAGGTGTGAGACGTGGGCGTTTTCTGAGAAAGCCTTGGTGATTGCAAATCCGAACGATTCAATCGAGAGAAATGTTACAGTGCATCTTTCTTCTATCGGATTCAGGGTATGCAGTACTCAGTTCCAATTTAGCTGCGACCTATTTTTTATTTGATTTTTTTTTTTTTTTTTGTATTTTGTAGGATCATTCTATATCGAAGAGAACAATTGAACATGACAGAGCCCAAGATTTGACCTAAATTTATTTAAATTTAGCTCCCTAAACCCTCTGAAATTTAAAAAATTACCTCTTTAAAATCTACGGATACACGATCAATTGGGTAGAGTTGAAATAAGGTTAAGTTAAACGATTGACATTGGGATTTTTTTTGTTTTGTATTTTTTACGGCAT
This sequence comes from Chloranthus sessilifolius, assembly GCA_021018995.1. Taxonomy (NCBI): domain Eukaryota; kingdom Viridiplantae; phylum Streptophyta; class Magnoliopsida; order Chloranthales; family Chloranthaceae; genus Chloranthus; species Chloranthus sessilifolius. The sequence goes on from CM037593.1 coordinate 105,952,494, forward strand.
GCTTCACATTGTGACTCATTTTAATCCTTTTCGATTATTTCCTGCATTGACGAGGGGTGATATGTTTTATGTATAAGATAAATTATGTACACGAGTATGTGAGATCATGCCTGCTATTGGGCGTGGTGATTCGCTGAGATGGTATGGATCACACCGTATTCACATACCTTACAACTCATGGTGGTATGGGATATTATGACGAGTAGGGTGAGTGGGAATTTAATATAATTTCATATATTGCAGCATATATGGTGACCCTATCACCCCTGAATTTTTAATATGATGGATTAAGTTAAGGAAAAAGATATGACGCTCGACCTTTAGACCTTAATTATGGTAGGGTTCCTTGTATGATCACGTGAAACTTGAAATATAGGGATCCATATACAGATGCAATACCTAGATAGTAGTATGAGCCGTCAAACAAAGTACATCCAAGTTACTACGAAACTCGTCCCTTAGAAAGCATGGATAGTGAAGCTTATCACATTATGACTCACTCTAAATTCATGTTACAGGAATATGATAAGAAACACTATGTAAGATAAGTTAAAATATTAATATAATAAAGCATCACTGTGTAGGCTATCATAAGATTAAGAAACTAAATCTGTATGTGTCGCTCTTTACGTAGCCACCGTAAGAACCACAATGTTTACAATCAAGATGGGTCTCTCAAAGGACAATATGAGTATGTACAAGTATGTATGAGTTATGTTATGAGTTATATTTGTTGGCCGCTCCTGAGACTGGATGGGGTGCAAGAGCACGAGTATGAGTATGCATTAGTATGTGCATGAGTACGAGTGCGAGTACCAGTTTCTATATGAGTATGAGTATCGAGTACGAATATGAGTATCAGTATGAGCACGCGCACAAGTATGATATGTTATGTTATGGAGGGTGGTATGTGATGGTGGTATACTACTATGGTAACCCTCACATGATAGACTCGAGCAATGACTCTGACACAAATCATATTAGATAATAGAAGTAAGAATGTACGCCCATGCAGTGTACAGACGCATGTGTCATTGTAATAAATATATTATGTTTATGAGGAATGGTGAGACACGTTCGAATTGTAATGTGTCTAAATCATGGTCTTGCATGCAAGTTAAGATATGAGTTTGATGGTACGCATGATTCTAACATTTCTTTATTTTTTATATACTATCATATTATTATCACTCACGAGATGCACCCACAATGCACACGAGAGTGTAGGGTGGATTGGTGGTATATCTATTGAGTTGCGCGCTGTTTAGCAATTTAACCCTCATGACATTAAATCTTTTTAGGTAATTTTATCAACGGAGTGGACACCGATTATCCCTATCAGGCTGACATTGACTTCGTTGACCTCGTGGACGCTGAGTATCAGGAGCCTTGGGAGGGCGACGCTACAGGACACCAGGAGGACCTCAGTGCCGATTACGATTCTAGTGTCGATTACTGATAGCGCTAATTTTGGTATAGAGATTAAGATCTTCAATTTAGATAGTTTATTTTATTATTTCATACAATTATCATTTATCATTGAGTATTTATTGTTAGCCCCGTACTTTTGATTTGTATTTAACCTTTGTTTGACCTTGATTAGCAGTTGTTTCATTGGTTCAATATCACATTTATTTATTATTTATTTTTTCTCTGATTCTCCATCTTTATACTATTGGATTCATGATTTTTGTGGAACCATGTTAGGGTGAGAAATTTGATTATGTATGTCCGCTTAGCGTATTTGGAATGCGTGCGGGTCATAACACGGAATTCTATGCCGTTAAAATAGGGTAGAATTTCAGGTTGTGACACTTTCAATGGTGGACTAGTTTAACATCCGATATAAAATAAAATAATAATACTTTCCATAAAGCATCCCATGTCGATATTGTCTCACCGAGTGATTAGTATACTTTCAATAATGTGCTAGCCTAAGATCCTATATAAGATAAAATAATAATATTTTCGTAAAACATCTGAAGGTGAAACCCATCCTATTTTTGAAGTATTTACTTGAGGTAATTTTTGGGTTAATTTTATAATTGGAATTTAAACAACAATGAGAAAAATCAATCTACAAATATACCATAACTTACCTAAATTAATAACACAATGTGCACACATTTGGGTTTGGATTGGGTCTGGGTGGGTCGGGTTTGGTTCGAATCTTAAATCCAAAGGATCAGACCCAGCCCAAGTACAACATGGGTCAGGTCTTTTTCAATTGGGTACACTCGATGAGGTGGGTTCGGGTCAAACCCAATCCATTTGCATCCTTCCTATTATTGCGTGCAAGTAGAAACAATTGAGGTGTAACTAGTAATCTTCTTAAATAGAAAAAGGGTACCTCTGTTCGCTCCCACATGTTCTCTAAAAGCGCATACATCTCAGACCCTTGAAAATCATTGATCGCTTCAGATCAAATGATGGAGATCGTTTTTCACCCTGACCTTTCACACTATATATTTTGAGATCATGACACACCTATTAGACACTCAGGTTTCGATTTCATGTGTCACACAGATCCCCAATAATGGCTACTAAATTCACTAATGAGCATGATGTGTGTCATATGATTCAAGGGTGTTTTTTGAGTATATGTGACACATGGAATAAAAAAAATGACCATATGATAGATGCGATGGTCACAAGATCTATTATGTTGAAGATGGAGGTGAAAATCGATCTCCATCATTTGCTTCGCGGCTATCAATCGTCTTCAAGTGTGAGACGTGGGCACTTTCTGAGAAAGCGTTGGCGCCAACAGAGGTACCCTCTACATTATACTCACTAAGCCAAAGCTCTGACCATCCTTTTCTCTCGCTTGAACGACATTTCAAACCCCCTTTTTTTATTCCTTGGTGATTGCAAATCCGATCGATTCAATCGAGAGAAATGTTACAATGCATCTTTCTTCTATCGGATTCAGGGTATGCAATGCTCAGTTCCAATTTAGCTGTGACCTACTTTTTTATTTGATTTTTTTTTTGTATTTTGTAGGATCATTCTATATCGAAGAGAACAATTAAACATGACAGAGCCCTAAATTTGACCTAAATTTATTTAAATTTAGCTCCCTAAACCCTCTGAAATCTGAAAAATTAACTCTTTAAAATCTACGGATACGCGATCAATTGGGTAGAGTTGAAATAAGGTTAAGGTGTTAAATGATTGACATTGGAATTGTTTTTTTTTTTTTGAATTTTTTATGGCATGCTTCACATCATGAATCATTTTGATCCTTTTCGATTATTTCCTACATTGACGAGGGGTGATATGTTTTATGTATAGGACAAATTATGTATGCGAGTATGTGAGATCATGCCTACGTTTGGGCGCGGTGATTCGCTGAGATGGTATGGATCACACCGTATTCGCATACCTTACAACTCATGGTGGTATGAGACATCATGACGAGTAGGGTGAGTGTGAATTCAATGTAACCTCATATACTGTGACATATGCGGTGACCCTATCACCCCTGAGTTTTTAATATGATAGATTAAGTTAAAAAATAAGATATGACACTCGACCTTTAGGCCTTAATTATGGTGGGGTTCCTTGCACGGTCACGTGAAACTTGAAATGTAGGCATCCATTTCCTGATGGCGTATTTCATGAAGATTGATTGGGCCCATCTGCTCAGTCTTAAAAGTACATTAAAGATTTTTATTTAACAATGGAGGGTCTTTGACCCTCCCCCCCATCATATAACGTCTTTCTACCACTAAGCGATTAGGACTCGACCCAAACTCGACCCGTTTTTTTTTTGTTGGGTTGAGTTTAGATATAGCTTGACCCGGACACGTAACCAAAATAGGTCCATAATTTTTCAATGCGACCCCCTTGGACCCGACCTGATTCTACATGAGTCGGCATTGGTACACCCTTGAATCGGATCCGACCCGACCCATTTGCATCCCTAGTGGAGATGGTTAATACAAGTTACTTTTTTGTAAAGTACTCGCAGAGGAATTTTCCTCATGAACTTAGAGTGCACAAATCAAATGTTTGGAATCTCTCAAAAAGTTTAATCACCATTTGGTGCTTAAATAATGTTGAAACAATCTTATACCATTAAAGCTAGACTTTAATAGCACACCAATAAGCCTACCATTTTACCATGTGATGAACATTTGTGATCAATCTAAATTGTTCAATTGGAATGTGGGTCAGCCCAAAGAAACATGCCTATAAGTAGATGTGAGCCATCAGATTGATGATCTTTAATATCAACCATTAAAACAAAAAATAATGGTTGATATTAAAGTCCACAAATCATACGGCTTAAATCTCTCTATCGGATGGCTTATATCTCCTTACAATGGTTGATGTCATAGTCCACATATCCGATGGTTTAAATATCTCTACAAAATCATTTCGACGGTTCAAATCACCTACATCTTAAGCCCTTACGGTTTAAAGATCATTTAAACACGATTTGGGTAAGTGATGGGCAGGAGAGCTGATCCCAAATGCCTTGCATATAAATATCTGTCACAATCAACAGAAAACGAAAAAAAAACCAGGAAGAAGAAGAAGAAAGACGACGAAAAAAACCAACGCTCCTACCTTATTTCGTGCTAGGGCACAACGCATCCACGCAGATTCAGACAAGTTCTTCATGAATTCAACCCTTATTTCTTCTTCTTCTTCTTTGTATCTCTTTTTTTTCTCCCGTTTGCAACTCTAAAAGGGGCGAATCCAATTTCTTGTTAAAAGTTGGAAATCGCCTCTGTTAAAAGCCTGAATCTAATTTCTTGATGTGTTCTGTGTGATAGTGATCTCAGCTACCGTTGAAGGTGGAGTTGAAGCCCAAAAATCTCTGCATCATCCGATCATAGCGATCATCAGCGGCTGCAAAATCCATATCTGCAATGAACTTTAAAAAGCCATTGAAGAGGGCTTAAAGGCTACACTAGAAGGGCGATAGAGCTGTAATAAAATATTGTCGTTGTGTGGCTAAGTCGGAAATTGCAGGTAAAATAATATTATTACGAGGCCTTGGCCTCGGAAGCCTAAAAAATTACAAGCAATCTGCACAGTCGATTACCAGAGTGGAATACGGACCGTTACCCCTATTTTCACCAGATTACGCATGATTTCTCCCTATTACTGTGAAACGAACGTAACACAAGGGATGCTTGTTTTGTCATAATATGCACCTTGTAAAATAGAGAATGCATGTAATTTTTGGATGACTGGATTACATGCAAAATTCTCTTTGTATATAATAGTTGAGTATAAAATGGTTGTTCTTTTGGCAGCAAAATTTCCTCTCTAAATCCACTTTTTGATTTTTTTTAACATTATAGCCAAAAGAACAACTTGTGTAATATATTTAAATTAATGTGAAAATTGACATTCTCTATTCATCATTGCTAGTATCCGACTTCATCGGGCATGATTGGCAATGGTGCAACCATAGTTTCCGCTAGTATCCGACTTCATCGGGCATGATCGGCAATGGTGCAACCATACCTTTTTAGATTTTTTTTTGTTTTTGCTTATTTCTTAGATTTTTTTTTTTTTTTTTTCTTTTTTTTTTTCCCTTGGTTTTTTGTGCTTTAGTCTCTTGCCACAGCACAGGTACGTACCATTTCCTTCTTCCTTTTAATATGATCTTGCATTATCGATAAAAAAAAAAGATTGTTTTTCAGTTAAAGCAATAACTTTTGTAATGGTAAATGCTTAGGGTATCATGGTGATGGAATTTATGGAGCAATGAATAAAGCATGTTTAAGCGAGTAAGTAATTATGTTATTGAATCATTATGAGGGTAGTATGCCTTCGATGGCATGGCCCTATCATGACTTTGTCCAAAGCCTTATTTTGAAAGCTTGGGAGATCGAACACAAATGTCTTGGGTGATTTCATTTTATGAGAGCCGTCTTTTAGTAGTTTATAGGAATAAATGCTCTTATGATTGGTAACAATTTTCATGATATGTTACTAGTTTCAGATGTGAATTTTGTTTTTTGCTCTTGTGGCATGTTTAATTTGTTATTTATCAATATCTTTAGCATAGTTATCCAACTTTTCTTGCAGATTTGGCGCTAATATGAAGGAGGTTTTATCTTGTTGGTTTGCGTTATATTATTCTCTATTCACCAATTATTACCATTTTGTCACATTAATTTATCATTTTCCTGTTTACTATCTCTCATGAATATTCAATCAGTATAAGATAAGCATGAAACTTATCTAGGAAAAAGTTATATTTTGGATATTTATATTCTTGGGAAAGTATTCTTTCTTGTTTCTTTTTTAAATAATTATTTTGCACTGATTGTCTGCTTCTGAATTCTATTTTGTTTTATCTTTTTGGGTTATAGCTTTTACTGGTGATTGCTTCACCAACACATTAGCTTTTCCAAATTGTTCGTGAGGGGATTACATTCCTTGCATGCACACAGGTGAATTGAGGTTAGTCCTTTATATGTTTCTCACAATCATATATATATATATATATATACCCTTCTACTGATGAAAAAAAAAATATAGCCTTTTATTTTGATTAAGAGTATAAATTAGCCCTTATCAAGGATTAATGTATCGTTTATTTGATTGTAGTGATTTGGAACTGTATTGTTCATGTTGGAAATAAAAACTGATATGAGCTATTCTTCCTCTTCTTTGTCTACTTTTTAAGATTGTATTTTTTTCAATAAAAGGTTTTGTGCTTCTATGCGATTATTGAGATTTTTGGTCCTTGGCTCTTACGGTTAGTTTATGATTCTTTCAATAGTGTGTATTAGAATATTTGGTTCATTATTAAATGTACGTCTATAAGTTAATCACTCCCCATGAATTCCTGTTCCCTCATGTCAAGTCTTTCATAAGAATTTACCATCACTATTTCTCTGCTAAGGTTTTTCAAGTTACAATCTCTTGTGGCTGGCATAGTATTGGAACCTATAAGGTCCGCCAACGTAGCCTGGCTCAGGTCGTGGCATGGAACCAGAGGAATGCACACATCTTTGGAAAAAAGCTTTTTTGCAACTCACCTGTCATTTGAAATATTATATTCAAGCTGAGGAATGCTTTAAAAATGTTCGCCTTCAAGACCTTCTATACAACTTACATGATTACATACAAGTCTGATTAAACTCAAATTTTGAAAGCTGCAATAGAGGGAATCTTGGACCTGCTTTTGGGGAAGGCCAGGGGGGGTGGGGGGTTTCCTTTGCTGGTTTCTTACTCTCAATGGACACCATGAAAGCTGAATTAGAGGCTGGTTGGAAGGATTTTCTCCTTTTAAAGCACCTTCCCCATCCTTAGTCACAGTGAAGAAAATTTTAGAGCTGATTTTTTGGAAAACATGAGTGTTTAGGATTGTCTTTTCAAGAGAGTTTTGGGCCTTTTGTCCGGGCTTAGTATATTTTATTTCTCAAATGTACATTTTCGATTTTTCTTCTATAGAAGTTGTTAAGCTCTAATATATATATATATATATATATATATATATATATATATATATATATATATATATATATATATATATGTCATTGGACATAATCCCATGACTCGAGCTGCCATTGGCTGCATGTCACATCAGGTTGACTTTTTAAGTTACCTGATGTGACATGTGGCCAATAGGAGCTCGAGTCATGGGACAGCTCGAGTCATATAATCATTTCCCATATATATATATATAGTAGGAAAGGGGTCCCTAGGACGGCATCCTGTGACCTTTTGGTATGCCATAAATCCCGTGTGACACCCATTCCTCCCTAAGGTTCACCTGTCCCTAACGGATTTTAGAAAAAAACAAAAAAAAAAAGAATTGTATGACCTTGATATAATGGTGTGAAAATTAGTGGTGACTTGATTTTCAAATCACTGTTTATTTTAACAATCATTGACATTGTGGTCAGCGGTGATTAAAATGGTTTTTAAAATTCTTTTTGGATGGTCTTGAATTGACAATGTGCAACTCCACGTGGCACCCAAACATGTGTTTGGGTACCACATGACGCCTAAATAGCGCCAACATAGGATTCAACCCTACGACCATGTCCTAGAGAACTGGTTTTTTATATATATTGAAAACGGTAGGTGCTCCAATTCTCTAAAAAGGTGGCGTGTGGCTCCCAATATCCTGTTTTGGTGCCACATGGATTAAGGAGACAGTGTATAGATCAATCTAGAAAAAAGAAAAAATTAAATCTAATTTCCCCTTTGTGATTAGTACATTTGAAAATTGGAGTCAATTTTTGACTTTTGCCATGGGAATGAGTTTTCAATTTATTTTTTGGAAAATGATCTATGTAATTCCCTTTAAAGATCTATTAAACATGAAATAGGCGAATGAAGTAGATCAAGAAGAATAACCAAATTAACATATGATCAATGAAATATTGGAAGTTGAAGTAAAAGAAGCCTTAGCAAAGACGAAGCAAAGAAGAGCATTAGGATCGGATGAAATACCTATAAAACGTTTGGTTTGTGTTGGGAGAGAACAAAATGAATTGGTTGACTACGTTATTCAATAAACTACGAAAAACAAACAAAATGTCTGGGGAGTGGAGGAAGAGCATTGTGGTCCCTTGCTATAAGAATGTAGGAGACATCCAAAACCGTGCCAACTATCGAGGCATTAAACTAATGAGTCAGACTTTGAAATTTTGGAAGATACTAGGAGAACAACGACTAAGGCAAGAAGCAAATGTATCAGAAAATGTGTGTGGATTTATGCCGAGAAGATAAAAAATGGAAGCTATTTTTGAGGCAACTTATGGAGAAGTTCATAGAGAGAAGGAAAAACCTATATATGATCGTTATTGATTTAGAGAGGACTTATGATAGAGTGTCAAGACAGATAATTTGGTGGACCCTAAGGAAGAAATGCATCCCAAACCTATATATTGAGATTATCTAAGACGTGTGAGAGGGCGGTAACTAGTGTAGGAATGACATGTGGAGATACGAATGAGCTCCCTATCGGAGTTGGGCTGAATCACTGCCTTGAGCCCTTATTTGTTTGTCCTGGTCATGGATGCGTTAATCATAGACATACAAGAAGGAATCCCTTGGTGCATGTTTTTTGCGGATGACGTAATATATAAAATGCGCTAACAAGGAAAGAAATAAATGATAAGTTGGAATTATGGAGAAAAACTTTGGAGTCAAGGGGTTTAAAAATTGGAAGAACAAAGACGACATACATGGGGTGAAAATTTAGTGAAATGATAGTCTCGAGGAGGATTAATTAAAATAGAAAATCATTTAGTGCCACATTGCCATAGATTGTGCTATTTGGGCTCTACTTTACAAACGAGTGGTGGATTTAAAGAGGATGACTCAAATAGGATGAATGCAGGCTGGATGAAATGGAGGCAAGCAAGCAGAGTGTTGTGTTACCTGAGTTCCCCTTAAATTGAAGGGACGTTTTTATAAGACAGGATTTTAGACCTACCATATTATCTGGAGCAAAATATTGGGCTACGAAAAAGCGACAAAAAAATAGAGTACTGTGGCCGATACACATGTTGAGATCGATTGTGGAGTAACAAGACGGTAAAATTTGGAACGAGTAATGAGAGAAAATTTGAGAATGACACGTATAGAGGAAAATTATGGAACGTTGCTTGAGGTGCTTTGGGCATGTTCATCGGAGGCACAGAGCAGACCCTCTACAAAGGGTTGAGAAGCTACAAGCATGAGTAGGAGAAGAGGAAGACCAGTGAAGATCTGGACAGAGGCCGTGAGAAAGGATATGAAGAATTGCGAAGTTACATAGAGCTTAGCCCCGATAAAAAACAAGTGGACATATACGACTTGCAAAGCCGACCCCAAATAGATGGGATAAGGCTGTGATGATGATCTATGCAATGCTTTCTTTCTCCATGTGGTGCCCAAAACATGTTTACTTATTGGGCCGCTGAGAAACCATGGTGGGTGGCTGTGGCCAACATAATAAGAAAAGGATGAAGTAGCGGTTGTTATGGCAGCCCAGGAAGAAGGAAAAAGATGAAGAAATATGAGCAAAGAATAAAAGAGAAGAAAAGATAGAGTGAGAAGAGGAGAAATTGACAGTTGTAGCAACCATTGAAGAAGAAAGAAAAAAAGAAAAGACTATTAAAAAGATGCCGAACAGGTGTTTGGTGAAATGCTTGAATGGGTTTTAGGTCATTCTTTGGGTTTCTTGCACACTAATGGTGCATGTTTTGTATTATTAGAGATTTTTGCATTTATATGCAGTCTTGAGATTCGTGGAGCTGCTATTGGTGTTGCCCCTAATATCAGTGAAAACTGCGAGCTGCCCAGAATTCCGTGCTGTAAGCTACTCAGAAATCCATGCTGCCCATAAATCTTTGTTGTTAAGGAAGATGTGGATGGCTGCTGATTTGATTTAGATGGATGGACTCTTGTGCATTGTAATCCCCAGTTGTCTACAAGTGCTGTAAAAAGGTTCATGTGTATCTTGCAACACCCCTAGATTGTATTTAGGTCATGATATCGACCATGTAGCCATGTAATGGTGCCAAGAATAACCGTTGTAAAGGTAGTAAGCATGGATCAAAATATTGTCCGATACCGATACGTATCGTCCGATACAGACCGGTACCGATACGTATCGTCCGATACGTATCGTTTTGGAGCTCGGACGATACGTATCGGTAATCCGATATTTTAACCCATGGTAGTAAGCCTACGATGGGCCATAGGGAGAGGCCATGGCCATGTGAGTGTTGTGTAGCACCACAAAAAAGGTGAAACTAACTTAATAGTTGGACCATAGTGCATACCACATGATCGCTTGAGTGCGGTGGTGTACCAATATGTTAGTTGTTCATTGTAGGTACGACATGGTCACTTGTTGTATCTTGAGCTCCAAGTTAAGACCGTATTGGTTGTAAGGGGGAGAGTTGGTGATGTAAAGCCTTTAATGTTTTTATGGACGAGTTGGATATCCACGTCATGAATGATCCAATTTGAGGGGGAGTGTTGGAGATTATGGGTCAAAATATCGTCCGATACCGATACGTATCGGTTTTGGAGGTCAGCGGTACGATACATAGGGTATGTATCGTACCCCATATAAAATAGGTAAATTATCGTCCGATACGGGCAAACTATCGTCCGTATCGGACGGTAATATCAAATTATCGGACGATAATTTGAAATTATCGTCCGATAATTTGGATAAAAATAAAAAATAAAAAAAGGACTCAAATTATCGTCCGATACGAACAATAATTTGAAATTATCGTCCGATAATTTGGTGATATCAATGGGCCCCACCCTTTGACCGACTAAAGGGTCGGGTTTTCCCTTATTTTCCCCATTTTCCTTCTTTCTTCTTCCTCTCTTCTTCCTTCTTCCTCTCTCATTTTTGGGTTATTTGCACCCTAAATCGCTGCCGAATCGCAAAAAAAATCGCAGGATCAACGTAGAAGGCACGTGTTTATCATTTTACCATCATTTTATTTCAGTTTAAATACTAAAATAAGGTAGATCTACCTAATTTAAGGGTAGATCTACCTTATTTAAGGGTAGCTCTACCTTTAAATTTTATCATTTACCCATAATTTTAATTATTATAATTATTTAAATTTATAGGTAGATCTACCATTATGGTAGATCTACCTTATATAAGGGTAGATCTACCATATTTAATGGGTAAAAAATAATTAAAATATTTAAATTATTTAAATTAAGAAGAGGGGAAAAATAATTTAAAATATTTAAATTAATTAAAATTATGGGTAAAAAATAATATAAATAATTATAATTATGGGTCACATGTAATCAATATGGGTCACATATCATATGGGTCGCATATAATTAATAAAATAATGGGGTCAATATGGGTCACATATAATTTAAACTTAAAATTAATATGGGTCACATATAATTAAATTTATGGGTCACATATTAAATTATATGTGACCCATATTAATTTTAATAATAAATTTAATTATATGTGACCCATATTGATTATATGTGACCGTCACATATAATTAAAATAATTAATATTATGGGATATCCCATAAAATATTAGAATAATATGGAATAAATTTCAAATAAATTTTTAAAAATTATATTAATATCAAATAAATATTCAAAAATTATAATAATATCAAATAAATATTCATAAATTATAATAATATCAAATAAACATTCATAAATTATAATAATATCAAATAAATATTCATAAATTAAAATAATATCAAATAAACATTCATAAATTATAATAATATCAAATAAATATTCATAAATTATAATAATATCTAATAAATATTTATAAATTATAATAATATCAAATAAATATTCAAAAATTATAATAATATCAAATAAATTTGGTAAAATATAATCTAATCTTTTAAAAATTAGAATAATATAAAATAAAATTTCAAATGTAATCTAAATTTTATAAAAATTAGAATAATATCAAATAAATTTAATAAAATATAATCTAATATTTTTAAAATAGCAATAATTAAAAAATAAATTTTATTTTCAAGTGTAAATTAGATGTTTACTTTAATGCAATCGTTTGCTCATTCATGCAGGTGAAATAAATAAATATGGTACGATCGACAGATCCAGCGTGACAATACGGTACAACAATAGATGGTAATAGACTCCAGATACAATATAAGCTTTGTGGAAAAAAACTGCTGGGAGGAGGGGAGAAGGTATCACACGGTTAAAGGAGCATCTGGCTCACGTAAAGGGAGAGACAAGAGGTGTCCTGTACCCAGAAGAAAATATCGAGCTAGTTTACAAGCAAAGGGAAAGAAAAAAGTCAAGCCGATCGTGATAGAAATGTATGAGAGAATCGGAGGCGGATCCGGAGTTTACATTAGCACTGAGGATGATGAGGATGAGGATGAGCGATGAGAGTAGAGTGAGAGAAAGTCTGAAGAAACTGTGGCGAGATCGTGAAGAAGCCGATTATCGGTTTGTCAGTTGAGGGGCCCATCCATGCCCTGCCACGGTGGTGGATCTAGTTATAGGCCACATGTTGTTGAGGATGATGAGGATGTTGAGCGGACTCTAGGGTTATGAGTCAAGACATCCAGGAGGGATTATAAGCCGTCTACTAGAGGTATCATGACCCCATGGATCCATTCATGTATTGCACTGAAAGCTCCAAACAAACCAAATTGAGTGCAATCTCACTTACAAAAATGGGGAAGAAGCTTGGAAAATCCATTGCCAAGTTTTTTATATACAACCACATTCCGAGCCAAGTAGCAGAGTCGCCGTACTTCAAAAGCATGATTGATACAAGTGCAGAAGTTGGTCCAGGAGTTAAAAAGCCTTCTCCATACGAGATATCTGGGCCCTTACTAAGATGAGTCGATGAGATAACCGCCTATGTAAAAGCTTTGAGGATGTATGGGATGAGAGAGGTTGCACAATTATATGCGATGGATGGGGTCCCACAAAAGAGTTTGATCAACTTTTTGGTTTACAATGATCTTGGGACGATATTTTGAAATCAGTTGATGCTTCTAGACACGTAAAGACTGTTGACTACCTCTTTAAACTAATGGATATGGTAGTTCAAGAGGTTGGAGAGCAGCGGGTTGTGCAGGTGGTAACAGACAATGCAGCAAATTACAAAGCCGCTGGATTAAAACTAATGACGAAGAGACGTCACCTGTACTGGACCCCGTGTGCCGCTCATTGCGTGAACCTCATTCTTGAGGATTTAGGAAAGAGAAGCAAGGCACAGGCAACTATTCAGAAGGGAAGAACGATTACTTCCTACCTGTACAACAGTGACAAGCTGGTCAATTTAATAAGAGCCTTCACGAACAATGAGTTGCTCCGACCTGTGATTACACGTTTTGCAACACAGTTCTTAGCCCTATAGAGTTTGGCTAGATATAAGCGTGAGCTGAAAAGCATGGTGTCGTCGAAAGAATGGAATCAACATGAAATAGGACTCCCACGAGCAAAGAGACTAGCTTGCACTGAAGTTGCTGACCTGATCTACAACACGCAGTTTTGGGCAGATGTCGATCACCTGATCGCCGTCACTACCCCGTTGGTGCAAGTGTTGAGATTGGTTGATGGTGATGAGAAACCAACAATGGAGTACGTTTATGAGTCAATGGATAATGCAAAATTGGCTATAAAAACCAAATGCCCTACAAAATATAAACGATACTAGGCGATTATCGACAAGAGGTGAGATGCACAATTTCACTAGTACTTGCATGCAGCAGGTATAACATGTTGCACAATTATGTAGTGATTTTTATTTATTTATTCATTATTTTCATATACTGATGAAATTGCTCATATTTGATGTGTAGCACACTACTTGAATCTAGCCTTCCAGTATACGCGACGCTTCGAGCTGAGTGACACTGATGAAGTGTATACCGGTTTGCTCAATGTAATATAAAGAATGCTCCCTGAGTTGGCGGACCAAGGTCAAGCCATAAGAGATGTGAATAATCATAGTATCATACCTTATAACTAATAAGTCAAATGTCATGTGATATTATCATATATTTATTGATATGTGCCTTACTGTGTTTCATCTTTATGGATTGACATATTTCGCAAGAGATATGGGTCATTTGGGACCCCGTTGGCGCAATCCCAAATTAAACACGACAAACCCGCTGATTGGTGGATGCATTATGGAGGTGATGGTCCGATATTGAAGCGGGTAGCAATGAGGGTATTGTCGCAAACGTGTTCCTCGTCCAATCATGAGCGCACTTTCTCTCTCATTCATACTAAGACAAGGAATAGACTAACTATGGACCGATTGGAAAAGTTAGTCTACTGCCACTACAACATGCGATTAAGGGTCAGGAATATACAGAGGACCAACCGTGGTAAGCAATTACATGAAGTCTTAGATCCTCAATTATATGAAGTCTTACTTACATATTATACTAATTCATCTATCATATTCTACCTTGCAGACATTGAATATTTTGATCCCATCCAGTTAGATTATATATTCGAGGAGGATGACCCTTTGAATCAATGGATCGAAGAGAGAGAAGAGCCAGTCTTGGATCGAAATCTTGAATGGGTGGACAATCGAAAAGAAGTAGCGGAGCGGACTTTCCAACCACCGAGCGGAAAAGAAGATTGAATAATCATTAGGTGGTTGGATCGATGACTGGGAGTGGTGAGGATGATGGTGGAGGGATGTTGGCACTAGTGGTGGAGGGAGGATCTTTGGTACCTCCGATCCTTATAGAGATATGGCGGCATGGGGCGATGACTCGACAGATTAACACCATTTAGAATGGGAGGGGTTGAAGGAAGAGGAGCGTCAGAATCATATCAAACACTACCACCACCACCACAAGGTCCACAAGATGATACAGATATGGGTTATATGACTTCTAGCTTCGGGGGATTCAGTTTGCAAAATACCGAAGATTCAGCAACTAGTAACCCATACTATCAGCCACAACAAACCTACTCGGTGCCATATGACTTCGTTGGTCAGATCTTTGGAGGACTGGCCTTTACGTACTGCACTGAGCCTTAGTTTCAAGGGGGCACATATAATCATGGGTATCAATATGGGCAACATTATAGGCAAAGGCCGGAAAGCTCGCGCACCGATGATGACGATGATCATGAGGGCCAAGAAACACCACGAAATTCAATGTGGCTCTAAAGTAAGTTTTCCATGTACAATTAAATTTATTTTTATCAACATAGCTATTAATTTTGACAATATATAATTTATTTCTGTCAATATACATTGTAATTTACTTTATGCGTGACTGCGTGTCTGCGTCGATTAAATTATGAAATATTGTTAATAAAATAGGCATGTGATCAGCTGGTCGAAAATAATGTTAGAAGATCTATTACATTAAGTCAAAATTGTGATCTTAAGTCAAAAATAAGTCACAAAATAGGCATGTGACTTGGGTTAAGTTACAAAATAGGCATCTTACTTATGTATTTATCTAAATAATGCATCAAATAAGTCAAAAATAAAAGCAAAAGTAGTTGAAATAAATATAAATTTTCAGATTTTTTGGGATTTTTTTTTTTATTTTTCCGGTTTTTTGAATGTATCAAACCGATCCGATACATTGAATGTATCGGACGATACCCGATACGTATCGTGCTGGAGGCCAGGACGATACGTATCGGTTTTCCGGTTTTTTGACCCATGGACCATACTGTCATTATCTTCCTTTTTCAAACCACTGAGTCACTCCCTTTCGCCCCTCTCCCTCCCTCTCTCTTTCTCTATCTATCTCTTTCTCTCTCCGTTTTTTTTTTGGGTGGGTGGGTGGGGGCGTTAAAATGGACGTTTTGAGATTTATAACTAAACATTTAAAGAGTGAATAAGGAGTAGAATTAATATTGCACGTTTGGTAATAGCTAAATCACTTGATTTGTATGGATGACTTTATGGAAGAGTAACAGATTACAAGAAATAGAATGAAAAGGAAACAAAGTCGGGCATACCATCCCCATTACATAAGGTATCTCAAAATCCTTTCTCTAGTAATAGAGTCCATATCATTGCCTCCCTGCTAATACATTTGAATGGGATATATAAACTTTAGGTGAGCAATGCCAAGATCTTCATCAATTAGCAAACCCAATTTCCATGGTCCTTCACATTTCTTTGATAACCAACTGATGGCATTCCTAGGGTCATTTTTAACATAAATAACACTGGAATGTGAAAATAAAAAGATATGAAGTACTTCGTGGAGTGATCTACTCTTTGCTTCATTAGTCATTTCCACCAATTTGGCTCGAGAAAGCCCTCGCTATCAAACCTTGTTCAATTAGGATTTAAGAACACCCATCAATTCTGGCCCAACTTGGATTGTCAGTGGAAACTCTCAGCGACATTGAGTTATATAATCCATTCTAGAAGAAAGCCAATTTGCTTTAGTTCCCTCATCATATTACCACCACAATTTACTATTTGTTGTGTTTATAAGTCTTGGTATGTAGTATCCCTAAATTCCTTATAAAATGAAGTTGGATGATAAAGACTCTCAACAAGTATCAGATGCATGGTTTTTGTTGTTTTAAAAAATGTAGTTATTCTTATGGATGAAAACACTCCTCTTATGCATTTCCATATTTCTCACATTAGAGCATATGGAGATCCTCCATAATGATCACCCTCTAGTCCTAACCATACCATCTATCTATGATCTGCTAGTAATATCTAATCAGTAGACATGCATGAATCTGTCTGCAGCAGCTATTAGGTTATAAAAATTAATTGCATAGCTGCCTCTATGTCAATGACCCACTGCTGCTGTCTTTGCAATTTGCAAAGTTAAGTTCTCAACAAGATTTCACTTGTTAAGGATCCTATGAATAATTAAGGATATTACAATAGGGACAATACAAAATGTGACCAATAGGTGCTATGTTATCTGCACACTCAGAATGCATGCTGTATTCATGTTGAACGCTTCAATTTTGAATGTAAAAGCCGAAGACATGGCACACAGTTGTGTTGCCCATCTTGTAGAGGGAAACATAGGCTTGGTCATTGGTGGTGAGTAGGGCTGTCAACAAGCAGAGCTCGAGTCTAGCCAAGGTCAGCTCTAGCTCGACTCTATCATATAAAACCTGAACTCTAGCTCTGTTCTAGGCTCTTCGAGTATGATACTCCCGAGCTCTAGTTCGGCTTTACCAAGCTCAGGTCGAGCAGCTCGAGCTTGAACTTTATATAGATATTATCATAATCACAACCTTATCCCATCTATTTCCGGTCACCTTTGCAAGTCCTATTTCACCACTCAAATCTGATTAGTGTTACACTCTCTATAACTGTGCAATCCTTCATGTCCCTTCTTAATGCTTCCCTCCAGGTCTTCACCAGTTTTCTTCTTCTACTACTTCCTTGTGTTTGTAGCGTCTCAATCCTTTGTACAAGGGTCTGCTTCTGGCATCCGATGAACATGTCCAAAGCACCTCAAGCGATTACATAATATTTTCCTTCGTAGGTGCTACTCTTAAATTCTCTTATGTACTCGCTCTGAATTTTATCCTTTCACGTTATTTTATATATCCATTTCAACATACATATCTCAGCTACATGTACTTTATATTCTTGTCTCTTTTTTTGTAGCCCAACATGACACCATATAATGTGGTAGGTCTAATCACCATCTTATAAAAATGTTCCATTCAATCTAAGTGGAACTCTTGGGTGCACAATATTTCGCTTGCTTGCCTCCGTTTCATCCAACCTACATTAATCCTATTTGAGATGTCCTCTTCAAATCTACCATCTAATTGTAAAGTAAAGCTAAATAGTGAAATTATGGCAATGTGGCACTGAATAATTCTCTTTTAGCTAAATCTTCCTCCAGGCTATCATGCTCATTAAATTTTCACTCCATGTAATCCTTCTTTCTTCTATCTTTCAAATCTCGACTCCAAGCCTTTTCTCCATAATTCCAGCTTCTCATTTATATCTTCTTGTCTGGGCAATTAATACTACATCATCCGCAAATAACATGAACCACAAAATCTCTTCTTGTATGTCTATGGTTAATGCATCCATGACCAAGGCAAAAAAATAAAGGCCTAATTAAGATCCTTGATGCAACCCTGCTTCGACAAGGAACTCATTTGTCTTTCCATACGTCGTTCTTACACTAGTTACAGCCCTCTCATTCATGTATTGGTTAATCTCAATATACAATTTTGGGATGCATTTCTTCCTCCGTCAACCAAATTATCCATCTTGATGCTCTATCATAAGCCTTCTCCAAATCAATAAACACCACTAGCCTTCTCCATGAGTTGCCTTAATAGGAAAATAACTCCTGTTGATCTTCCCGACATAAATCTAAACTAGGTCTCTGATACATTTAATTCTTGTCGTAGTCGTTGTTCTACTATTCTATTCCAAATTTGATACTTTGGCTTATTAGTTTAATGCCTCCATAGTTTACAAAGTTTTGGATGTCTCCTCTGTTATTATAGAAAGGGACCACATTGCTCTTCCTCCATTTCTTAAGCATTTTCCTTGTTTTTAATATCTTGTTAAATAATTTAGTCATCCAATTCAGTCCAATTTCTCCTAGCACAACTCAAACTTTTATAGGTGTTCCATATGATCCTAATGCTTTTCTTCATCTTTGTTAATGCTGCTTTTACTTCAGCTTCCAATATTTCATTGTTCATCCCTTGATTCGGTTCCTCTTCTTGATCTGATTCCGTGTTTGGTAGATCTTTAAAGTATTTTTGTCATCTATTTCTTATACACGTCATATTTTACCAAGATTATTTGATCTTCGTCTCCGATGCACCTTACTTGATTGAGATTTTTAGTTTTTTTATCTCTAATCTTGTCGAGTGTAAAGATTTATGTCTCTCCTTTCATTTGCAGCCTAGCGTATAAATTGTCGAACTCTTCATACATGACTTTACACATGACTTCGTAGCTTCTCTTTTGGAGAACTTATATCTTTCATGATCATTTATAGTTTTTGTTCTTTGTCATTCTTTAAAACACTTCTTCTCGGCAATTGACTTTTGTATGCCTGCATTCGACCACCATGTTTCTTTTTGTATACCGTTTAGATTTCCCTAACTCCTCCTTAGGAGCTCATTTAAGGCATTGCGCCATTTATTCCTGCATCTTATTTGGATCCCTTTCTTACTACCATACTTCCCGGTCACTCATTTTCCTTTAAAGGTTGTTATTTTGTCTCCTTTTAACTCCCATCATTTTTATTTGAGGATTCCTTGTCATCTTTTTAGCCACTTGGCTCTTGATCAGAACATTCAAAACTATCAATTTATGTTGTGTCGTTAGGCTCTCTCCTGGGATGGCCTTGCAATTCTTGCAGTTTGCTCACTCTCCTCCTTAATAAGAAATAATCTATTTGAGTTCTATTTTCTTCCCTATGTAAAGTTATAAGTTGCCCGTCTCTTTACTTGAAAAAGGTATTCTCTATTGCTAGGTCAAAAGTTACTGCAAAATCAAGGATAACTCCCCCATCTCATTCCTTTCACCCAAATATCCTCCGTGATCCCTTTATATTCATTTCCGATCTGCCTTACGTGCCCATTAAAGTCACCTCCAACCACTGTTCTTTCACTAGTTGGAATGCCTTGTACTAGTTCATTCATCATTTGCCAAAATTCATGTTTCACATAGTTTAACTTGGGGGTGGGGGCACATAGGCAATAGTAACATTTAATATTTTTTTATCCAAAACAAATTTAACCATCTTTGTCCTTCACAATCTAATCTTTCAAATCCCTAACGCAATGCCTACCCCACTGTGAGAGTTACTCTTCCCTGAGTAATAAAGCTTGAACCTATCTCCTACGTCCTCCGCCTTCTTTCCACTTTATCTCTTGCAAGCACGTTACCTTAATCTTCCTTCACCTCATAACATCTATTACCTCAGCATTCTTCCCAGTCAATCTACCTACATTCCAATAAGTCATGCCTATCTTCTGGTCCTTTCTTTACTCACACACATCTGCGTTGATATGAGATAATCTACTATTCACAACAATTTGACATTGTTGCCGGGCTTGGGACCGACAATGGCAGAGTTGAGCTTTATAGTGATAATTAGCTATAATTATATTTTTTTTGCAACTGTTATTATAATTTTTTTTTGTTATTTTTGTATTGACATCTTCCTTTCTTTTCCTTTTGAGTCAGGGTTTACGTTGATGGCTAGGGTATCAAATTTAAGGTTCAAAATTAAATTTAGGTGTAGCGAGCAAAATAATAAAAATAACTAGAATTTTTTTTTGTAGCCGCAGATTACCTACTAATTACAGCCGAGAATGAAGGCGGTGGGTTGGTGTCCGAGCTGTGGAGGAGGCGATAGCGAATGGTGGTGGACTGGTGTCTAGATGGTGTTTGGTGTGTGTGTGTGTGTGTGGGTGAGAGAGAGAGAGAGAGAGAGAGAGAGAGAGAGAGAGAGAGAGAGAGAGAGATATGCTGTGTTATAGTAATATATTATTTATATTTATATTTCTTACATATCGAGTAGAGCCGGGCTGTGTCAGGTGACTCAGCTCTGCTTGAAAACAGATGAGCGTTTAGGACAAGAGGTTGGCTAGGCTCGCGAGCCAAGCTGGAGAGAGAAAAAGTTCTAAAATTGAGCTGAGCCATGCCGGGCTTTCGAGTTTGTTTGCTTGGCTTGGTGATAGCCATAGTGGTAGAGTCTTTTGGGACCTTATTACTAAAAGTCTTTTGGGAGCTTAACCGACTTGTAATAGCCCAATATTTAATCAGGCCCAAAAGCCTAAGGGGAGTCCAACCCAAAATGGGATAAATGAGTCCGAACTAATGGGTTCGGGTTGGGCCTAAATGTAAAGAACTTGTTTACAATGAGCCGATGATTCATTACAGACTATGAGTAGACATTTTGTCAGCTGTACAGCCACAGGGACCTTGAGATCTGCACGAATTTCTATGCTCTTAAAAATCTGACTCTCAACTCAAGATCCACTTACTGTACGGCTGATGAGATAGCAGCCCATTGTCTGCAATGAGCTGACTGTCATCGGCTCGTTCTAGATACAGTGAAATGTAAAATGTTATCATGTTTGAACTTGAGCTCGACCTGATAATAATACAGCCCTAATTTAGGCCCAAGCCCGGTCTGCCGGTCTACAGTTCTAACTTAGACCCTGCTCATGGAGGGCCCTACCCTGCCCATTACCTTGTTTATGAATTTATTGTTTCGTTCTTCTGCTTATCAGCCCCTCATCTGGATGGCCTGTCATTTAATCTGGAAATACAATATTTCTCCCTACGTTGAAGGCCTTCTTGAGACTTTCGTGGTCACAGTGGCTGATTATGCCAGAATGATACTCTGGTCGTGAAGTTTTTTTTTACTTTTCGTGCTTGCTAAATTCTCCTCTAGTGCTGCCAAAGTGGTCCTATCTTGATAAACCCTTTCCTTTCAAGAACTAAAATGCTGTCTGCTTAGTTAACACAGTTTCACTGTGTTCAAATCTCGAAACTTTCCACATATGGTTTGACTGGTTGACTAGTGGAATTAAATGGAAGACAACTTTACTATAGTCATCATCATCATTGTGTTGCCATTGCCATGTCCCACTGGGTTGGCTTTGCGTGTCCTATATCTCCACTCATCTGGGCTGCCTTTTAGGTTTGGGTGGTTATTTTTTGCAGTCTCTTGCTGCTCTCATCTTGTATTCTCCTTGCCATTTTTTGGGCTTTTTAATATATTTTGGTTGCCAAAAAAAAATAAAAATAAAATCTCCACTCATTTCATTTAGGGCTCAACTCTGTCACTCCACAATCCTAGATGTAGCTTCTCCGTACTCCCCTAAGTTTTATTGGAGCTGTACTCCACGATCAACCCTGTCAAATCATATATATTTGATTTTGGGGAAATCCCCTCAGCGTAGGGGCTTAATCCGATGAGATCGGTTAAGACAAGTGCAAAAGATAATCTCACCCACGACCTCCTATTTTGGTGGGTTTGGGATTCATGAACGCGTTATGGAAGCTGTTCATTGACCACAACTTTACTTTTTTAGTTAGGCAGTCATCGACATATCATGCAGACAGCTATGTCAAAATTTATTTTCTAATGCAATCCAATGGCGTTGATCATTTCCTAGGATAGGCTTACAGGAGAGATGCACTGTGCAATATATCGATAAGTTTGGATGCTTTCCCTCTTGTAGTAAATTCAATGTGATTATTTTTTAGTTTATTTACATTTGTTTATTTTTATTTGGTTCCTATGGTGTTATTTTATTTTTTCATCACCGCAAATTTCTTATATCCTTCATTTGGGTGTTGATTCTTCGAGGATTAAGCAACTTACTTTATATGCTTATGATGTTCAGAGACGGGAAGTTCAAGTAAACGGTACAGTTTAAGCTACCTCCTTGTGTTGCATCAACATACGTAACTTCGAATCACGGAACAGTAAACGTACTTGCCAATAAGGTACTAAAATTGCTCCTTGGCGGACTTGCTTTGCTTTAATAACGGTTCTATGTAACTAGTGTTAGATAGGAACTTCTATTTTTGGGATTTTTATCATGTCAACACTTGGTGGCACTTGGACACTCCTAAACGTAACACGATATTTTTAGGTATGTATGAAAATACTACATAATACTATCAAAACGTTTCTCGTTTTGACACGATAAAATGAACAGTTGTTTTATAAAACATCATTGTGTATAGTTTATTATCTTATAAACTAAAAGATTGGTGTCCTTGAAAACAATTCGTATAATATAGTATACTTTTATATAGGTTTATGACGTACATTATGTATCTTTTCAATACATATTTCAATTGGTTCACTAAGATTTCTCTTTAATTTTTTGTTATATATGTTTAATTTTTAATTTTTTTTAAACTTTATTTTCTTGAGGCCGTGCCGTCGTATTAGAATATCTAAAAATTGGCGTGCCAAACATCTATGATACCTGTGCCACATGTCTAGGTAACAATGGATGTAACTATATATTTATTTCTATGGGACTTTATTATGTTGACCCTTGAGAACAAAGTGAGGGAGAAAATGCAAAAATTACCCAGAGGGATGTATTCTTAAGCCATTACGAAATGCCACAGGATAATTAGGTTGGGAATTTGAGGGAGACTTTTATGTATACCTACGATACGTATCGGTTTTGGACTTGAACGATACGATACATTGGGTTGTTTCCTTAAAAAATCGTTAAATTATCGTTTAAAGAATCGTTCGTATCGGATGATAATTTTAAATTATCGGTTTTGTTATTTTTTATTTTTTATTTTAAAAAAAACTCTGAAAGTATCGTCTAGTACGTATTGGTTTTGGGGCTGGTCGATATGTATCGAAAATCCAAGATTTTGATCCATGCCTACGGATTCTTCTTCACTCATTCACAAATGAATTTCACATTCGTATATAGGAAAGAAAAATTCACATTCCATATCAAAGGACTCCCAATTAAAGATTAGACTTTATGTTATATCGTGATTTCCTTAGTAGATCTTTAATTTGAAATTGTTCCTAATTTTTTTAGCAGATGTGTGCTTGGTCCATCGGCGGAATCCCCAAAGATAAAGCTCCTCTGTATCAGGGACCTTACAACTTGAGACGGGTTTGGATGTCTTGCACATGTTCCCGACATTTCAAGTGGGGTTTAAGATCATGGGTGCTGCTCTCTCGGGCCTGCAAATAGATAAATTGGATCTAAAAAATGTGCCAAATAGCCTGTATAAAGGTTTCCGAGCTGTCACATGCTGAATCATATGTTCAAACGCATAGTTGAAATTCGATCCGTTGGTGTCTCCGGAAAATGCAAAGGTGGCTTTTGGGAATTCCATGGCTTTTAATGCATTCTTTGATCATTTTGAAGTATACTAAGGTTTGAAGAAAGTGAACATTCTTATTTTGTATATCGATTAAAGAAAAGTAAGCCCATAAGAAAAGTCAAACAAAGTCAACACAAAAGGATGCTTATCAAATTCTATGAGGATCTACTCTGTTTTTTTTCTTTTCTTTTTTCCGGGTCTTGACAATATTGCAACCTTGATGTCACAGGTCTAGCCCAGCTACCACCATAAAAAACAAAAAAATAAAAAAAAACAAAAAAAAAAAGCTTTTTAGCCCTAATGATACCCATAAAAGTTTTTATTTTATTTTTTATTATTTATTTTATTTATTTATTATTAAAGGTCTTTTTAAGTCCTGGTAATCATAGTGACAAATTTCGTTTCTGACAACATTTTGGTTGGGGGTCATTTCGGTTCATTTTGGATAAATTTCGAGAAAAATAAAAAGTTTCGGGGAGTACAAAAAATATAAATATAAGTTATATTTAAATTTCATAAAATTTTTATTTATTATTTTAAAAATGACAAAAATTAGAAAAGATTTATTAATTTCGATAATTTCGACGAAATTTCATTAATTTCGGAAGGAAAGATTCGCCCGACCCCTGTTTCGGTAAATTTCGGAGATATTTGTCACTATGCTGGTAGTAACAAAATGCTTGGTATTAGGTATAAGTTCTGTGCACCAAGGGCTGTCCATGGTTCAATCTGATTGTGCAAACTTACCTATTTTTTTAATATATTTAAATTATAAGCCTCGACAATATTGCAACCCCATGTGGTTCAGTCCAATCCCAGTTTAAGCATTTAACAGAAAAAAGAACAAAGAAAGTCTTGATGTTAACTAAAGATTTGGTATTGGTACCATACTTGTGCCCCAGGTGTGTTAAATGGGTCAATCTCCCTTTATGAAAATGTGGCAAATGCATAAATATTTAGGAAAAGTGTTGTGTGCCCATCGAGCATGGTGAGCGTGCCCCCAATTGTGTGGAACTCACCTAAAACATATGGTGTCAGGTGGAGCAAGGTTCTTTCGATTAAATCTCTTGGATTCTTTTTTTTTTTCCGAAAACCCAACTTCATCCTATTATTTTTAACCTGGAAATCTAGGCAATTGCAAATCAGTGAAAGAATGTTTTTGTTTGAATATTGGTTCTACACCTCAGGGATATTGACTTGTGAACAAAAATGGCTTTTGGATACCAGCAAAATTATGTATAACCCAAATGGTGGTAATGGGGAAACTCTTGAGTAAAATTTAGAATATACAACTCTAATCTTATTAATATTGAACCTAAATAAGCAAACAAATTACTTGTATCATACCCACAATAAAAGACACTACAACACTTTCTAAAGATCACTCACAATTTGAAGAGAAATACAACACTCAAAAGAAAGCTCACAACTCACACTCAAGACTTCACACTCAAACTAAGAATACAAAGACTATGTGAGGTGCCTTGCAAATGAGTACCTCTACCCTATTTATAGTTTACAAAGTGTACAATGGACGGTGTAAGATTGGTCCATGTGTAATGCATCAAACGGTTGGGAATGTTCTAGAGTTTCCTCTAGAAGCTTCTCCATCCTTCCCTTTTCTACACTCTTCCTAGGATTTTTCTTTAGGTTTCTAGAATCTTCCTTAGAGTCCTCCTATATGCCTTCTTTCCTCTAGAAGCTTTTCCATCCTTCCTTTTTTCTATACTCTTCATAGGACTTTTCTCTAGGTTCTAAAGTCTTTCTTAGAGCCTCCCACATTTGTTGAGAAGCTTCCATTGTCTTAGGTTTAGATAAATGGATTGAGCTTCTACTTTCCTTAGACAAATAGATTGGGCTTTGTAATGGGCTGGGATTGATTTTCAACACCCCCCCTCAATACCAGCCCTTACTATTTGCACTATGCCGAGTTGACAGCAAAACATTTCAAACTTGCCGGTGCTCAAGCCTTTTGTGAACAAGTCCGCAACTTGATCATCTGTCTTGATTTGCCTCATCTCAATTTCTTCTTGCAGAATCTTTTCTCTGATAAAATGATAGTGCATTTCAACATGCTTAGTTCTTGCATGAAAGACCGGATTCTCTGCCAAACGAATTGCTGACTGATTGTCACAGTACAACGGAACTGCATACTCTACTGGTTGATATAGATAATTCATTAGCTGTATCAACCATGTACTCTCTTAAGCTGTCATTGTCACTGCTCGATACTCAGCTCCAGTGGTTAACAATGATACCATAGGTTGTCTCTTGCTATACCAAGAAATTATTTCGGAACCAAGCTTAAACACATAACCAGTTGTTGATCTCCTGCATAGTCAGCATCACAGTAACCTACTAACTTGCAGT